>VXBR01002328.1:10655-24178 GCA_013400215.1 Cisticola juncidis
TTTTTTTTTTTTTTTTTTTTTTTTTTTTTTTTTTTTTTTTTTGGGGGGGGGGTTAAGAATCCCTAGGTGTGCCTAAGTTCTGTAGGATCAGCTGGGGTTGTTTAGTCTCAATAAAAGGAGGCTCAGAGGGGACCTGAGCACTCTCCACAACTCCCTGACAGGAGGGTGCAGCAAGGTGAGGGTTGCTCTCTTCTACTGTGGCTGAAGTGAGAGGACCACAGGAAATGGCCTTAAGATGAGACAGGGGAGATTCAGGTCAGATATTAGAAAATGTTTTGTCACTGTTAGAGTGGTAAGGCATTGTATAAATTTGTAGTCACCATCCCTGAAAGGTGTCTGACTGGAATTAGGATCTTGCACTGGGATGTGGTTTAGGGGTTGCAGTGGCAGTGCTGGGTGTGCAACTGGGCTGAATGATCTTAAAGTGCCTTCCAGCTTTGTTGATTCTATGATTCTATTTTGACTAAAAAACCCACACAGACCTAGGGAAAGAAACATGGCAAAGGTGTTTTTCCTGGTACCCCAGTGAACACACTGGGAGATCTCTGGCAGGATCAGGGCCCCTCCAGGTGAGAGCAGGTGTTGGCAGGTGTGGAGCCTCTCCAAATCCCAAGGGATCAGCCTTGGAGGGATCAGTTTTCTGGAGGCCTGGCTGTCTGTAGGGCAGTGTGAAGACGCAGGTGCCTCACACACAGGGTTCATCACTCCAGACCCAAAATGAGCACTGAGTCCCACTGGGAAATGAGCCTGTACTAGCCCTTAGCTTTTCCTAGTCACTTGTGAGAGCTTTGGTGGCTCAGGAGTATCATCTGTATAAATGCATAAGTGCTGTGTGGGGTTTTGGTTCAGGGACAGACCTCAGGCTCTGGAGACTGCCTGGAGTGAAGCTGTTCTTCCTGAGGGTGATAATTTATCCAGAGCATCTCTGCAGAGGTATTTATTGTCTACTGCAGAGATCTGGGAGCCACTGATGGGTATTGTGACCTGACTAGTTCACCTTGCTTGGTCTGGACCTTCTGCCAGTTTATGCAGGGTGATCCCTGCCAGATCCCTACCTTTTTATTTAGTAACTACCTGTACAACACCTGAAAAGATGGGATTCTGATCTATTTTAAGGCCTCCAAGACCTACTCTTTTTCCCATAGCAATGAAATACTCTGGAATAAATTCTGCTCTATTATGCAAAGCAAACTACAGCCATCTCTTTATCTTCCCTTCACGTTGAGCAGCAGGAGTAAAGAAAAACACAGAGAAAACAAATAAGCCCTGCCAGAGCCAAATGGGCTTCATATGGAGTTAATTCTTGTTTTGTTGTTGCACACACTGCAGTGATTTCTGCCCTGCTTTAATTTATCTCCCTCCCAGCCAAGCATGAGCTTGCACAGATGCAGCTGAAAGTGGAACAAGGCCCATGGTCCATAAACACTTCACCCAAGATTAAAAGTACTTCATAAATGCAGGGTATGTTGTTGTCAGCTGCTTCCAGATGAGGGAAAAATGGCTTATCCTTCAACTTGGTCAAGAAAAATATCATATTACATAGCCAGACTCTGGAAATCTGGTTTGAAAAAAAAAAATAACAGTGGTTTGAGATACAAAGGAAAGCATGTTATCTTGTTATCTCTGGTAGCAAATAGGGTTCAGATGCTACAGTGTCTGACACAATTTATTCAAGATTTCTTCCCTTTATTTTTTACCATGTAACATAGAGGATTTTATTAGCTAATTCCTTGCTTGGTCTTTGCCTGTTCTAAAAATTGAATACAAGGGGTTTTCCTCCCACTCCCAGCCTGCTGCCAAGGCAGAACAGTTCATTGTCTCAATGAAGAGCTGGTCTTATCTGCAGGTGACAAATACCCAGCAGTGGGTAAAAAACCAAGGGAAAATTGTTGTTCTCTTGCCATGCTGAAGCAACCTTGGTCAAGGGAGCTGGGAAGGGGCTGGAGCCCCAGGAGAGGCTGAGGGAGCTGGGAAGGGGCTGAGCCTGGAGAAAAGGAGGCTCAGGGGGACCTTGTGGCTCTGCACAGCTCCTGACAGGAGGGGACAGCCGGGGGGCTCTGGGAACAGGGACAGGGACAGGAGGAGAGGGAACGGCCTCAGGCTGGGACAGGGCAGAGTCAGGCTCAGGTTCAAAATTCCTCCATGGAAAGGGCTGTCCAGCCCTGGCATAGCTGCCCAGGGCAGTGGTGAGTCCCCACCCCTGGCAGGATTTAAAAGCCATGTGGATGTGACACCTTGGGACATGGGTCAGTGCTGGCCTTGGCAGTGCTGGGAATGGTCAGACTTGATGATCTCAAAGGGTTTTTTAATCCTAAACAATTCTGTGGTTCCAAAACCAAACCACTGGGGAATTCTCTCAGCAGAGTGAGGATTTGGTGCTATTAATCACGGAGCTCCCTGCTGCCATACAGGAGGCATTTGCAAAAGATACCCTGTGGATGCCTTGGGGAAATTATGGGTTTGGTAGGTAAGGCAGTATGTCTAGGTAAGACTCTGGGTTTGGGAAGTTCTCTTTGTACTTTGTGAAAATTGTTAAAGATTTTGGAGCTGTTTCAAACACCCATAGATAAGATTTTAAGTGGGGCACAATTTGGGTGAGCAGGAGAAACCTCAGTCAATTTCCAAAAAGTTGGCTATTACATCCTCTGTGTTTACTTTGGATCTAACTGGTGCTTAAAATTTCATCTTAAACATTTAAGCTGGATCTAAAATTTTGCACTTATGAGAGCTGGAGGGTTGACAGCGATGAGTGGGGGTTTGTGACAGTTATTTTTTGTGGTTTTTGGGTTTTTTGGTGGGTTTTTTGTTCATTTGAGTGGTTGTGTTTTGTTTCTTTTTAACAAAAACTTCAACATAGAAATTGCAGAGGAGTTATCAGGTTAGCTTTTTTCTTTTTTTTCTTTTTTCTTTTTTGTCTTTTTTTTCTTTTTTCTTTTTTCTTTTTTTTTTTCTTTTTTTCCCATTTTTTTCTTTTTTTCTTTTTTTCTTTTTTCTTTTTCTTTTTTCTTTTTTCTTTTTTCTATTTTCTTTTTTTCTTTTTTCTGTTTTTCTTTTTTCTTTTTTCTTTTTTCTTTTTTCTTTTTTCTTTTTTCTTTTTTCTTTTTTCTTTTTTCTTTTTTCTTTTTTCTTTTTTCTTTTTTCTTTTTTCTTTTTTCTTTTTCTTTTTTCTTTCTTTTTTCTTTTTTCTTTTTTTCCTTTTTTTTTCTTTTTCTTTTTCTTTTTTCTTTCTTTTTTTTTCTTTTTTCTTTTTCTTTTTCTTTTTTCTTTTTACTACTGAGTGTATCAATAGGGAGATGGATATTCAGCTCCACAGCCCACACTCCACTGTGGAGGGGATGCTGACAGCTCAGAAAAGGTCCTTGCATGGACCTTTCCCTTTCTACCATGCCAGGACTGAAACCAGCCACACGTTCCAAAACCCATCCCACGCTGTTCTTCTCTCACTTTGTGTCCCAGATGCTGAGAGCCTGGGACAGGACCCTTGTGGGGCATGACAAGCATCTGGTGGGAGAAACTCCCTGTCTTGTGAGACCCTTGGAACTCAAAACACCTATATAATAACCTGAAATTACTCATTTTCACACCAAAGGCAGGGCCAGCAGTGGTTTAGTGCTCAGCTTCTCCAGGAAGTTCAGGAAAGTGACCAGGGAAGGGTTGATTTTCAGTCCAAGCCCTGTGCAGCAGGTGAGCATAGGCTAGAGAGAAGGATTTATCTACAGATCTAGAAATCTGGAGTGCTCCAAGACAGAAATTCTTGCATATGTAGAAAGCCCTGTGCAAAACCTGTGTTTCTTGTCTCTGGAGAAGGGAAATCCTGCTCCACAAAGCCCATAAAATCTGAGTTCCAGCAGGGACTCTTGCAAACATGCTGGAGAACTGGTGTGGGGGTCGGGTTTAGGTATGGTGTGCTCTCCTCTGCTGTAGAACAGGCCTTTGTTCAGGGAGCTTTATCACCTTGGGATTGGTTTCTGAGAGTTTTGAAGAATAAGGGACATGAACAGCAAATGATGAATACAAAGGGGATGTCACCAAGGGGGGACACATCCCCTGCATGGCTGGGTGTGCCCTCTGAACAGCCCAGAAGAGCCCAGTCTGATCCCTTATTCCTTAGGCACATGAACACCTTACAGGTTCTTCAGGACCCTGAACTGCACCACTATAGTCCCACTCCAGTGGTCACAGGCAGAGAAAAGCATTTTTCTGTGGTTTTACTGCACAAGCGTTTCTTTTAGAATTTCTCCTTTTGTGTCTTTGTCCTCTCTAAATTTTTATGTGATTAGGAAGTGGCTGAGCTGGAAATTTCCTTGTTTATTTTTCAATGCTCTGGTGCTCCGAGGACTGCTGAGGAACACCAATGGTCTGTGGAGGGTTGCTCTGCCCCTAGTTAGTCTGTCACTTGTTTTTGGCTGCCCCTGCAATCTGACAGCCAATGGCTCTTCCAGGTTGATGCCCCCAGCCCAAGCACCACCAGGCTGCCAGAGCTTGGGGATCACATCCCTGGGCTCTTGCCCAAGAGGTCTGGTCAGGGATGAGTGTTGGTTTTGGTCTGGTCAGGGATGAGTGTTGTTTTTGGTCTGGTCATGATGAGCAAGTTGGATTTACTCCAGTGAGTGGTGGGAGGCTGCCCTGCAGCTTTACAGGACTGATGAGGGGCACCAGCAGCTTTCTGGTGTGCTCTCTTGAGAGCACAAGGAACATTCTGGGGATGGGATTGTGCCCACAAACAGAGGATTTAAAGCCATCCCTTGGTGACCCAGAGACAGGGACTGTTTATTCTGCAGATTCCAGCAAGGTGGGAGCTCTGATAAGGTTCTCCTGCTGTTGAAAAAGCTGATTATGATTTCCACAATCCGTATGTCCTTTGCTTCACCCTTGGTCAACGTTGGTTCTTGACATTTTGCATGGAGTTGAGGGGCCTTTCTCCTTATTCTAGCTTGTGCTGGCACTCAGATGTGTACAGAATTGCCACACGGGTGGCTGGGGTCACTCTTGGCACGTCATAAAACGTCCCTTGGGAGCTTTCATACACCCTGCAACCGTCCTGAGTTTGCTGTGCATCTGCAATAGGATTGTCTCAGACCCATCAGCCTTTCGCTTGAAAGAAAAACCACAAGATCAAGATGCAGCCAGAACAAATGTTTGTCTTTAAACAGATTTCACCCTTGAAAAGCATCATCTGCCAGGCTGGGTGGCTGGTAATGGCCTTTCCCACCTCACACACATCAGCAAGCAGCTGATGCCCAAACCTGGGGCAGTTTCACCTGCCCTTGTGGGCAGCAGGTGCAGTGAGCACAGTGAGTTGTGAGGATGCTGTTGAGGGATTTCTGGCCTCAGGACCTGGGTAGGTTCCAAGCATCCTGCAGGAACAGAGACCAGCAACCTCATGGTCTGCTCTCTGCAGATTTCCAAGGGGTTTAGAGAGTGTTTGGTCTCTCCATGCCAGTCTGTGACCTTTGGGTTGTCCTTGGGTATCAGTGCTGATGACCAACCTTGGATCTACTTTCCAGTCCCAAGCTATAGCCAGAGACCCTTCATGTGGTCAGCCAGCCAGTCAAAATAATACTGAACTGTGATTGCTTCAGCAGCATCTCCAGAGACCCTGAAGAGACAACAAGGGTCCAGTGGCCAGGAGGGGGATGTTTGGTGTGCATTTTGCAACAGGTCAACTCTCACTGCAATGTGTGCACAGATTGTCTGCAGTTTAACAACCACTGGGAGGTTTTTGTTGGCTCCTGTGACTTTCCCCAGAACTTTCTGCCATGGGGCAGTGGATTCACAAAATTCAAGGTAACATCTCATAAAATCTGCAATCTTGTGTGCCCCAACTGCTCTATCTTAACAAATGTAGATGGGAGGACTACGGGAGTGCTGGAGAGGGACTTTGTAAAAGGGTCTGAACAGACAGGGCAAGGAGAAAAGGATTCCCAGTGCCAGAGGGCAGATGGGATATTGGGAAGGAATTCCTGGCTGTGAGGATGGAGAGGCCCTGAGGTTCCCAGAGCAGCTGTGGCTGTTCGATCCCTGGCAGTGTCCAAGGCCAGGCTGGACAGGGCTGGGAGCAGCCTGGGACAGGGGAAGGTGTCCCTGCCCATGGCTGGGGGATGGAACGTGGTAATTTTAAATGACTCTTCCAACCCAAGCCTTTCTGGGATTCTACAATGTTTTCCATCCAAAGGCAGGATGAAAAACTTCATCCATACATGCCAAAACCTGGACTTGGTCCTTTGCTTTGTTTCTTGAGTCCAATCCCATTAAAACCACAATGTTTTAGACAAGGCAGTCTGGGTAGGCTGGCACAAACATCCTCCTGGCCATTGGAGCAGCAAAATGCTGCTGAAACTGCATAAGGAGGTAACTCAGTTGGATTAAAGAAACAATTTTTTCTTCTTTTTGAAATAATACCTTTTTTTTAAAAAATGGAAGTTAAAAGCTGATACAGCAAAACGGGAGAAAACAACACAGCAGGAATTTATAAAAAAACAGCTTTTGTTTGTCAGCCAGAGCAGAACAATGTGCCTCTTTGTCTGCAGCATGGATTATGCAGGAATAAAATAATAAATAAAAGGGCTTCTGAATGGGGCTGACATTGTGTGCCTTCCGAAGGACACTGAATTAGTAAGAGGAATAAATCATCCTGGGTTTACAAACAAACAGGCTGGCTGGTGTGCCAGTCTCCCAAAGTGTAAATCCCAGCTCGCCCCTGGCAGTGAGCAGCTCCTCCACCTCTCTGGCTGGGTCTGGGGCTGGTGTGAAGCAGGTGCTGCAGGTGGCTTCATCCTGGCTTTAAGGAAAATCAGATTGATGGAGTGAGCAGAGACCACAGCCCTGCTGCTGCACAACCCCTGCAGATCCCCCTGAGCAGGGGAGGACACAGCCCTTCACCCTAAATTCCCAAACTGACCACAGGTGTAGGTGAAGATGTGATCATAAGGTCACAGCTGGTGGTGACTCAGAGGAACATGGGATGTACCTTGGGAAGGTAAATCCTTCCAGGTTGCTGATGTGACAGCAGGCACAGGAACCAGCATTGCAAGCTCAGCCTAACTCAGCAACCTGCCAGGAGTGGCTGATCCTGGCTTGAGCAGCAGCTGTTGATTCTGGATGCTCAGGCCAGGATCCATGGAGATATCAAGGAGGGAGCCCTGTAACTTCCTTGGAGGTTTGGAATGTGTTGTTTGGCTGCTGCAGCATCTTCCAGTGACAGGAGGGCTGATCCTTGGCAGGCAGCCTGGACCTGTGGTGGCCTCCACCGTGGCTGCTGCTGTTATCTCAGCTCCTGGTGGGAATTTCCACACTGCCTGGAGGTTTTTTATTGTGCTGGGCTCACAGGTGACCACTGTGGGCCAGCAGCAGCATGACCCAGCCACCAGGGACATCAGTGCCTGTGTGTCCTCTGCCCACCTGTGCCTTCACCTCTCTCTGGAAGCTCAGCAGAGAGGGATTCCTTTATGGACACAAGTGGGGGTGCTGCCAGATGTGTTTCTCTGAGAGGTCCTGGAGAGGATGCAGGTGGAGACAGAGCTCTGAGTGCCTCTGCACAGGGGCTGCATCTCTTCCAGCATCCCCAGAACACAAAGGTTAAAGGCAGGGATCTGATAATGGCCTGGATGGAACAGATTTAATGAAAAACATATAAAATAATTTTCCTGATCTCAGCTGCTTTGATGCTCAGCCCTGAGCTGCAGGAATGCAGGGGGACTGTCACCTTGCTAAGGCAATGTCATCGCTGATCTTACCTGGGTGTTACAGGGGCTGTCAGCTCCTGGGGTTTCTGCTTTTGGGCAGGAGAAACTCATCCTCAGGTACTTCAAAGCTTGCCCTGAATGCTCTTCTGGACCTCTCCACTGCCCAGCTGAGGACAGGCAGAATGCTCAGAGAATCCCAGGAGTTATACCTAGGGGAGGTGGAACACATATGAGAAAAGGAGAAACTCAGGACTTGGAGAGGGTTGGGATGTTGCCCTTGGCCAAGCTCTGTGCTGTGAGATTCCTTCTCAGCAGTAGTGGTGGAAAGTGACCACTAAGCCCATCTCATTCCACCCCTGCCATGGCAGGGACACCTTCTCCTGTCCCAGGCTGCTCCCAGCCCTGTCCAGCCTGGCCTTGGGCACTGCCAGGGATGCAGGGGCAGCCCCAGCTGCTCTGGGCACCCTGTGCCAGGGCCTGCCCACCCTCCCAGGCAGCAATTGCTGCCCAATCTCCCAGCTGGCCCTGCCCTCTGGCATTCCCTGGCAGCCATGCCCTGGGTGCTGTCCCTGCAGGCCTTGTCCCCAGGGCCTGTGCAGCTCTCCTGGAGCCCCTGGAGGCCCTGGCAGGGGCTGGCAGCTCTCCCTGGAGCCTTCTCTTGTGCAGGGCAGAGCCCCAGGTGTGCCAGGCTGGCTGCAGAGCAGAGGGGCTCCAGCCCTGGCAGCAGCTCCGTGCCCTCCTCTGCCCTGGCTGCAGCAGCTCCACGTCCTTGTGCTGCTGGAGCAGGGCTGGAGCAGCTCTGCAGGTGGGCTCTCACCTGGGAGGAGCAGCTCATATTTGGGTGCAGATATTGATCATTTGGCGGACAAACCTGAACTCACTGGTTCTCTAAATTAGGCAGCAGTGAACAGGGCTAATTCTTCTAAAACTCGAAAGAAAAAGCAATGAGGAACATGGATATGAATCTGCTGGGGACAGGGAGTGGATCATGGATAGGAGCCAACCCAAGGATGCAAATGGAAAAATACGGGTACAGGTTTTCTTTCACAGATCATGATTATGCAAAATTATCTAGAAATCTATCTTCTAAATAGTTTCTGGACATAAATGATGAAGAGCAGAACTTGGCTTTAGCTCCAGTGATCCATAGAGGGTATGATTTGAATTAAAACAGTCTTCACTGAAATGTTAGGGGTTTCTTTAACATACAATTTCAGTGTAAATGAGAGAGTGGAAATTTTTTTTCTAGTTGACTTCCCAGTGATTTTCCAGCATTAGTGATTATTATCTTAAGGAAACAGTATTTATTTAAATATCGTAAGACTATCTGGTTTTGTCCTTGCTTCCCCTCACTACTTAATCACTTGTAATAGAGCTAGAAGAAAAGAAAATACTAGTGGGTTTTTTGGTTTGTTTGGGTTTTCTTTGTCTTTTTCTTTTTCTTTTCCTTTTCCTTTCCCTTTCCCTTTCCCTTTCCCTTTCCCTTTCCCTTTCCCTTTCCCTTTCCCTTTCCCTTTCCCTTTCCCTTTCCCTTTCCCTTTCCCTTTCCCTTTCCCTTTCCCTTTCCCTTTCCCTTTCCCTTTCCCTTTCCCTTTCCCTTTCCCTTTCCCTTTCCCTTTCCCTTTCCCTTTCCCTTTCCCTTTCCCTTTCCCTTTCCCTTTCCCTTTCCCTTTCCCTTTCCCTTTCCCTTTCCCTTTCCCTTTCCCTTTCCCTTTCCCTTTCCCTTTCCCTTTCCCTTTCCCTTTTCCTTTTCCTTTTCTTTTTTCTTTTCTTTTTTTTTCTTTTTCAGTCTTTCCCTTTCTTAATCTTTTTCTTCATCATTTGGCAGCATTTCACTTACACAATCAGATTTGTTGCTTCTCCCATGTACCTGTCAAGTTTTCTCCACTTACTCTTCCAGTTGGGAAGGACAGACAACTTCAAAGTGCACCAATACAGGGCAGCAAAAGTGAGCTGAGGCTCTTTGGACCAGACTGAAAAACGAGAGCCTCCTTTGGCTCATCCCTGTGGAGATGAACTGGATATAAAGTTCATCGTGTCCTGTTAAGTAGCTGTTGGCCAGAAAACAGGATCGGTCTAGGTCAGGGCTTTGATCTTGTTACTGGAGCTGGCTTGGAGACAGTGTGTGACTTGGACTCCAGACAGAAATTTAGGTCAGTAACTGATGATGATGAGCAGAAGTAACGGGACAAAAATGTGTACAAAGTTTTAATTTCTCTAAATGTATACCTCTCATAACCAGCCTTGCACAGTGCAGAGTGTGCTCCTCACCACCATTTCAGCTCGGCTTCCTCCCCCTTCCTGGACTCTATGAGCTGGAATGCACCAAACCTCTACTGGGGTCCAAGGGAAAACTCCTTCAGATTTCCAGGGAGGCCCAGCTGCAGCAGCTGTGTGTGCCCTGGTCCTGCTGGGCAGTGCCCTGCTGGGTGACCCCGAGCCCGGCTGCTCCCTGCTCCAGGACAGGGAGGAAGCTCTGCAGACACAACTCCCAGAGGAGCTGTCACATCCCTGCTGCTGCAGCCTTGGCTTTGGCTACAGAAATCACCAAACATGTCTGGTGTTCAAGTGGGCTGCTGCTGTCTGGGGATGGATGCTCCACCATGACAGCCCTTGAGAGTGTTACAGAGCCAGAATGGTTTGGGTTGAAAGGGACAGTAAAACTCATCCAGTGCCACCCCTGCCATGGGCAGGGACACCTTCCCCTGTCCCAGGCTGCTCCAGCCCTGTCCAGCCTGGCCTTGGGCACTGCCAGGGATGCAGGGGCAGCCCCAGCTGCTCTGGGCACCCTGTGCCAGGGCCTGCCCACCCTCCCAGGCAGCAATTGCTGCCCAATCTCCCAGCTGGCCCTGCCCTCTGGCATTCCCTGGCAGCCATGCCCTGGGTGCTGTCCCTGCAGGCCTTGTCCCCAGGGCCTGTGCAGCTCTCCTGGAGCCCCTGGAGGCCCTGGCAGGGGCTGGCAGCTCTCCCTGGAGCCTTCTCTTGTGCAGGGCAGAGCCCCAGGTGTGCCAGGCTGGCTGCAGAGCAGAGGGGCTCCAGCCCTGGCAGCAGCTCCGTGCCCTCCTCTCCCTTTCAACTTTCAGTTTCCTTCATCCTGATTTACCTTCACTTACCTTCATTAACCTAATGGATTGGACCATACTAGACCAGAGTGGACTAGCTGAAGAAAACTGTAAACAAAAGAAACTTTTCAACTGTTAGTTTTGGGTTAAAACTTTCAGAAGGCCATGAATGGCTCTGGTTTGTGTGCTGAGCTGTGAGCCAAGGTTCAGGTGTCTGAGTTCTCTCCCTCACTGACCCCTGGAGAGCATTGAAGGCAAATCTGTTAATCCTCCCCTGCTATCAGTGGGTTTTGTTCAGTTTGAATGGATTCATTTTCCTCAGCAATAAAGACAAAACTGATAAAGTATTTGTAAATAGATCAGTGAGGTTTTTCAACAAACTTAGTCCTCTGGATCCACCCAGATCCACCAGTCTGAAATTTAGAGATAAACTTTAAGCTTTATTACTGAAGTGATTTTGAGATCATTGGGTATTCCCTCCATTGCTATGTGAATAAGATGTGGTCCAGCTTTGCCAAGGAGTGTCTTTGATGGGTTGTTCCGTGACAGGTCTGGCTGTTTCACAGAGACAGCAGAGCAAGGACCTTCTCATTAACATCTGCTGGTTTTATGGCGTGGGAATATGGTTGTGTCTGGGGTTGAAAAAAAATGTAACTAAAATGTGAATTCTATTTTCATCTGTTGAAGTCGGTTGGGAGATATTGTTCTTTATCTTTTGTAACTCCAGGGGGAAAAGAGGACGATGCCCTCTGTTAATGGACACCTGATAACACCAGGTAAGGCAGGGCCCTCTTATCTCTTCCATATATCTGTGTATATATATATATATATATATATATATACACAGATATATGGAAGAGATAAGAGGGCCCTGCCTTACCTGGTGTTATCAGGTGTCCATTAACAGAGGNCTGTCACTGTGGGAGGACTCACTGCAGGCTGCTCCAACACCCTGAGCAACAACAGGGTGTCAGGTTTGCATCCTGACTCTGTCAGTGCTCCTTTGTACTATCACATTTGTCTTATTTTATTCTATTTTTACCTTTCTTGTTGTTTGTTCTCTCTCTATTAAATCGTATTTCTGACTTGGAGTCTCACTGGTTTGTCTTTCAAACCAGCACAAGTTGTTTCAGTACACTTGCATAGGTCCAGACAAGCTGGAGTGGCCTTTCCCTTCATACTTTTGTGGGATATGTCTGTTGTCAGACAGAAACAAGATAAGGAAAGGAGGAAAGGAGGGGGAGAAAAATCAACCATATTTACATTAGTATTTTATCCAAGTCTTGTGTCATTTCTTACTTTCTCTGAGCTTCTTCTGGTTTGCCTGTTTGCAGGATGAAGAGAAGTGGAACAGCATGGCCTGAAAAGCTTTGTTTTATGGATCAATCTTCCTCATTTTTCAATGTTATTACAAGTCAGATCAGAAGAAGAGGATTCTGAATGTCTGCACTTTGTGTCTTCTTTGTACAGATTGCCATAAATGTCCTGGAGCTTTGTGAAACAGCTGCAGAACAACCTGGATGAAAGAGGACAGAGACAGAAAAAAACCAATAATCGAGCAATAGAAATGACCTGATTTTTACTTTTAAGCCTGGGTCTGTTCTGGATCGAGCTGCTTTACCCATCCCTCTGGGAAGTGTGAGGTGTCTGATGCCTTTGCAGAAGTTACCAGACCCTTTGTGTTTGGTGCTGGGCTGGATGGGACTGCAGGGAAGGCACCGAGCTGTGTAATTTATGTTGGAATGTCAGCACCGGAACAGGCGTGAAATCACAACTCGTTTGCACAGGCTGAGGAGCAGGACCTTGGTTTTCCTGGACAGTCACAACCACCTCTTGGTGAGGCTGCTCCTGGGACCACTGGAAAGCTTTACCTGCTGGGGTGAGGCTGGGTCATCAGTTCAGTTTGAGAAGCCAGCAAAAATTGTGCTGTCCTTGCTCTTGAAAGGATGGGTTGGTCTTTTTCATCCCAGACAGACCTTTTGTGCCCAAATTTTTGTAGCTGGGGTGAGGTAGCTGGCACCACCTGCACTGGGAACATCTGCTAAGCCACCTCAGAGCACTGCCAAAGGGAGACTTTGGAAATATACTGGGATATATTGGGAAAGGAGGGAGCAGCACACTCCACATGGACTTCACATCCAAATTATGTCCAAAAAGGGATGCGGGGATGTGCTTGACAGGATGGGACTGCCCCTGCCAGGGCCTCCAGGGGCTCCAGGAGAGCTGCACAGGCACTGGGGACAAGGCCTGCAGGGACAGCACCCAGGGCATGGCTGCCAGGGAATGCCAGAGGGCAGGGCCAGCTGGGAGATTGGGCAGCAATTGCTGCCTGGGAGGGTGGGCAGGCCCTGGCACAGGGTGCCCAGAGCAGCTGGGGCTGCCCCTGCATCCCTGGCAGTGCCCAAGGCCAGGCTGGACAGGGCTGGGAGCAGCCTGGGACAGGAGAAGGTGTCCCTGCCATGGCAGGGGTGGAATGAGATGGGCTTAGTGGTCACTTTCCACCACTACTGCTGAGAAGGAATCTCACAGCACAGAGCTTGGCCAAGGGCAACATCCCAACCCTCTCCAAGTCCTGAGTTTCTCCATGTCTTCTTTCCCCATATGTGTGCCACCTCCCCTGGATTTACCTCCTGGAATTCTCTGAGCATTCTGCCTGTCCTCAGCTGGGCAGTGGAGAGGTCCAGAAGAGCATTCAGGGCAAGCTTTGAAGTACCNGAGATGCCTCCAGTGGCAGGGGTTTGGAATGAGCTGGAATGTAAGGTCCCTTCCAACCCAA
>VXBR01002329.1:0-11159 GCA_013400215.1 Cisticola juncidis
TAGAAAAGGTTAACAGTTCAGGCTCTCCCAGGCTCAGTAACTCCCACAAGAAGTGGGACAGACAGAAGGCAGCTCCACAGTTTTCCAGCCCTCCATCCTGGGTGGGGCCAGCTCNAGCCCTCCATCCTGGGTGGGGCCAGCTCAGCTCCAGTCCTGTTCACTCTCTTCCCCTCTGGATCTCCAGCTCACCTCAGCCCGGCCATGTGGTCTGAGCAGGGGAGAGAGGCCTGAGATGTTTCTCTGCTGAAACTTGGACCCAAAAAGAGCCAGACCCTCTGGGAGTCCCTGCTTTTAACCCCTTGTGTCCTCAGAGGCATGTCCAAACCTCCCAGTGGTCACTCCCAAGTGCCAGCATAAAACCTGACCACTGAATGCCCTGCCCACAACCCCCTGGAAAACTCACCTCCCCCTCAGCCACGACAAACAGACACAATTCCTGCGTGCTAGACAAGAGTTGGGCTTGAAATATTCCTGATTCAAGGCTTACATTGCAGGCCTGAGGGTTTCCCTCAAGAAAATAAACCCCAGAATAGCACTGGCCTGAAAAGCTCCTGAGGAGAGGAGCACATGGTGCTGGTACCCTGTGCCCTCTCTGGGCAGCCAGCAGGGGTTATAAATCATTCAGGGCTTTTTGGGGTTGAAAAGCAGCATTTCAGTGAAAAGCCAGGCTGGTTGTAGGAGTTAATATTTTTTGTCTGGTCTGACATGGGAAGGGAGGGGGAAACCAGGACCCCAAAATCAGCCTGGGAGGATCCAGCCTCGGTGTTGAGGTCTGGGGCAGGGGCTGCCTGTCCCCAGCGGGTTTGGATCCCTGCAGGAGAACCCTGGGATGCACAGGGACCTTCCCTTGGAGCAGGGGATCCATTTCCATGTGTGCTTGGGCTGCCCCCATCCCTCAGCCCCTGGGAGCACAGGGATGCCCTGGGGGTGTGACAGCAGAGCTGCCCTTCCCACCAAACCCAGCTCCTGCCCCTTCCTGCCCTGGGAGTTCCTCTGGCTGTCAAACACTTCCCTGGGGAAGGGGTGGGAGGGCAGGGTGAGCATCACCCAGCCACTGATCTTTATTTTGGTTTTGCAGAGCTGTGAGCCTTGTGCCAAATTCCCTTCCCTTCCCTGGGCAGGGAGGGCTGTGGGTACCTGTGCAGGTGAGGTGAGCACAACCTGCCCTGCCCTGCCCTGCCCTGGGGGTGCTGCTCTTGTTCTGATGCACCCAAACCTCCCTGCCCAGGGTCAGGGCATGGCTCTGCTCCCAGCACAGCTTCCCACAGCAGGCACAGGGGGTTGGGGCTCAGTTTCCCTGACTCTGAGACCATTTTTAGGAGCAGTGTGAAAGCTGAGCTGTGCCTGGCGCCCCCAGAGAAGCATCCTGGGGGATTCTCAGCTCAGGCAGGGCTCAGGCAGGGCCCAGCAGTGGGTGAGGCCTGACAGAGGTGATCAAAGGGCTCAGTGTGACCCCATCACTCCCTAAGAAAGGAGGGACCCTGGCACATCCATCATGTGGCACAGCAGGGGAAATCCCATCTTTGGAGCTGCTGCCTGTGAGGGATTGCAGAGCAGCAGGGCCTGGGGGGCTCTGGCTCCTCTCTGCCAGCCCAAGGGGGTGCCTGGACATGCAGAGAGTGTTTGGGGTGTTTGTGAGGGTGGGACCCCTCCTCCCTCCCAGAGTTACTTTTCCTTGAGATTCTCCTCAGGGTTGCTGTTCCCCGAGGTAATCAGGTTTTCTGTCTTCTCTTTGCCCTGAGTGTTTCACAGCAGAGCCAGAGCACACAGGCTGAGTCCCCAGTCCGTGTTTCCAAGGTTGTTTATTCTTCATTCTCTCAGTTCTGTCCCAGCTCTGCAGGGCGTCCCCAGCAGAGCAGGACACGCGGGGACTGGGCGGCTCAGAGAGCCCCACACCTCATGTACAGCACCCCTGAGCCAACCACCGTCCAAAATGCACTTTTGATTGACAGAATTGTACCAATGCCCACTGCCTATGCTAACATGGCATTTCTACTCTAAACCAATCTCTAAAATCCAACTCAGCCAAAGATGGGGGACGAGAGCAAGAACAAGGAGCACAGGGGCCACTCCCCAATTCCTCCAGCTTGTCCCTTCAGCCCCAGATACTAAAAATCCTGGATTCTACATTTACATTCTATGATAAACTAAATACTGCTTATTTTGAATTCTCTCAGCTTGTGATTCTTCACACACTGTGGGCATTCACTGCCATGGCAGGGATCAGAGGCAGTGTCCTCCTGGGCTCTGTGTGAGGCTCTGAGCCCCTTGGACAGACCCCAGACCCCCTGTCCGGTCTGCAAACCCTCCAGGGCGGCCACAGGGATGTCCTGGACTCTGACACTCCCTATTCCCAGTGCTGACTTTGTCCCTGTCCCTGCACTAACAAGGATTTCTGTGGCCTCACAGCTTTCAGATCTATCTCTGTGCCCTGAGGGGGAAGTGCAGTGTTGGAGGTTTTTGCCACTGGACCTGTTGACTGCTCCCTGCTCAGCCCTCTGCTCTCCTGGGCCACTCAGAGCAGCATTTTTCCCTGGTTTTGCACACCAGGATAATTCCAGCCAGCTGGAGACCCCCCTGGGGTGAGGTGTTTGCTCTGCTCACCAGGGCTGTGTTGCAGGTTTGTGTACGTGTGGGACACCACGTCCAGGAGGATCCTGTACAAGCTGCCCGGCCACGCCGGCTCTGTCAACGAGCTGGCCTTCCACCCCGAGGAACCCATCAGTGAGTGCTCCCCTCCCCTGCCAGGGCAGCTTCCAGGGCTCACCCAGCTGCTGAGCCTCTGGGGAGGGCCCCAGAATTCCCAGAATGGCTCAGAGCCCAATTGTCAGACAGATTTTGGGATGGCAGAGCTTTGTTAGCTCATGCCCAGTTGGGTGGGGGCACCCTGGGCTGGGCACAGGGACTCTGGGACTGGGGTGGGGACACCCAGAGGGCACCGGGGTGGCTCTTGGTGTGGGCTGGGGGTGGCTGCCACTGCCCAGGGCTTGTCCAGCCTTCCCAGGGGCCGTGAGGAAAGGGTTTTGGAATACCTGGGATGCCAGGGATAGAACAGTGTTTGGTGATTCCATGAGGACACAGCCTGGGGGGCTCTAACTTCCCCAAAAGCTGTGGGAAGCAAATCAGAGAATGACAAAATCACAGACCCACAGGTTTGGATTGGAAGGGGCCTTAAATCCCATCCAGTTCCACCCCAGGGACCCCTCCCCTGTCCCAGGCTGCTCCAGCCCCAGTGCCCAGCCCAGCCAGGGAACAATTCCTGCCCCAAACCCTACACAGAGGAAGCTCTTGGTGCTGTGGGTTTGGTCCCTGTTCTGGAGGTGTCAGGGCTGGGTGGTGCACAGCTCGTGGTGGCTTTTCAGAGCCATTTGAGCCCCCTGCAGGAGCTGGAAGCAGCTTCCATCCCCATTTCCTGCTCCAGCAGGGGCTGGGCAGGACTGCAGGTGCTGTTTCTGTGGAAATGCTCACCTTGGCCAGGTCAGCAGCCAAAAATTACCACAGCCAGCCCCAAAGGGGATCCAAGGGGCAGGGAGCTCTGGATTTGTTCTGGGCATCCCCAGTTCTGCCTGAGCCTGGGGCTGTGCTGGAGGAGCAGAGCCAGCTCCTCTCTGGGGGTGGCATCCTGTGCTGAGCTCCTTTGGAGTCATTGCTCACTGGGCTTGAAATAGGAATTAAAGAACCATTACTGAAAACCTCTGGAGCCATGCAGTGATGGCTGGGACCTCCTGGGAATGTTAATGCCATAAATCCCTGCAGGATCCTCACCTGCACAGGGAGCCAGGCTGGGAATGGGTGTGGAAACCCCCAGAGCTCCCCTGGACAGGGATTAAACCATTGCTGGAGGCTTCTGGGTCATCCTTGTGCCTTTTGTGCCTTGGATTCCCTGAGGAGGGGAAGGGGCTGGAGCCCCAGGAGGGGCTGAGGGAGCTGGGAAGGGGCTGGAGAATTCCTCAGGGATCTGGGAAGGGGCTCAGCCTGGAGCAAAGGAGGCTCAGGGGGACCTTGTGGCTCTGCACAGCTCCTGACAGGAGGGGACAGCCGGGGGGGTCGGGCTCTGCTCCAGGGACAGGGACAGGAGGAGAGGGAACGGCCTCAGGCTGGGCCAGGGGAGGCTCAGGGTGGATTTTTGGGAACATTTCTCCATGGAAAGGACTGGCCAGTCGTGGTGCTGGAGTGCCCATCCCTGGAGGTGTTGGAGAACCCTGGATGTGGCATTGGGGACACGGGCAGTGACCCTGGGGTGGTGCCAGGCAGGTTTGGGGGTCTCGGGGGTGTCCCCAGCCTCAGGGGCTGTGGCTGTGGCTCAGGGCCCTGTTCCCAGCTGGGTTTTCCCTTTTCCCAGCTGGGGTTTCCCTTTTCCCAGCTGGGTTTTCCCGGGAATGCTGTCTTGGGGACACTTTCCTGCCCGGATGCGCCCTCTAGTGGCACTCGGCGCTGGCAGAACCTCGACACTTCCCGGGGTGCCAATCCCACCTTGGAGCCCTACAGAGGGGTTTATCCACCCCCACTCCCACTGCAGCCCTCGGGGACAGGCGGTGGCAGCACCAGCACAGCCTGGGGCTGCTGGCACAGCCATTCCAGTGCTCTGCTGGGAAGCAGCTGGGATTTGGCTCCCAGCAAAATGAGGAATGAATGAGGAAAAAATGAGTTTGGTGCTGTGTCCTTGGGGAGGTCTCAAACCACTTTTATTTTCTGTTTTAATTTTAATTTCTATTTTATTTTTATGTTCTGGTTTAATTTCTTTCTCCCTTCCTTTCTTTCCCTCTCAGTTCTCTCTGCATCCAGTGACAAAAGGCTCTACATGGGGGAGATCCAGTGAGGCCCACGAGGAGCTGGTGGATCCAGGAGCCCTCGGGATCCTGGGCTTGCAGGAGCTGCAGGGATTCACCTCCCAGTGGAGCAGGTGACAGCAGCTGGGTGTGAGCCCACCCTGGTGCAGGCTGTGCCCTCTCCACATCTCACTGTGCAGCTCTTTCCACCTCCCTTTTCTTTGGGGAGGCAGGAAAACTTGGATTTGAAAGGAATTTTTGTTTTGGCTGTGCCACTGACAATGAAACTGCTCCAGATCCCTTGAAATTGAGAACTTTTTGTTTCAGTTCCACACGTGGCCTGTCTATTCCCTGTCCTGTTTCCTTTGGATTTTTTTGATACAGTTAAAACTGCAATAAATGGCTTTTTACACAGCTCAGTGCCTGGGGTTTATTGCTTTGGTTACTTTTCTGTTCCACAATATTAAACCCAGGTCCTCACCTGTGGATAACCAGGGAAATCATCAAAGTTAAACTCATGGAATGGTTTGGGTGGGAAGGGACCTTAAAGATCCCCTAAATCCAACCCCCTGCCCTGGCAGGGACCCCTCCCCTGTGCCAGGCTGCTCCAGCCCCAGTGCCCACCCTGGCCTTGGGCACTGCCAGGGATCCAGGGGCAGCCACAGCTGCTCTGGCAATTCCAGCCCAGCCCTGCCCACCCTGCCAGGGAACAATTCCTGCCCAATCTCCCAGCCAGCCCTGCCCTCTGGCACTGGCAGCCATTCCCTGGCTCCTGTCCCTGCAGCCCTTGTCCCCAAACCCAGGCAGGATTCCCCAGGGTCCTGTCAGGTGCCCACATCCACCTCCTGCCCTTCCCCTGGCTCCCCGTGGGAATGGCAGGCACAGTCCCAAGGGAAGGGCTGCTGCAGCCTGGGGGTGTCCCTGGGGATGTCGCTGCTCCCCTGGGGTGTCCCTGCGAATGTCCTTTGTCCCCTGGGCTGTCCCACTGTCCCTGCCCTCAGCGCAGAGGGACAGGAGCCCTCGGGGGGCTGGGCAGGCCCGGATCCAGCTCGGATCCCGAGGGATGAGCAGCTCCAGGCAGACCCAGCGCTGCCCTGGGGAGGAGCAGGCAGGGCTGGAGGCTCGGGGGGTTTGTTTGTTTTTAACTGCAGGGTGAGAAATAAACCTGAAATGCAGGGGCAGAGGGGCTGGGGCTGCCAGGAGGGGCCCTGGGGTGAGCCCCTTCCTCTGTCCCCTGCTGGGGAGGGGCTGCCAGGCAGATTTAGGGCTCAGTTAGAGCCTGGTACATCCCAAGGGTTTGGGGTTTATTTGGATTTATACCCAAGTGTCCGAGGGGCTGATCTGTGACAACATCCCGAGCTTTACCAAGTCCTGCTGCTTTAAAGGAATAAAAAAGGGATTTTTTTCCTTGTTCCCACCCCAGGAACCAGCAGGGAAGTGAGGGAGGAGCATCACTGCTCCCCTGTCCTGAGCTCTGGGCAGGGCTGGGGCTCCTGAAGCTAGGGGTGCCACAGGGGCAGATCCCAGGCAGGGGCAGCTCCCAGGCAGGGGCAGCGGGGGCTGGGTGGATCCAGGCCCCACCCTGGGGTCCCTGGGTGTCACCCCCTGTGCCCCCGGACACTCCTGCATGGCCTGGGCACGATGGACACGGAGCCGTGACCCAGATCAGGAAAATGATCCGGATTAGGGGAAAATCCCTGGGTGAGGGAGCAGAGGGATGGACAGAGCCAGACCAGGATGGACAGAGCCAGGACAGGATGGACACAGCCAAGGCCAGGATGGACAGAGCAGGTTCTGGATGGAGAGAGCAGGCTCTGGATGGACAGAGCCAGGGCTGGGCAGGTCTGTGGCCACTTCCTGCTCTTGCCACTGGCAGTGAGTGCCCAGCCCAGCGTCCCTGTGCCCAGCCCAGCATCCCTGTGCCCATCCCAGAGCTGTGACCATTCCCCAGTGCCAAGGAATTTCAGATCCAAACAAACCTTTGTTCCTGAGGACATTGGGGAGGGAGGCCTGTGTGGGGCAGCTCGAGGTTTCCCTGCCCACAGTGCCCACCCCTGGGACCTCATGTCTGTGTCCCAGCCCCTGGCAGGGAGGGAAGCTGGTTTGGGAGAAGCTGGGACCCACCTCAGGGGGCTGGGACCCACCTTGGAGGGCACCCACCACCCCAGAGGTGCCAGGGCCAGCGCTGCCACCACCCCTTGGGGACAGGACAGTGCCCTGAGCTGGGCAGCAGAGAATCCAGAGGGGTTTGGGACCAGTCCCCTCTGCTCCTTCTGGCTCCCAGCTGCACTCAGGGGGATTTGGGGCCAGTCCTCCATTCCTGTTGGTCCAAACTGCACCCAGGAGGATTTGGGACCAGTTCCCCTCCTTTCCCACCATCTCCCAGCTGCACCTGAGAGGATTTGGCACCAGTTTCCCCCATTTCCACTGGTTCCCAGTAGAATCCAGGGGGATTTGGGACCAGTTCCCCTCATTCCTGCTGGTCCAAGCTGCACCCAGGGGGATTTGAGGCCAGTTCCTCCCCATTCCCACTGGTCCCAGATGCACCCAGAGCAGCCCAGGCCTCTCCTGGCTCCCATCCCACACCAGATCCACGCCAGCCCCTGGGCCATGGCAGCAGCAAAGCGTTCAAGGCTTCATCTGAGCACAGAGAAAATTGTTTCCTTAAACGGGTTTATTCCTCCAAGGGAGGTATTTGCTCGAGAGATTTCCACTGGAAATTAAATCTTTCCTGGGATCCAGATAACAGCCCCAGCTCCAGAGCTGTGCTGCAGGGGGCTGATCCCAGGGGGGACTGGGGGCTGGAAGTGACCCCGATGTGGCCCTGGGGGTGTCCCCATCCCTGTCCCCATCCCCATCCCAGTCCCTGACCCTTGGGCAGTGCCAGCATCCCCGGGAGATCCCGGATGGAGGCGGGGGCAGCCCCCAGGGCTCCCAGGATGGATCCAGCAGCCCCACTCTGGGATCAGAGGGGACATCCTGGGACATCCTGGGACACCCCGGCTCAGCTCCAGCCCTGCCACCCCCTCAGTCCCTGCCTGTCCTTCATTTTTCCCTTTTCCCTTCCTCTTTCCCCTTTTCTTTTCCTTTTCCCTTCCTTTCCCCCATTTCCCTTCCTTTCCCCTTCCTTTCCCCTTCCTTTCCCCTTCCTTTCCCCTTCATTTTCCCCTTTTCCCTTCCTTTTCCCTTCCTTTTCCCTTCCTTTCCCCCTTTTCCCTTCCCTTTCCCCTTTTCCCTTCCTTTTCCCTTCCTTTTCCCTTCCTTTCCCCCTTTTCCCTTCCCTTTCCCCTTTTCCCTTCCTTTTCCCTTCCTTTTCCCTTCCTTTATTCCCTTCCTTTTCCCTTCCTTTTTTCCCTTCCTTTTCCCTTCATTTTCCTCTTTTCCCTTCCTTTTCCCCCTTTCCCCTTTTTCTTCCTTTTCCCTCCTTTTCCCACTGCTGCTCCAAGGCTCCCTGATGAATTCAGGGAGTTCCAACGAGCAGGCTTTCTTTCTGAAAGAATGGAAAACAATTATTTGCTCTGCTGGGGAATAGATGCTGTTTAGTCTCCGTTTAATGGCAAGCTAATTAAATTACATGAGCAAGTGAATAGAAAGTGAAGAGAAATTTTTTTGTTAATTATGAATTTTGCGAGCTACAAAGGCGAAGTGGTGCTGGATCCTGTGATGTGCTGCCCTTCTCCCCAGCACAGAGATAAGATGAGAACAGAGAGGGAAGGGTGGGAACTCATTTTAATTCCTCCATCGATTCTCCAGCAGCAGCCTGAGCCCGATCCATTACCTGGGATCCATGGAGCTGACGGTGACTGGCAGCTGGGGGCTAATTATGTTCAAACTGGGGAAAGGTTGGTTCAATAAATGTGTGTTTCCTCCTGGAGGTGCCTGGGGAAGTCACAGACTCATGGAATCCCAGAGTGGTTTGTTTTAGGGATGTAAACCTCGTCCTGTTCCACCCCTGCCATGGGAAGAGACACATTCCACTGTCCCAGGGGGCTCCAAGGCCCATCCAGCCTGGAGCTGGGCTGGGCCTGAGCCCAGGGATGGGGCAGCCCTGATCTGGGTCTGGGACATCCCTGGAGCCAGGGCTGGAGCATCTTTGACACCAGGACTGGGACATCCTCCATCCCAAGCCTTGGATGCCCCTGGTATCCATGGCTGGAGTGTCACTGACACAAGGGATGGAGCATTCCTGATCCTGGGTCTGGGACATCCCTGGATCCAGGCCTGGAACATCTTTGACCCCAGGCCTGGGGCATTTATGGCCCTGGGGATGGAGCATTCCTGACCTGACCCTGGCTCTGAAACGTCCCTGCAGTCAGGGCTGGAGCATTGTTGACCCCAGGACTGGGATGTCCTTGATCCCAGGTCTGGGAAATCCCTGGAACCCAAGGCTGGAGCACTCCTGACCCCATGGCTGGAGCACTCCTGACCCCAAGCTGGGGTATCCTTCACCCCAGGGCTGGACCATCCCTGGACCCAAAGCTGGAGCATCCTTGACCCCGGGACTGGGATGTCCCTGTCCCCAGGCTGCTCCAGCCCTGCCCAAATAGATTAAAAAATTACTTTTTGGTGTAAAAATATCAGTTTAGTGAAAAAACCTGTTTTCTCTGTTCTGTTTATACCCCTGGCAGGGAGAGCTCTCTCTGGCATGAAGACACAGATGGGTTTTGACTTTAAACACGCGGGTTGAGTGGAAGGAGAGGATTTTGTGTACCTGGGGAAGAGATCCCATCTGGCTGCTCCTGGCCTGGGGCTGCAGAGCTCGGCTGGGTGGGATCAGCCCCTGCCAGAGCCAGATGGCCGTGGGGGACAGGGGACATCCTGCCACCCTGCCGTGGGTGTGGGGTGACAGAGAAATGGAGCCTCAGCCTTGATGGGGGCGCGTTCCTCTCCCTTCTCCATCCCGCAGGAGATTTGGGAGGAGGCTCTGACCTCACCAGGGTGTTGGGGAAACTGAGGCACAGCAGGGCTTGGTGGGAGCAGAGCTGGGGATCAAAGCACCGATCCTGATGGCTCCCTCCCATTTCCCATCCTCCCAACCAATCTCCCGACCCTTTTTTGATTTCCTCACGATGTTTTCTCTGTAATTTTGGCCACTGGGGGTTTTTACTGCACAGAGATCCTGTGTGGGGGGTGTGGAGTGACAGGTTCTGAGCAGAGCAGAGGACAAAGCCCCGGGCTCATTTCCCACCCTCTCCCGGATGAAGTTGTCTCCTCTCCTTCCAGAGAAGCTCCATGACAGCCTTTATTGACCTTTTTTTAATCTAAAATTGATTCTTTGCAAAAGTCCACCTGGTCGGGAGCCAGGCGGGATCTCGGCGCCGTTGGATGGGGGTTTCTGATTTTCCATCAGAGCATTTTGCCTTTCCCTGCTGCTCCTTGGGGCTGCAGGAGGGTTGAGCTGGGCAGGTTTGTCTGGCCATGGCCAAGGAGATGCTGTGGGTGGTTTGGTCCTTGTCTGTTTTGACCTGTGGGGTGATCCCAGTCCCTCTGCTCTGGGTTTCTGCTGTGCTTAAATCCCGGAGGAGCCCAAAAGCTGAATCCTGGAATTTGTCTGTACCTGGACAACCCTCATGAGCCCGGGACACAATGGGATGGAGGTGATGGGGAATTCTGGAGCCAGGAGAGCTGGGAGGAGGGACAGAGTCCAGCCCAGGGCGGGGTGTCCCAGCTCCACCGCTGGGATCCTCGGCAGCCTGCAGGGCGAGGTGTGGGACACTCAGGGCTGGCGGAGGACACTCAGCCAGGCCAGGGTGGAATGAACAGAGGTGGCTTCAAACCCCCCTCAGTCTGCTCTGCTCTGCTCCCAGGAGCCCGGTTCAGGGCTGCCCTTGATGGACCCGCTGCATCCCTGCACTCCGTGGTTCTGAGCGCACAAAAGCCAAGACCTTCCTGCAAAGCCCCGTCCTCCAGCCACGCACGAGCCTCCCCAAATGCTCCTGGAAGCACGGAGCAGCCCCCAGGGGGAGAGAAATCCCCCTGTGGAGGATGAAGGAGAAGCTCCAGGTGTGGAAGGCGCTGCAGGCTGGTCCCAGCAGCGCGCAGGGATGAGCCCTGACAAGCTTGGAAGGGCTTGGACCACACACACAAATGCAGCTTCATCCCTCGGATGCCGTGTGGATGCTCTGACACCTAAAGCTGTGTGGGGCCGGCTCACGAGATGCTTCCTTCTGAACATCGGAGCTGAGGATTAAGAAATCACAGAAATTAAAAGCAGCGAACTGTTTCCAAGTGCTTCTGCCAGGCGGCTTTTCAGCCAGAGGTTTCTAAAGCGCTGGGGAAGCAGCATCCCGGAGACTCCTGGCGCTCTGCGATGTCCCCGAAGGTGCGCTGTGAAAACAGAACAAAGGCGAGCGGGTGGGTGGCGGTGAGGGGCCGTGTCAGCCCTGTCTG
>VXBR01002345.1:0-27294 GCA_013400215.1 Cisticola juncidis
GGAGCGCCCGCGGGCGCCGCGCGGGTTGATGGCAGCGCATCGCCCGGCTAATGGTGCCCGGAGCGGCGGCGGGGGGAGAGCGCGCTCGGGGAGCCGCCGGGCTAAAATTAGCCAAGTGCGGAGAGTTTTAGGGGAAACAACAATGAAAAAGTGCATGGAGGGCAGCGGGTTCCCGGTGTCCGGGGCGGTCCCGGAGCGCCTGGAACGGGATTTCTTCAGCGCGGACAGGCGCTCCCTGCCAGGGCCGGTGCCGCCCGCCGCTGCCGAGGGGAGACGGATGGCACGGAGGTTGGAAAACCAGATCCCAGCCCCGCGCAGGATATCCATAGAAACGAAGATTAAAAGGATGAAATAACTTACTTTGTTCTAAACAATAATGTTGCTATAAATACGAACGTTTTCCTTGTTCCCTTCCTGAAAAGCACATTACATTTTAGCAGGCTCATCCCCTAACAGTACTAACCAGTGCACACACGCAACCTGCAGATACCTTTCCCCCCCTCGAAAGCATTTCCTATTTTTACTGGGAAATGGGCAAACCCACAGTGTGTACCTGTCCCCTCTGGAATCAATAAGCTGCACGGTATTTTCCCAAATACAGCTACTTTCGCTGTTTTGCGCTTCATGTTTAAAAGGAAAATATCTCTTCCCCCCCCTCAAGTGAGCGATTGTAGATTTTTTCTCAAACTGTATTTGATCACCGAGTAAATTCGGTGCTGGCTCAAGCCCGTGGGCTGACTGCTTGGAAATGGCTCTGCCTGTCTTTGGAGAAGTTACGGCAGAGACAGCGGCAGGGCAATTGCCACAGATTATTTCCCAATCTGCTGCCGGCCTCCTTTGGAAGAGCACCATCACTTCAGCCTCCATTTCCACTTTTTGCTGAGGCTGCTGCTTACAAAGATACTAATTGCGATGGCGGGTTTTATGTTAATGGTTCCACGTAATGATCAGCCCGACGACTGCAGACCTTCGGGTTGTTGGTTGGCTGTGCTGGGAATAAAACTAATGACATTTGGTTATGGAAATGTCAGCCCTCGACGTGGTGATCTAAACTGGGGGCCCGATGAGATCGAAATCCAAATTCAGCCGTGGGGCTGGACCCAGGGATGCCCTTGGAGAAGGAAACTCCTTCTCCCCCAGAAGTGCCATGCTTTGAGGGAGGGCAGCTCCTTGCTGGGATGGTGCTGGAGAGGATTGGGATGCCCGGCTGGGGTCCCCCTGCTCCGGGGAGAGGGTGTGGGGTGCTCGGAGCGACAGCCGGGGACGGAGCAGGGATGGAGCTGCTCCGAATTCTGACTAACGCCGTAACCGGTTTGGTAGCTCTAAAATAGGATTTTAATCCTGGGAAGCATCATTTCACATTCCAGTGATCTAATCAAAATCCTTTCCTCTAATCTCTCCATGGTCCCCCCTTTCTAGATGAAAGAGGCTGGAGTTCCTGTCTTCACCCTTTCTCCGCTGCCTCCCTGTTCTACCAGTCTGTTCTGTGTCCAGGCAACTGCAAAAAGACATTTCAAAGGCTCCTGCCGTGCCATGTAGATGTTTTCTCTTGTTAGTTTGGACTGCAGGTGTGTAAGCCTCAAGGATGAAGTATCGTGGTGCTGTTTTAGGTTCGGGGCACACAGCCGTGGCACAATAAATCACACAGGAACGCTCCGCTTTGAACGGGAAAGGGAAAAGAAAAAAGCATCTGACCTGAATCATTTTCTGGAAACACATCTGGTTAAAATCCAAAGTTTTAAATTGAGTAATATTTTAAAATACGTTTGGTAGGTATTAAATTACAGTGTTATATCTGGTAATATTTATGATACTAATGTGTTAAGCGGAGGTTTATATCTGTCAAGAAATATGAATGATTGTCATATGGGGTAACAAATGATTCCTGATATAAATAACATTTTATGATATTTTTAACATTATTGTAGTCTTATTTTTGCAGAAGTTACATTATTGCCAATTTGAAATAAAAGCTCTGTGGCTACATACCAAAGCTTTTAGCTATGTAATTTTGAATAAGTATACAGCAGTACGGCTGATTTGGGGAATTACTGAGAAATCTTAACTCTGCCAGAAGACAAACGCTGAGCACCTATAATTCCTATTGTCTTCCATGCAGGATCAAGTCCCTCATTTGCCATTTTGTGTGGCAGCAAGCCCAAGGAAATCTTGCTTGACAGCTCTGTTTTCTCAAAGTGCTGCATTTCTTCAGGCTGGATTCTGCAAAAATCCTGCAGGCTACAGAGCTCCTTGGAGCAAGGCGTAATGGGCTTTGTGCTGCTGCTGAAATGTACCTGTGTGCAGTGGGAGAGGGAGCTTGGGAAAGTGGGTGCACAGTGGCAAGAAGGTGGTTAGAATAGTTTTCTTGGGTGTTTTTTTTTTCTTGTTATGTTTTGAGGAATCATTCTCATCTGTTCGTTTGAGGAAGGTTTTTCTCAAGTTAGATTTGATCTGTGTAAATGCTAACTTCTTTCAACGGGCACTAACAGAGTACTGAAAAAGAAAGCACAGTGGATTTGAAGTTTAAATCTCAAATGATGGCAGCAAGTAGTAATGCTTGATATACCCCAAACATTTGTAACTGTGTTGTACAGATTTCTTTTTAGAAATTGGGTGAAAATCACATTAAAATTTGTTACCTATTAATTCATAAGATCTCCCTGATACAGCTCTCTAATGAACATGTTTGCACTTTGGGCCATCACAGAAAATTCTTCTTGTTATTCTTCATGTCATCATCTGGAATGCTGAAGAAAATGGATCTTTGTTCCAAAGGTCCCAAACTGGCTGGGATCAGTCCCTTAGCACGGCTGCTCCCCTGGCATCAGTCTGCATTTGTGAGGATATTTTGCACAGTGAGTTGGTCACTGTACTTAGGCTTCTCTTTGCCTTAATGAACCTGGCTGATTTTCTTGGCCAGGACACTGAAAGATAAGGTGCTGCTTCTCCCAGCACCACCTGTAACTTTTGGGTCTCTTCTCCAAGGATCCTTGTGTTGGTTTTTCTTCTCATTTTTGTATAAACTGACTCCCAATTTCTATCAGTTCCCCTAGAAAAGTTCCTCCAGAGCCTTCTCTGTACCCCTGTCTGCTCCTTGCCCAGCCCCTTCCCTCCTCACTTCATGGCTCTCGTTTCTTCAGCTGATTCTTGTCCCTGGCTGCCAGTGCCTGCTGGAAAGGAGCTCCTCATTCCAAAATCCTGTCCACTGTGGAAGTGCCCTTCTGTTCACCTTAAACTGGATTTGAGATATCCTTTACTGCTCTGTGCCACTGCACAGTGAGATTCCGCAGGGATGGCAGGGAACAGAGACAGCCAAACAGATAATTTATGTTCCTGGGAGATTTAGTCCAAATTAAGATCAAAACTCATATATGTCTCCCAAATCACAGATTTTTTTCCTCCCAATTATTGTCAATGACTCTAATTCTGTTTGATTTATATCTCTGGTAGTAGCCAGAGGTTTTGCAGCACATAAATTGCCTGAGGGTTTGGCCGGTGATGTGGACACTGTGACATGTAGAAGCTCAGGAAAGCCCCCGAGCAGAAAATGGTTGGAAAAAGGGAAAATAGCAGGGAGAAGTATCTCCTGTGCCTGCACACAATTACCTGGGAGTCCAGCTGTGGTCACTCAGCTGGATGGACCCTTGTTTTCTCAACCGGCATGGCAGTTCCCACATTCTTTGGGAAATTGGGAAAGTTTTAGCAGAAATCACGTAGATGGCAGCACAGAGGATCCGAGCACAAAATCCTGTGATTCCTGTTATCCTGTGGGCACTGCACAGCCACAGATACACTCTGGCAGGTGGAAGAGAAGAAAGCAATTCTCACAGAGGGCAGGGAAACAGCCACCAGCAAAAGCACAGTAAACTTGCCTGGTGTGGTTATTTGCTGGGTAACTGAAGATGTTTCTGAGGATCCAGCATAACCCACAACAGATCTTCCTTGAGGATTTGTGGATTAATCCACACCTACACAAACATGGGGTGGCTCTGCAGTGATGTCCCTGCCACGTGCAGCAGGAATCACTGAAGACCCCAAAAAAGCTCCCACAACATTTCTCTCAAACAGCTGCTTTGCTTTTCTCACCAAATGTTCCATCCAGATGCATGGTTGTGTTTTGGCCAACATCTGGAACAGCAGAAAGGATCAGAGGAGGAAAGGATCTATTGGGTTATGCATTCCCTGGAGCTGGAGTGAGTAACTTTGATCCTGAATTTCTCTCAGGGTATGGTTCAGCCCAGTTTTCATTTGTCAGCGCTGTCCTTGCCTTCTCATGCCACATCCCATGCACAGGGTGGTACCAGGGCCAGGATCTTGCTGGATGGAAGGCACACTGAGTCCTTTTCTGCCCTCATGCTCCATGCAGCACTCTTCTCTCTGACTGAGGCTGGTCTTGATTTGGAAATTCATCTTTTCTGCCCTCTAAAGGGATCAGCAGACAAGTTAGTAAGTTATGTTCCCAGGAAAAATTCCCACCTTTTTTCTCTCTTTAAAACTTTCATGTTTTTTACCTTTTACTGGTTTCTCTCAGAGGTTTGGGGTTTGCACATCCTTTTTTTTGGTATTTAACTCTTGCTATTCCTATCATGAACCCTCACCCACTTCATGCAGCCACTTCCTCATTTCAGGTCCCTGCTCTTCCCCTCTCCCTGCCTGCTCAGGTCCATTTTGGCTGTGTTTTCTGTCCCAGCCAGGTATTTCTCCCACTTTCTGCTGAATCCTCAGCTCCAATATTCCATATATCACTTTAGAATAAGGATCTGCATTATTATTTTAAACACATTTTAGTGTTCTGAACCTCACCTGGGCTTATTCTGTTTGTTTGTGCCACTCTCCCCATGGCAGGAGAGCTGGTTTAGTGGCTGTGGCTGGGGACAGGAGCTGTGGTTGGTGCTGGCACAGGGCTCTTGGTGGCTCCCTGGATCCTCCCCCAGTTTCTCCATTCTGTACAGCACCAGTGGTCACTGGGAGATCAGAATCTCGTGGTACATCGAGGGTTGCAGGGGAGGGAAGCAGCGAGGAGGAGAAGGAGATAAAGTACAAACGAAGCAGCTCAGAGCTGCTCCCTCACCTCCAGTTCCCCTTTCCCTCCCTTGCACAGAAGTGGGCGAGTGCTGAGCTGAGCTGCCTTGGCAAAGGAGAGAGAAGAAAGGTTTTTCTTTCACTTTCCAAACACGAGCACTTCACGTGGGATGGAAGGAGAGAACGTCCCTCTGCTCCTGTCCCCCAGCTGGGCTTTCTGGTCCCACTGTCCCCCCGGTGGTCTCATCCCTGGGGTGTCCCCCATGTCTTGTGATCTGTGGTGTTTGGGGTGTCTGAGGGAGTTTTTCCTCCAATAAGGAGAGCGAGGTTTCATTTGGGGAAGCACATCTTTTCTTAGAAATATGAACACTGTGACTGACTTAGCACAACTGTGATTTTCTGCAAACACAACTGTGTTTGGGGTGGTTGCACGCGAATGCTGGGGAAGGAGAAACAGTAATTCTGAATTAATGCAGAAAGGGAGAAAATAGACACCCTCAGAGGAAGCCCTGAGTTCACTGCAGCTGCCATACACTGGCAAAACTGATGCTGTGTCCCACAGGAAACATTTCAGTGTTAGAACCTCCCAGCTTACCTGTGCCTGTTGTGACACACGAGTGAGCCAAAGTGCTTGGGGTAGCACATCAATCCAGTCTTTCTTTAGTAACATGTATGAAATAAATTGGGTTTTTTCCCCCTGGTGTTGCATCATTTCCTATTTGGTGTCCAGATGGTGACAGATTACCAAACAGGGGGAAAAAAAATCCATGTAATATTTTGTATCTAAACATTACCTTCTTCTTTTGGAATAAAGAGATCCAGTTTTATTCTGGCCGTGGTTCTCCACATTTATGTGCTGGCCCTTGTCTGCATCTGCTTGGCATTATCCTGGATTGGGGCTTTAACCTGCTATGAATCCAAAGAAATTATACAGAATTGATGGGATCACTATGAATTTCCAGGGGTGTGGGCTAGTGCAGACCACATCCTATTAATCTTGTTGTGTTCTCTCTGTAAATAACAAGCTGGATTTGGCCCAACAAGAGTAAAACAAATTGGAAGCATTCATAAAGGGAAGTAAATGGCTTTAAGATGTAAGAATAACAGATTGGTGGGTTGTCTCCAAGAATGCAGTTTTTAAAGGTACCAAAGCTCACACAAAACTTTGGTTTAACGTGTCCTTAAGTGGCTGCTGAAGCAGGGCCATGGGCATAAGACCTGCTTTCATGAAGGGATTATATAAAAAAGCAAAAACTGCAAGAAGGAGAAAAATATTCGAGGGGAGCCAGCCTGGAGGAAACAAATGTAATTTAGTTGTGTGAAGTGTTTATAAATGCAGTTTATGAACATGCATGGAGGAGTAATTCTTTACTTTTCAGACTGCAACTGTCACACAGGAAAGAAACAATTGCTTATTTGTCCTTTTCAAGGATTTTTAGAGAATACTTTGCAGTTTGGCTACGTATTTTGACCTGCTTTTTCCTGTCTAATAGCTTGTTATTCTGTTGATCATTTCAGATTAGCTTTTTGTGTGTGCTCTTCTCTATTTGTGATTGATAGGAAAACATTTACATGGTTTATCTGCAAGTGGAAATTGATTTTAAATTTTGTTCAAAGTTTCAGACTCTTACATGCATGGGCTACCCAATTTGATCTATCAGTCTCACTCCTTGGTTCTCTTGCATCATCAGAATAAATGTGAAATGACACAGAATGCCTGGAATTGCAATAACGCAGTCCAACAGAACTGACTATCAAGCTTCATCTATAGATTAGATTAATGCATAAATCTAATTTGATATTTTACATTACTGGGCTAATATTTTACAGATGTAATGCCAAGTTGTTAAGTAAATGAGAATCACAGAGAGTCCAATTCTGAAAGGATTACTCAGGCAAAAATCCCTGCAGTCAGAGGGAGCATTGCCTGAACGAAGTCTGCAAAATTAGAACTAGAGCCATATTCCCCAAACAGACAAGCAGATTTATCTGTGAGATCTGCCCAGGAGTTGAATTCTTGTAACAATGAAAGATATATAGGGAAAATGAGCAAGTAGGTAACCTGAAATATAAGGAGAGACTGATAAGATCTGAGCAAGCACTTGTGCGGTTGGTGATGTCAACAGGAGCCCAAGTTGTTTTAATAAACTTGTTCATAGTTGTCCTATGGTGTGTTTTATACACTGAAGTACATAGATCACATAAGAGCTTAACAAGAAGAGGATTCATATTAAATTTACACATGAAATACCTCCGTGAAATATGTGAAATGCTTTTCTTTTTTATATGATTCCAATAAAACATCGATCATAAAGCTCTGCCCCTCCTGCTTCTCCATATCCAGTTTCAGCTGTTGCTTTGTGTTTGGAGCTGGAACTGATGACACTTGGCAGACAGAATTGTGGGGCACTTGTAATTGGTGAAGAAAGACCCTGGCTCTGCTTGCTCGCTGGGGGGGTATAAATCAGCAGGAACCCCACCAGAGCTGGTGAAATGTGGCATCTCTGCAAGAGGCTGTGGTGCCAAGTGATAGAAGTGCTGCAGCTCCTGTGGAACGTGGGGCTGTCCACAGCTGCTCAGGATCTGCCCCACTGGCTGGGATGGAGCACAGCCAGGGATGATTCCTGCCCTTTGCCGGGAGTTTTGCTCAGTGTTTTGCACTGTGTATTCCCCTGACTCTTGCTGCCAAGCTCAGCTCCCTCCTTCACAGTTTCATACTCTGAGTGTGAACTGATACTGGTGGAAATCCAAGGGTAAAAAACTGGTGAGTGTAAAGCACAGATCTGTAGCCTGGATCTGAGAGGAACAGCTTGACCACAGAGGAAGTTATTTGCACAAAAAGTATTCAAACAGATACGCACGGTTTACATGTGTTTAGTAAATCTTGTCTGAAAACTAGAACCAGCTGTATGGTGTGTGGAGGCCCCGATCCCAGCCCCTCCTGAGCACTGTTTTATCCATGGGGATGATACATTTCCAGTCACTTTTTCCATCTTTTAATTTAGGGGCTGTAGGGGACCGAAACGTGAGGAGAGTGATTTCCATCTCGGTGCTTGCAGCATCCTCAGGTATCTGTTCACTGCCCAGGGAAACATCCCCACCACAGCCCCTTCCCTCCTTCCCTCACCTGCAGCCCAGCAGCAGAGATAGGGCACAAACCCCCGTGGTGGCTCAGGGGCACCAGCAGCAGAGATAGGGCACAAACCCCCGTGGTGGCTCAGGGGCAAGAAAGGAGCTTTTCCCTGCCAGGCTCTCCATTATCCCATGGAATTATCCCCCATGATCGATTGAGCCACTCGGGTTCACTGCTAAATGAGAGGCAAACCAGGCCTGAAAGCTAAATTTGCATGCCAGATTAAGAAAGTTGTAGATGCAAGCAAGATCTTTTTCCTTTTTTTCCCCCTTCTTTGTGTGTGTGTGTGTGTGCGTCTAACTATGCAACAAATTTTGTAGCTGAAATTTACATACTTCTTGATTCATGAAATTATGAGCAGCTGCTATTTTGCTACATTCTTAAATTGAAAAGGCAGCGAAGAAAAGAACAGACACATTAGGCAAACTCCATCTGCCCCTCATGTCTATCACTTCCCTTCACTCTCTCCTTTGCCAAACAGGATACAATGGCATAATCAGATGTCTTGGTTTGCCTGGGAGAGTCCCCAAATTCATCTAGCTGTCGTCTAAGACAGGATTTTTGTTTTTCAGACAACTTCTTGACACGGTCTCTTGTTCCCCCCCTGAAACGTGGATACATATTTACAGAGGGAACAGCAGAGCACAAAAGAGCTACAGGGAGAAAATAACCTTCAAGATGGTTTACAGGCTCCTGGAAGCCTTCAGACATCATCTTAGGGACCTAAGGGTCACTGAGAATTAAGAAGCTTTCCTATTTTTCTTTTTTTTTTTTTTTGCTCCCATCTTTTTATTCAAATTACAGCATGGAAAGATTTTGGGGTGAGAGGGTAAAATACAGGATTCATAAATGGAAAAAATGGGGCTCACTGCTACCTTTTGTCATGAATCTGAACAAATCCAGTCTACAGGTAGCTCCATGCCTGGAGAGAGGAGCTCTCTTTGGAAATGAGAACTTCTCTAAAAGTCTGGCCCTTACTTCACACTAAATGCCACTTCACAGATAAGAACACTACATTTCATCATGATGCAAATGTTTCAATTTTCCACTTTTGAATTAAAAGATGGAAGCTCAGAATTTTAGACCTATTTAACACCTGGTTAAACACTTAACAAACTAGTAACAGCTGAGTGCATCCCTGTTAAGTGGAGTTTTTTCCTTTTTGTTGCCCCACTTAAGAAACAGTCATTGTCATTCAGTCTCATTAACATAAATAGGTTCCCTAGGAGATGTCCCATTAAAGTGGCCATCCCTATTAAGCATGTCCCAATTAAGTAGTGTTTATTGTATGGCAGGTTCCAGACCTCAAAGCAGAATAATTTTCAGTTCCTAGAGGGAAAAAAAATAAGTCAAAGAAATTACATATTTAAAAAAGGCTTAAATTGATACAAACTGATAAGAGCCCAAAAATGAAAAATGAGGGCTGACACTTCAGCCTTTTGTTTACCCTGTAATGCTGCTTTTCTGGTTTTGAGTTAAGAATGTAGCCTACACCCTAACTATGAATTTCTTGGCTTTGATTTGATTGTGTCATAACTTAATGTTTTATGACTTACAATCACATTAGTCATAGGAGTCACTCAAGTTTAGAGATGATGGAAAAGACATAGGGGATAGACAAATCCATACTGGGGAATTGTCTTGTGATTGCAGCAGTGGGCTGGACCCAGCAGAGCCCAGCTCACTGTCCAGGCCTGTGCCAAATGGTTCTGCCTCACTGAGAGCACAACCCCAGGACTCTGTTCACAGCATTATTTACATACCTGAACAGACATTTAAATATTATTTTGTGCGCTCCTGTGCATACATAATCTATTTTGCTCTTAATCAAGCTGGATTTAAGTCGGGGGCTTATTCAAGGTGTTAAGAGACAAGCTGTGGAAAATCTTCCTGCGTTGGCTGAGGATGATACAACTCAGTGTCTGCTGCCAAAGGCTACCCCTTATCCCCCAAATTATATTAGTGTCAGCCCCTTCAGCATAAAATCCAGGTCTTTAGCACAAACCTGCCTTCAAAGAGCTGGAATTGCCTTGATTTTGTCTGAAAGCAGAGGAGAAGCAGGCAGGTATCTCCTGTCTGTGCTGTGGCTATGGGAGGTGACCTCCAGCACAGAGACCCAGCAGAGGTGGAGGAGGAGGAGGAGGAAGAAGATTAATGCCATCTTCAACAACTGAAGTGAGTGCAGCACATTTACACTTTCAGCCAAGGCATTTGCACCTACAGGAACAAGACATCCCTCTTGTAGTTTTACCCCAAATTACACAACCTGTCCTTCCTCTGAAGGAGAAGTTTGTACCTGGGTGGAGTTCAATAAATAAATAAAAACATATTCATGTTCTAGGGCCAAAAACTGAAATCTCTTCATGACAGGACCTCCAGAATTTTCCTCAATACAGGTGAAAATGGAAATGCAACAGATTCAAAGCTTGTCAGAAAATGGAATTGTGATGTGTACAGAAAGATGACTTCTCTGCATCACCTTCTTTAGGTGCTTCAGAGAAACAGACAGCTTGAGTCATGCCAACTTATTTTTGTTATTTAACAGAATCACAGAATCATTTAAGTTGGAAAAGAACTTTGAATCCAGGTGTAAACCCAACAGTGCCAACCCCACCATTAAACTATGTCCCAAAGCTCTGTGCCTGGAAGCTTTGATGCTTTCATGCAAAGCAATGTACACTTGTTAAATATTTTTCCTTGCTCTCAACAGTCACTTTTTTTTTTTTTTTTTTTTTAAGGAATTATCCCTGGAGTACAGTTTCATATCAAAAGATGTGATTTGCACAATGGTACACAAGCGGTTCACACATTTAATACACAGCCCACACTCTGAAGAACCTGAAGATTCCTTGCATTAAATAAGAGGCACAGTACTTCAAAATGAGAGTTTGTGAGTAGGTGGTAAACTTTTTTCTGGGTCACTGAGTAGCAACTGGGTGCTTTGAAAGCATCTTGCAGGAGCCAGGTAAGCTGTGGTTGAGAGATGCAGGTGTCCTACTGTGGTCAAAGCAGAAAGACTTCTATCCTTAGGGCAGTAAGGCAATTACACCTGGTATCCCCATATCTTCCTTCCAGTAAATAGGTGTAGAACAATGTGGCTTTGTAGTGCCCAGCAATAACAGCAGGAGTTGGCAGCAAGAGGCTCTGAGAGTCCCTGCAGAGGTTGCTGGAACCCTACATGGCTGTGAGCAGGAGAAACAGGTCACAGTCACAGTGCCCAGGGGCCATCCCAGGACCAGGGTACCTGGCTGGGTGTGACACCCCAGGGTACCTGGCTGGGAATGACACTGCAGGGTCTGTGTGACCACAGAGGATCAGCATGGGAAGCTCTCTGCTGCTGCCCAGGGTGTCTGGCTTGGGGACAGAGCTTGTGCTCCCAACTGTAACTGGCTGGAGGGAGTGCAAACCCAAACCCAAACCCACCTCCAAAGAGCTGCTGCCTGAAGAGAACTTCAAACCCAGATCTGAGCTTGGTGTTTTGGCTCCCCAATTCACCTGCTCTCTAACACTGTACCAGCGCTGGCTTAAGCTCCAAGTAGAACTTGTGTCAATATTTCTGGTGTGAGACCATTTGTGTGGGGTTTAGAATCATCAGGACTTCCAAAGCAGGAGCCCAGGGCAGCAGAGGGAGATTCCTGGGGCCCTGGTGAGAGAGGACAGCCCAGCCATGCACCTGTGTGAGGCTGGAGTGCATTCTCTCAGCTCTGACACAAATCAACTGCAGGGCACTTTGACACATCCCAACCTTTCAGAGTGTATTTCTTGAGCTCAGCTCATTATCTGAGCCTCCATTCAGATGCTCTCAGCACAGATGCCTTCCTCATCAGCTCTGCACTAAAACATACAGTAAGTGAAATTCTGCCATATGTTAATACATATGTTTCAGTTTCAATAAGCATTTGATGCAGGGCTGTTTTTTTTTTTTTTTCTCAGGCAACAGAAATTACAGAGCTTATACTATTAACTTCTCTCTTTATTTAAGTGTACTAGTGAGCTTAAATAAACTAATTAAAGTAAGGTTAGCTACGTGCAGCATAACCTGTCACAATGGTGGAAACATGGATCGATTCTTAATGGTTCAGCATTTATCTGCTTGGTCCAAACCAGCTGGGGATGGCAGAGTCAAACTGTCTGAGACTCTGTGTGATGTTGTAAAATGATGGAGAGGCAGATAGCCTGGAGAAAAGGTGTAACCGGGATTTTCACTTCATCCCCACCTCAAATTTTCCCATCTGGCATATCACAACATAATGATGTGAGTGATGTCATTGGACTGGGAGAGAGGATCTGAATGGGGCAGTTTTCTCCTTTACTGAACTTTGTAAGCTGGCCACAAATTGTAATTAGCAAGTGTCTGCAGTAGATTCCTGGCAGAGGCTCAGTCCGTTCTCCACGGGCTGGAATCAGTCTGTTTAGCCACGATGCTTCTTTTTGTTTGTTTGTTTGCAAATAAACTCTTGGAAAGATCCCGGGCACATTATGAGATTTACAGATCAGTTGCTCTGCACAAGCACAGGGCTTTTACAGCAGTGCAATACCTCTGAGTAATGCTTTTGATTTAACTAGAGCTACCCTAGATTTGCACCATTGTAGGAGCCAGATTAGGCCCCATAACTCTTGCACACAGACTTGAAAGCATCCGAGCAGTTATGAGTGAGAGCAGCATTTGCAAGATAGAACAAAGAAAAACCAGCCAAAAAAAATATCCAACTTACATCAGCTTTGCCTGCTGGATTCTTTGCTTTACAGCTAGAGAAATATCCAGGCAGACCCTCAGCTAGCAGAAGCTGGCACAGCTTTGTTAAAAATCAGTGGAGCTTTGCTGATTTATATCAGCTGAGAATCACTATCTGCCCCGATGACAAAATGAGGCATTGAAACAGAGTGGGAAGGCAATAGGGTTTATCTATGGTTACAGCATTAAAGCAGCATCATAAGATAAACTAATTTTGTGTAAAGCTTTAAAAAAAAAAAAAAAAGCGGAAAAAGAAAAGAAAAAAAAAGAAGGTGTCTGTGAGGATACAGCAGGGACTTGGCTTTCTCAGTGTTGGCTTCTGATCACTGTGCCAGGACTGGCATCTTCCCTTTCCTCAGCAAATCTTCATTGACTGCCAATGCTGTGCTACCAATAATTCACCACGATTGGGAAACGTCTCTGCTTTCACCCTGCACAAGATCCAGGCTCCTGCATGCCTGGATCTGTTCAGTTACTTACTTTATGAACTTTATTAAAAAGAATCAAAGGATTCTTTTGGGTTTGTTTTTCATAAAATGTCTCAACCATTTGATAAATAAATAATCTTCTACTTAAAATGGGCATGGATTCTCTAAAGACTCAGCATTACAAGCAGGTATGTGCCAAGCCCAGCTCTCCTCCAGGGGGATGTATATATCTATATACCTGTAATTATAGGCTGATAATTATATAATTCCCTCTATGTATATCATCATTTGTGAATAACTCGGTAAGCTGGCAACACAGAAGGGCGGGACTGTATCATAAGCTAATAAAAAAAAGCAATTATATTTTCTTTCTGATCCAGTTCTCACCTTCCCAGTGAGATTGGGGCATTGTGCAATAAGTGAGAAATGAAGAACCTCGGAACACTTGGAAGCAAGATAAGCATCCAAATGCCTGACTCTGTCATTCAGAGCTCAGCCGAACTGTTTCGCTCAGGAAATTATGGGCTGCCATGGGAACAAAGGTCCCTTCCCAGATTACCAAAAGGAGCCTGAAGTGGGTCAGAAATGTTACAAGAATAGGCTTTTAAATGGCATTTATATTATTTCCCAGGTTAATACATGTTTGAATCTGAGCACTGAGGTTAATGTGAGCAATGTCATCTCAGCTTTATGCAGCCCCTCCCTGCTGTACCTGCAGTTCACCCCCAAATGAATCCTGGAGAAGCTCTCTCCACAGCCCAGCCTGCATCTCTCACCTCTTGTTTTATAATAACTTTGCAAACAGCTCAAATAGGGACCATTTGTCATCTGTGTTGATACAGAATCCTGCAGAAGGTGCTTTTAGAGCTGACAGATGAGAAATCACAAAATTTTACATAAGCCTTAAAAATTCAATAAATTATGGAAAGTGCTTTTGTTTTCTAATTCATGGTGTTTGTGCAAGTCTCTAATTCCTTTCCAAGATGCACAGCAGTGTGTCCTCAGTTGAACCCTAATGTACACCCACTATCTCACCCTCCAAATCCTTGGGACTGCTCATCCTGAAAAGCCTGGAAACAGAGCCCAGTGTCGGGGCAGGATTGAGCCTCCAGTACATAAACCAGAAATGGAACAAATCTGGGCATGCAGGAGATGATTTACTTGTGCAGAATGGAAGCACCAAAGTGTGTCACTCCTGGTAAATTATTGGTAGCACAGCACTGGCAGTCAATGGAGTTCCTGCCCAAATTGTGTTGATTTGTCAAAGGAGGAAGAGAAGCCAATCCTGGCAGAAGAATTCTGTGCCATGGAAAACAGAGAAAGGCAGTGTTGTACCTTTACAGTCTGTCCTTAGAGCACTAAATGAATGATAATTTTTGGGGGGAGGTTCAAATATTGGGAGCACAGATCACCAAATTCTCTGTACCATTTAGTGCAGCTTTCTGTCCCTGTGCCAGAGGCAGAGCTGCTTTAGGTGTGAAATGAAAATGACTGGAGTGGGACAAATGTAGATCCAAGCTCTGTGTTTGGAGCTGTGCTGGTTATCTCACTCCTAAGGCCCTGCTCAGCAGAAACCAAATCAGTATCATCAGAGAGTTTATTTGCACTGGAGTCTCTGTGGCTGTTGCACACTCCTGAGAGGGCTGCAGGAAGCTTTTCCTATTGTGTCACTATTACTGCTGTGTCCTGCAACCAGAAAAATCATAAACGGAAAGTGGCTCAGTCCTAAAGGCTCTGCCTTGGTTCAGCAGAGGGTGGAAGCATAATGATAGTATGAGATCCTGAATATAAACACCCAGGGATCAGGGAGGCTCCTCATCAGCTCATCACTGAGCATGTGCTTGTGACTTTGCTCTGGTGATGGGAGGTTTGAATGAGGCTTGAGATAAAGTTTCTGGTTTGGGTGATCTGTCCTCTATTCAAGAAGGCACCAGAAGGGAGAATGCACACAGAGAAGCAACAAAAGTGCCCGAGTTTTGGAAGTGCTAAGAGCCTCTCCCTCACTGGTTATAATCCATACCAAGCTGACAAGGATGAGCCCAGCTGTGCCTGCAGACAGGAAAGGTTGGAAAGTTTGGAACCTTTGGGAAGGTTTCTCTCACCAAGGAGCTGCCCATGTTCAGTTCACTCCTCTGTTTGTGGGTTTGTGCAGTCGTGGGTGTGAAAGGGAACACTCAGCCCCTCCTGAGGGCTGCAGAGGTGAAATGGGTCAGTTTTCCCTGCCTTTGACAAAAATGATTGCCATGCTTTTCTACACCTCACCAATAATTAATATATCAAAGGACTCTGAAAGCCTGTACTTGGAAAATAAACAGTCCTCACTGAGGAATATGTCCACAGCCCTATAGGAAAAAAAATCTTGTTTGGATAATATTAAAGTCTGAAGGACTGAAAGTTGGCTGTTGCATGCCATAGAGTAATTCAGTGACTGAGAGAAGTCTGTGTGATAACATCTACTGAGAGTGCTGTACTGTCAATTCAGAGCACACCAGGATAGGTACTGAAGTGAGTTTTATTTGAGACAGGGTTTTTTTTTTTACTCTTTGGGTCAATAAACCTAAGTTGGCTTAAAATAACTTAAAATCTTTCAGAGGAGTATGGTAGGCATATATTTGTTACCCTCCCAGAAGTCAATGATCCTCACTGAACAGGAGTTAAATGCTGTGCTGGAACAGAGCTCACGTGTTCCTGCTCCTATAAAACTCTGGTTTATGCTCCCTCCCATGTCCTGGGTAGTACAAAATGCCACAGCAGCACTTTCCTAGTGTTCTATGGTCAAGGACACTAAATGTCTTCACAAGCAGGAAAGAATATTGGCAAAAAAAAAAAAAAAAAAAAAGAACTCTGTAAAAAGGTTAGGAATTAATATGACAGTATAACACATGGGGAAAAAAATCAGACTCAGTTGATTAAGAAAGTTTGTCAAGAGCTTCCCAAGTTGTATTTATTTCTTTGTTCTAAGTAGATTAGATTAGTAGCATTCGTTAGATTTTAAGAGATATTAAACAACCTAGAACTCCTGTTGAGTTTATAGCAGTAATAATTCCTAGAAAAATGTATATAGTCACCATAAATGTGGAATATTATTGTGCTATTCTACTCTTGAAAAATGGATAATACACATTTTAAAATACCAAAGTTTTGGGAGTTGTCAGTATTTTTACTAAACAGATAAAATTTGGCTGCAAAAATTGACTATTGTAGAGCCAGTGCAGCTCTGGAGAAGTGAGAGAGCATTTGCACATCTCCTGTCTCACGAGCAAAATGATGAGTGCTCTCCTCAGGTACATCTGCTGCTTTTCAGTTTTTGGCTGCCCAAATTCAGTTAACCAAGTGTGGCATCATTCACCCCTTCATTAAATCTTGTATTCAATTAAACTCTCCGAGGCCAAGTGAACTTTGTTTGCATGGCACTAACAACCCAGCACTTCTAGCAGAGATAAAGGAGTGAGGAGTGAATACTTGGAGAAATAATCGCGTTTTGTGCAAAGCTCTCTCTGCAATTCCCTCCCGCGGTGGCAGGAGAGAACGATAGAAATCTATCTGTTCCCAAGGTGAATTGCTTGAGAATCTCATCTCCAGAGGGTGGGGGCATTGCAGGATGGGGAAGGTGAGAAGTTTCTTGCGTTTCTGAGGGCTAGTCCGGGCTAATTCCTTTGTGCTCGTCGGGAGGTATCAATTCCTGAAAAGGGAGTTTCCTTGCTCTTTCCTGTGACTCGTCAGGACGGTGCCTACACGCTGCACGTATCTACACAGGGCTGCCTTCCCCGCCTGCTTGGTGCCTACTGGCCCCACTCCCTTATCTAATCAAGGTTCAATCAAAGTTAATTAGGGATCTGGTTTTCTGTTCCTGCATTAGGCGTAGAGCAAAAGAAGCTCCTGGGCATATCTGATCAAGGAGCTGATCTGTGTTATAACTATGTAATAACTGGCACAACTGTGTAATTACAATACAGCCCTATCTCAGGTTACATCATTATCATTATGCTTAACACTAAAACAAAGTGTGCTTATCATCATCGGTGTCAACACATTTGTGATGTGCCACCCAGGAAGAGGAGGATGTACACATGTCACCAAAACCCTGCCTGAGCCTGGAAAAAAGTTTGTTCCTGCAGACAGGGCATAAGGAGAAAAAGAAATGCACGGAACAGTGACTATTGGGGGTTAAATTTAACCTTCCTTTACCTTTCCTCTTCTCTTCCTCAGCCAAGACTTTCACTGTCAATGAGGACTCTGCAGTCATTGATAATAAAATGTAATCCACCTCTGGGTGTCTGTACTCTATTTCCACAGGGGAGAGATCTGCAAAGTTCCAAGGGTGGTGTTAACTCAAAGGCTTTGCACTGAGAATATTTTTTAGTTCTATTTTTCTGCTTAAGTGATTGTTTAATGAACTAATGCGTATCTGTAAAAGGAGATGCTGTGGAACTTGTAAGAAGTGTGACTCACTTGAAGGAAAGCCAGTATTGAAAATACCATTTCTGCATCTTCTGCTTCTTGCTGAGTTGAGTTATAGAATACTAGAAAAGCCATAGTGCACAGCTTTTAGCCACTGATATTTATGTCCAGTCTTAAATATCAACAGCTCCAGCCATTTTTTTGTTAATGATAGGTCTGGCTGTGATTTCTTAGCTAAAGACAGGTTCCTTAGCTTACCTCATATCACGGCATCTGGTATCTCTAATTGGAATCATTTTCATAATAACCATGAGCAATATACATTACCATCTAAATATGAAGGCTGACTGCAACACAGACTTGTCTACAGCTTTTCAAATATCCAGGATCCTGTCCAAAGCCCCTTAGACCCGAGGGAAAGACTCCTGCTGATGGGTCTTACCTAAATTAGGAGCAATGTATCAAAAACCTCTCCTAGACTCCACATAGGAGAACAGAAATCTATTCAGTAATAATAAGTTTCAGTGCAACTCTGTCAAACCCCTCCAAAGGCGGTGTCCTGTTGTGTCTCTAAATCAGGCCTAATTCAGTCAGGATTTAGATACTCACCAGATTTGTAGGGAAGTTCAAGGCATTCAGTAAGTTGTCTCTAACTAGTTTACTACTTATGAGTGCTTAATTGTTAAAAAATTTTACTGTTTCATTAGTAATAATATAAAATTACCTATTTCATACAGAAACATGTGCTCGATACTAATTTTTATGGTTGTATGACGTTGTTTTGAATTAATTTCAGAAAAAACTTGCACTTATGTAACAATCAAATTCCTAAGATATCCACAGCCAAAATTTTTAGCTACTCATTTAGCAGTAGACATTTGTGTTGTGTTCCAAATATGATGTTTTATATTCATCACAACCAGCAGTTCTCAGTAAGATAAAAATACATTAATTCAAGACAGTCTGGAGAGTTTCTCCAAAAGGGACAAGAAACTCCACTATCAAATTAAAAGGAAAAGAAGGGATTAGAGTCCCCTAACAACTGCATGCACCGAGTTTGTTTAAACTGAAATTTTACATAAAAAGGTGAAAATGCTTTCAATGAGAACCATCCCGGATTGCATTTTCTTGCTCTCTGCTATATAATTGTAAACAGCTTTGATTTCAAAGGGAAAAATCAGACAATTATTTTATAATGAGAGGTGTGGTCTAGTGATTCCAGCATCAGACTGGCAGCCAAAAACCACTGGAGTTTTAATCCTGGCTCTGACACTGACACCATCTCCTGCCTTGGGCTAATCACCGTGGGTTTCAGTGAGATCTGCTCCCTGTGGGTGCGAGGGGCAGGGGCAGAATTCCTGATCCAGAGCTCCAGAGGTGAGCAAGACCCTTCCCTGTGCTGCACTCAGCTCCTGCCCAGCCTGTGCCCCAACTGAAGGGCACCATCCCTGACCAGAGGAAGACATTTAACCCACACAGCTTCACCTCAGGCAAGCTGAGGTTCAGGAAAGCCGTAGCTGCTAAGTGCTGTCAATAAAAGCTTTAAAAGCTCTTTGCATAAGCATATTTGAGTAGGTCTGTGCTTTGAAGAAAGCCTGCTGCTTAGGTCGAGGGATGAGTAAAGCCAGTCTTGCCTTTAGAACACTCCCAACACCTGGGGAGATTTTTGTTTCCTTTAAGCACCTTGTAGTTAAATTTTTAGTCATTGTTTTCCTTCTTCCTGCGTGCACCCATCCCCCAGTGACCACCAGCTTTTCCCTGTCCTTCGCTTCTCACTACAATTCCTCCTGTCTCATTGAGTTGTCTGATTTCTTACCCTTGATTAATACAAACACAGACAAAAGCCTCATCCTTGGGGATTTTAATTGGAAGGTTGATAGCCTTTTCTTCTCTGCCTGTACATTTTCCATCGCTTCATCTTCCTTGAGGTCCACAGACAGACTTTCAATCTCCCCCGCACATTCACCATCATGTTCTTGATCTTTGCTTGCTTGGGGCTTGACTCCTTCTAATATAAATGTTAGGCATCTTGCCATTTCAGATGACAGATCAGCTCTTTGATGTGTCTAATTATGATGGAGAGGGGGCAGAGAAAGCAGGACCTCCTAAAGCCAGGATAAATCTGCTGTCCATAGACACTCTGAGCAGCGATGTGCCCCTCTGCTTCCCCCTCTGGTACGTGACAGCACGCTGGCCTCAAATCCTGCTCGACCCAAAGGAGTGCCATGAACACCCTGTACAAGGGAAGGTTTTACTTTTGAACCTTTTTGATTTGAAAGAGGAAATCTGGCAGCATCCAGGATGCCAGAATGACAGGAAGGGGTAGCAGAACGGGGAGTTCTGCCTCAGCTTTGCATGGCAGAAGCAGAGGTGGCTGACTGAGAGCAATCTGTGAGAGAACCTTGCTCCTCACCTCACTCTCCCTTTGCTGCCTGCTCAATTGACACTCAGGATTTATGTTGGTGCTTTGCAAAAGTCATCAAATTCAACCCCACAACACATTTCTACACTGAATTTTCAGTTTGGTTTTTGGGATGTTGTTCAGAGAGAGCAGCTGTGCTGCTCTGAAGGCCAGAAGCTTCAGAGCACAGCAGGCTTCAGTCACTTCTCTTGCTCTTAATTGAGACACTTTCAGAGCATCCCACACCAAGTTCTTTCACTTTGGTTAAGAACTAAACTTGTGGTGAAGTTCTCACCAGGACTCATTCTGGAATTTGTGACAAGCAGAGCTGAATTCAGCTCTCAGCTGATGTTCAGGGCCTTGCCACCATCCCTCCCTATGTCTGGGGAGAAGCCCCTGCTGGGTAGAAGGGAGAGAAGATTGGACAGGACATTTAAGACTGAACCCTGTCTAAGGGCTGTCCTCTGGCACACCATGTACAGCTTAGACGTGGCTGCCCTGCTCAGACCAGGGCTCAGGTGAGTTCTGTGCTTTATAAACACATGAAAGGCCATGGTCCTGGCCCTGAGGTACTTGAAGTCGTTAGCAAATCTCACAGACACTTCTTAGTATGAATGTATTGTTGATCTGTCTGCCCCAGAGCTTGAAATTCTTTATCTGCCAAACAGGCATAGCAGGAGTTTCAGCATTTCTTGCCCTTATAATACCCAGCTAATATGCTTCAAGCCTGACCCACAATGATCATCTCCTGAGAAGAAAGTTTGGTTGAGTCTTCCTCCTATTCAGCATGCAGCCCTTGATCTTTCCACCAAAATGGGAAATCAGTACTAGTGAAATGAACACTGATCAGCACTGACAAAACCTTTCACCTCATTTCTTGTGGTAAGCTGGGGTTGCATTTGTGCTGCTGTCCTTGAGCAAAGTCTTAGTGGAAAGGTTCCTCCTGCCTCTCTTACCCCTTCACTTTGCAGAGCAAATGCAGAAACCTGCTTTAAATGAAATAGCCCTCAGGTGAAGGGAAGTAATGTTCTGCTGTGCAGAGTGACAGTCTGAAAGGCAGCAGGGAAGGGAATCTCTGTGCAGCAGCGGTGGAGGGAGAGCAGGGAACATCTATCAATATTTACTGAGCAGCATTGTTTTCCATTTGGTGTTTCTCAGCCCTTCCTCTTTACAGAGCCCTGCCCTGTAATAGCTTTGTCCTTATTCCTGTGCACTGCCAGGCAAGAATCCCAGTTTCTGCCTCTGATCTTTGCTGACAGGGCTGAGGAGGATCATGGAAGCCTTTCTCTCCATGGGTTTTCTCTACACACCCCAGAGAAGAGAGGAACAATTTCTGAAACACCTCCACCCTACAGAAAGGTCACCACAGTCCTGGGGAAGATGAATAAACGGGGGTTCCTCAAGGCTCTGTGCTAACATGGGAAGGACCTCTTCCAACAAAAACATTGCCAAAAAATTCTTAACAGTGGCCATTCCAGAGGAGCTGGAGGTAGGCAGGTGATGTTCTGGGTTGTCATTTTTCACACAGTGCAACACAGTCCAATCACTTCTACAGTGTGTATTTTTAACAGTTTTGTTTGCATCAAGTGCTCGTCACTGTGTGCCCTGTGACCTGTGCTGATTGAGGCTGCAGGAGAATGTCCCTGTCACCTTCCACAGACACTCAGCTGTCTTTTGGATGCACTTGGAGCTGGGAGTTTGGGCATGATTTTGCTTTAGTTATTCTATGCCAACTCTATCACCTTAATATTTATTGTTCTGGCTTTGGACAGTAGAGCTAATTAATGTGTTATGTACTTTTGAGTATCCTCTTAGTGCTTCACACATCTTTTGGGGTCTGTTATACAGAGACCCTTAATCCAACAGTATTTACTTCCCAATAAAGTAGAATAAATCTACCAGGAAAAGCCAGCAGGAGTTCAATTAGAGCAGTGGGAAAACCTTCTCTTTAGGTTTTCCCTTCCTTGATTTAGGCTGGGATAGCTACATTGCCCCACGTGTTCTTTTTAAGCAGATTCCATACATTTGATGCATACACACAGATACGTGCAGACACACATTATCCTAAGCTGCAAAATCAAATTACCTGTGCTAATATTCATTTAAAGACATAATGATGAGTAGTCATGTTGTAGAAAGAGGGGGGAAAATGCCTGAAATGGACTGATGCAATTTTGTCAGATTATCATAAACTCCCAAACCTAAGGTACAAGAATAGCTGATCCTGACAGATGCTTGCGCTTGGAGTGCCCACATAGGGAGAACTCTGATTATGTGTCGGGTGGGAGGCAAAAAGACAGAAGAAAGTTGATTTGCTTTATCCTGTCAATCTAATGATTCACTTTGCAGGTCACACTTTATCTACACACAGTGTTTATTTAGACAATGAAACCATCAGTGTCATTGATAGAATCTAACACGCCAAGAGATATTTTACTTTCTTGCTATTTTTTATTGTTGCTGGGGTATGTAATCCTGCCACAGAAATCTTTTTATGGAAATAATATTTTGTTATAAGCACTATCATCGTGTATTGTAATTATTATTTTGTTTTACCCTGCCCACACACAAAGCTGTTTGCATTATATTCCATTGAAAGATACATTTTAAGTTCTCTCTGGTAGTCATGAATAATGTAAATTGACAAGAACTATTATGGAGGCAGGTAGACAAAGAAACAGAAAGTTAAGTGGTTTCCTTTCTTTTTATGGCAGAGTGACATTTACCTGTAAGTGCATTTGATTTTAACACAATAGGATGAGCCTCTGCTGTGCTGGATTAGGATTGAGGCATGCGGAGGAGTTCAGATAAAGAGTGGGCACTGAGAAATGCCCTCGCCAGACCTCTCCAGGGAGGGCACTTCAGCAGCAATAGCATGTCAGAATGTCTTTTTTTTTTTAGTCTTTGCATCCAGCTGACAAAATCTTTCCTTGTTTCTGTATCTGTAATTCCAAGAGATCTCTCAGTGCTTCCCACAGCTGTCTAATACTTTGTGCTTGTCACATCGCTTTCCAAAAAAGGGTCAATGTCACTTTCCCACCCTGACAGACAGAGAAACCAAGGCAAAGAGAAGCTGCAGATGAGTGAGGGTCACTTGGGGGCCCGGGCCCAGCTCCCCTGGTGTGAGTACCCACAGCCCAGACTGGTACTGACTCTCACATTCCAGCTACAAATTTCACCGGTTCCCTTTTCCTCAGACTTGCCAGAATTGCACTAGTTGGGTCTAACTCTCTCGCAGTTACACTGAATTTAAATCAGAAATAACTTCAGTGGGTTGGATTCTCACATTTGGGAGTGTTCCCCCTAAAACCAGTAGAGCTCATTTTTAGGTCTGAGAAGGTGTAGCTGCTCTCATGTCTATAAACATCCCATGAAGTACAAAATACTTTATTTCTCTGGTGTGACACATTTACCAGCCTCCCCGATCCAGCTTTTCCCTGCAGTGTAACTTTCCATGTCCACAAGGTTACACCGGGTAAGAGGGACAAAAGGCACTCAACCCTTGTCTCCAGTAAAAACCCAACCAACCAAATAAACAAAAGCAAACAAAAAACCAAGCAGACATCACACTGTGATGGAGATATTCCCTCCCCCAGGGGAGTCTGCAAGTGGAGAGGTGAGGTCCTTGGGGAGAGCTGACATCCCTCTGCCTTTACAGGGGAGCAAAAAGGAGCATTGTGGTTTAATCTGCCCATATTCCTTGAAGGAAAAACTTCAGAGAACATTGTCCAGGCTGCCTCCCAGAGCTTTTCTACTTCTGTGATCTCTGCTTTAAGTTTCTGTGCAGGAGCAGGACAGGCTGTGGCTGATGACAAATGTGACCTGTCCCACCGAGTTATTGTTGCTGGCTGTGGGGGATGAGCTTCTGCAGTCCTCTGGCTCCTGGTGACGTGGTGCAGGGTGCACACACACACCACAGTTGTGTCTTGGGGCTTCAAATGCCTTTATCTATGTCATGCATTGGTTTTTACAGTTTGCTATGAATCACTGATGCCTGCTGGGAACACATACCCGCTTCTGGTTATTTTTATTACAATGTTATAATGGGCACAAGGACACTTAAAAGTGGAACAACTGAGCATCTCTTGGTAGCCAGTGCTGTGCAACTCTCCTGGGATGCCTGAGAACACCAAGCTGTGCTGCTGAACTGCCTTACTGTAGTGAAAAGAAATTAATTCCAAGATAGTCAGCGTGCTGAGTAGCAACTCTACTCATGTGATGATGGAAGGGTAGCCAGAGCCCTGCATCAAGTCCTGGAATATGTGCTCAGAGCCCTGAATAAGCTGCAGGTTTCCTCAGTGAGGGTGGATCAGTCATTTAGACATTCTGATGATATTTCAGCTGTGGCACAGCTCTCTCTGTTATGTGATTCCATGTCCTGGGATGCTCAAGAGCTAGGCTGGGAAGTTCTGTGGCTGCCTTCTAGCCAGAATCCTTGGTCTGCTGGTTTTCCTACCAGCAGTAAATCAATGGGCAGAGGCATGAGATGAGTGTCAGGATCTCCTTCTGAGGAGAAGCTGAGACATAGCTTGGAAAAACACCTGGACAGCAGGTGAGGAAAAAGAGATTAATGTCACGCTGGGTTATTACACCATGCTGATGCTGTGGGTAATGCCAGGATGAGTACATTAAAAGATATAAGGAATCCAACTGGATGGAAAAATGGAATATATAAACCCCAAATTTGTTAATAACTATTTGTCAAAGAAATGAAGGTTTCAGCTTTGAAGGTCACAGGATTTGAAGGACAAATATTTCTGTTCTCAGACAGAGAAACAGGGAGCAAAGAAACCACCTGAGAACTGCTGGGCACTCAGCTCCTTTGCTATGCGGGTTTAGTGTTGGGTGATTCCTGGAATGTTTTTATGGGTAGTGAGCATGTTAGAAAAACATCAAGATGCTCAGAGAAAGCAGTAAAGGGAATGGCTGAAATAAACAATACTCAATATGAAATACCAATATCTTCTGGAGTTCTGTTAGCTATGGAGCTCTCAGAGTGGACTTTATCACCTCCAGTTTAGAAGGTCAGAAAAAAGAGAAGAACTGATCTACTCACAGCACACAGCCAGCAAATGATAGAATTGGGACTAGAAACCAAATCTTTTTACTCTTTGCACGAAGTAAACAAACAGGTTTGTGGTAGTTTCAGAAGACGTGGCTACATGGAAATAACTGAACTGGCTTTTCCAACCCCATTGCACAGGTCTTTGGATTCTGCTTTGTGTTTTTATTCTGTGCCACTGCACACAAAGTGACAGTCACTTGTACAGGAAAATGTTACGCCCAAACTCTGCCTTTGGGTACAGAAGGAAATTGCAGAGAAGAGAAGCCACCATGTCCAGCTGATCGGGATAGTGGCCATGTGCCAGACATCATCTTTTGTGGTAATAATTCCCTCCCAATGGCAGCCTGAGCTATTTGCCTGTCATGATTTGTCTTTTAGTGCTTGGGGAATGCTGGCTGACCTTTGTCTTTGATGTTGCTGGGCCCTTTCCTTGCAATAGGGCAGTTCAGGAGGCCATGACCACATCTGCTTTGGCTGGTTCTGTTATCAATTAATTTGTCCTGCCACATCAAAGAACAGAGATAAAGCTGTAGCATTTCCTTACCACAGATTTTTATCTTCACTCCCCAGTTCACCTCACAACACCCGCACCTTCCACCTCCACAGCAAGCAGAGAGAGAGAGAGACAGACAGAGAAAGAAACTGAAATGATATCCTAATAACCCCCTCGAGTGCTGATGGCACCTGGGGCTCTGTGCTGAGCCCTACACCCACTCCCAATCTGGCCTGGCCACAGCCAGGCGGTTCTTACTCCCCCAACAAGTTATTTGTTTGTCTCTCTAGACAAATCAGTGATGTTAGAATGACAAATAGCAGTTATAGCTTTGCACTTAGCTGAGTATAATTTCAGCCCATCAGTACCATCTGTCTCCTTCCTTGGGCTGCAGCTCCATTAAGTGACAGCCTGAGATCCTCAAGGACGAAGAGCCCAACTCACACGGACAGATATCTGAGGGGTCAGAACTGTGACTCTCTGCCCTCTGTGGGTCATTCCAGAGGTGACCTAGAGAAAATGAAGGTGGCACACAGAACCTAACCCAGATTCAAACTTCCTGAGCTGTGCCATGCTGAGCCTCGATTCTCTTTGTCCAGGAATTCTGTGCTGAGATTGGTACAAACACCATCCAAACTTATCTGAAGACTTGCTGGGGTGGTGCTGTTTGCTTTGGCTTTGGGACAGCAGTCAGGCTTATTTCTAGGAAATTTTGTGTTCATTTACTACAAGTCATAGAAGAGATAAGAAAATACCTCTGCATAGTAGGTATTAGTATTACTAATATTAATATTAACACTAAACTTCAGTATTAATAAACTAACCTAATCTGTTTGTGATAATTTCATCTTGTAGTTCTTGAGCTGCCTTGTTTTCCAAGGAGCAATTCCTCTTGTCTCATGGCACCTACCAGGAAAAAAGATGCTCAGTGAAGATTCCAATCTCCATCCAATTTAGGAGAGGATTGCTTCTATCCTGATTAGGTCTTTCCCTGTCTCCAGAAGCATCCTCTTTTCCATCTATGACCTTTCAAAGTTCCTTGTTCCCATTCTGTATGAAGTTCAAACTCCTCTTCCTCATTTTGTCTATTGTCTATACTGTCTATCAGTAATTTATCTGTCATCTCTGTCTCTGCCTCCTGTTCACCATGTGCCCAGTTGAAACCTGGCCACAGAAAATAAAGTGAGGCCTTTTAAAGAGTTTTTAGAATTACTGTAAAAAAGGCCAAAGTACAGGGCTGGGAGCAACAAGCCAAAAGAAAACACCAGTGAAGAGGATCTGTCTGCATGAATATAAAACAATTTGTTTGGGGTCTTTGGGCACTCGCCTTTTAAGAGCTCAATTCCTATTTAATCACACCAAAAAATGATCAGATATACAAACCAGCTCAGTTTGCTGAGCACAGTCAGAGTGTTATGTTTGTGTGAAAATCTGATCCTGCTGTCACCAGGCATGCAGGGGATTGTGTAGGACCAGCACCTAGGGATCTGTATTCCAGCTTTGGCCTCATGTCCTCAGACTTTCCTGATTTAGCTGTTTTCTCTACAGGCTTGCTTGCATGTTACTTGTTTTCTTGTTTGCTTACTCTTTCTCTCTTTTTCTCTCTTTCTCTCTTT
>VXBR01002345.1:27415-73290 GCA_013400215.1 Cisticola juncidis
TTTCTTTCTCTCTTTCTCTCTCTCTTTCTTTCTCTTTTTCTCTTTCTCTCTCTTTCTCTCTTTCTTTCTCTTTTTCTCTTTCTCTCTCTCTTTCTCTTTTTCTCTTTCTCTCTCTTTCTCTCTTTCTTTCTCTCTTTCTCTTGTTTATTATGTTTTCTGAGGACTAATTTGATTACATCCCAAAACCTGCAGAAAGATCAGGTTTTGGTTTTGCATGTGCAATGAAAAAGCCCAGTCTTTCCCAGTGTGGCTGGGAATGTCCTTCTCTCTCATTGACTAAAGGCCCTGTGTACCTTGCAGGATCAGTTGCATTCAAAAACCTGTCCTTTCAAATTTGTTTAGGTAAAGTGCAGAGTGCAGATGATTCCCAGAATAGCTCTTCTGGCTTCATTTGGAATGACAGCAAAAACAAATCCGGACTTAGCTTTTCATCTCAATGGAAGGGCAGAGGAGAAGCAGTGAGAATATGTCATTGTTCGTAAAGGACAACGTTACATGAGAGCGAGCACAGGAGAGAGGCAGGGAGAAAGAGATTTTTCCTCTCTGCTGAAAAAGGGCCATTCTGAGGTGTGTGAGGACAGCAGGGGTCAGCGAGTGCTGGAACTGACTCTGAACTTCTGGCTGAACAATCTCCTGGAACTAAAACCAACAATACCTTCATCTTCAGCAGCCTGCCGGGAGATGTCCCACAGCCAGCTTCCTCCACAGAGCCAGGTTACAGTGTCTGCACATGACAGCCACTGAAGCAAAAGCTTTTGTCTTTTAAAACAGACTGGCTCACACAGCAGAGTAGACTCAAGCCTGATATTTAATATCAGACAGTGTGCAAGGATCCCTTTGTAACACAAGAGCCATAAACCAGGAGATTATTTGCCACATAAGAGGGAGATGGTGGGTGCAGGGGTTCACACACCGTGGCTAATTAGAACAGGAACAAATGAGTCACAGGAATTAGAATTCCTTCAGTAAAGATCTGCTCTGCACACTGGTCTGTTTTACCTGCCAGGTACTACCTGAGCCACTTTTCACCATTTCACCAATCTGTTTGGCAGACACCCCTTCAGCCTCACTGCTTCCCTGCCTCACAAAGGGAGGGAAGGCTGAGGGCCCCATTTGCCAGAGAGGTGCTTGCACTGAGCTTCCAATCAATTGCCTGCATACACAGTCAGTGTCAGAACCAGAAATAAAGTACAGAACTCCTGATTCTTAGTCCTGTCCCGCCAGCCACATTCTCCTGAGCTTGCTTTACCTGCATATCAGGGATTTTGTGGGCAACTACAGAGACAGAGAACAGATTGCCCCCAAATGGGGTCTTCAATCACTCAACTTTTATCACTGAGAGACAGTAGCTTCCCTCCCTACCTCCTTGAAAGGCTTTTAAAATAAACACAGGTACATTAGAACAACAGCCCTTCAAAAAGGGTCCCCTCCTCCCCCTTACCTTTCTTGCTCTCCTGTCATTAAGCAGAGCAGAGCCATCCTTACATGTGACATTTGGACACATTGACTTAAGCTGTTTACTTTAAGCTTTTCTTCCTCCCATTCAGGATCATTTTCATTCATTTTTCAAGTGTTTCAAAATTTCTTTTGCCAAATCCCTAGATCAGGTGATTCAGAGTGAAGCAATGGGACTTGTGCCATTCTGATAAAAGCACAACCCTGAAGCTGCCCTACTTTTCCCACAGCCCCCTTTCTGTTTACTCCTTAACCCACTAATTATGCTGACAAAAGTAAAAATACAGCAGGAATCATAAAGGAAGTATCACTTTTAAAGGCTGGTTTTACTTCCTTACCACAGATACTACCTTGCTGGTTAAACCATTGAATAATTGTGTTCTGGGCTTAGAGTCAGTGGGTCAGATTCTGGTTTGAATTTTATCAATAAAAACAACCACTCCAGAGCAACCTTTCATAAATATTGTTGCTTTCAAACCAGTGTGCTCTGCTGCTTGAGGATGCCTTCCTAAACCAAACCCTAACCCAGAATTACCACATTAATGTCAGTGGAACTGACAGGTGATGGAGTTCAGACTGGAACTCCCTCATAAAGGTTTTCTCTCTCTCCCAGCAGTGAAAAGCACTGATCAGTTTAACACAACCCTCCTGACTTACACTCCCTGCTCAGCAAAGCCTGGGAGCTTTGCTGGGTAGGTTGAAGATGCAGCAGCACAGATGTGTGTCTGAAGTGAGGATGTGCTGTGTGCTGTGGATCCTGCAGAGGCAAGAACTGAACAAAGATCTGCTTACCACCCTCTTATCATGAGCTTGGGCAGGGCATTCTCTCTATCAGTTCTTTTGTTTGTTTGTTTGTTTTTTGTGGAGTTTTTTTTGTTGGTTTGTTGGTTGGATTTTTTGTTCTCTCGTTCTTATCTGTCTTGCTTAATGGCAGCAGGAATATTTTGGACGTTTCCTCAAGTTCTGTATTAGCTCCTCCTAAGGAAAATCTACATCATCTTTTTTCAGAATACACAAAAGGTGGCACAGAGGGTAAAATTTAGGGATGAAGGAACAGCTGGGAGATGTCAAGTGATGTCCCCATTACAGAATGGTCACATCAGTTGCTGGGTAACTGGAACTGCAGTGTGTGGGACTCCTGGGACAGCAGCTCACAATAAAGTTAAGGCTTTTTCTGTGCATATAGTTTGAATTAGGGGAAATGCTCAAAATATATAAACAGGAACTAGTCTTGCAGAGAAGATAAGCTTTGGAGTAAGGGGGCTGTCTCTTGCAGTGTGTATTTAGTGTCTGCTGCAGTGGGGACTAATCTCATGTTGGGCCTCTGGATCCTGGGCCTCTCTTAATGTGTGTACTGCTGCAAATACACAGAACTACTTCCTTCCATTGACTGCCTTTTTGTTGCATTGTTTTGTGTAATTGACTCCTTTTTTCATCCAGAGGCCAAAAAGTGATTATTGGAGATTGCCAGCTCCAGACCTGAATTGTTTCATTCAGGAAGTTAATTAAAATCAACCCACCTCTTCAGAAAACCTTTTCAAATAGTGTGGATGCTCCTTTCATCTCTGTGTTACTCTTTTTTTTTTTTTTTTTTTTTTTAATCAGTACTCCTTAAATCATGGAAATAACTTGGCAAAGGAGCTGAATTACAAGAAAAATCAGTTAGGAACGTAGGTACAGGCACATAATAGGTCTTTAGAGGAGAGGAATGAATTTAATTGAGTGAAAGCTCAGAAAACCCAAAAGTAAACTCAGGGTCATCAGCATGCTTCTTTCACTTATCCCTCAGTTGCACTTCATAGATCCAGGCTTCCTTTTGCTCTGCTGTTATCACACTTTCCTTTTGCTGTGATTTATTAACTGTGGAACTGTCAAATTATGAAACTGAGGTTCTAGAAATACTTATTAATGTTTGAGAAATTCATTTCACACTTGAATACTTTTTCTAACACTTACTAATGTCCCTCATTTTGGTCATGTGGGTCTGCAGGGCAAGAAAACAAGGTATCTTATTATATATTTAGCATGTGGAGATGAAGGATGAAAAAAATGTATTTTGAAACCCCCTCAAACATCACAGCAGCCTCATGCATTTGGTGCTTGTGCTGCTGTATGTGGTGGCTGTGTGGATGTGCACAGGCAGGGCAATGTCTGCACATTCAGTGACACCATTCCAGCTCCCTTTCAGTCACTATTAAGAAAGCACTTCTAATCCCCTCTGAGAAGCTCCAACATAAAATTCCTTTCATGCCAGTTTTGTCTTCCACAATTTGGTGAACACTGACCTTCCCCCTGTGATTCCAATGGAACTTGTAATTCAAAAGGCATTTCTGTTTATTATTATCCTGTTAGTGTACAAGAATCATCAGGGATGCCAGTATTGCTCAGGCAACAAGGTTACTCACTGAGCTCTCTGTTGCAGCTTTGTGCTGCAAACAAAAATACAGCAGCCATAGATAAATTATGATTACTTTACTCACTATTTAATAAGAATAATGAGCCTAAAACTATCACTGAATAATTACTTGCCTCAAGATCCTTTGCCACACGTATTTCCCACACAAAGTTTTCTGATGGAAATTCATTTAAAAAGTGGAAACAAAGACCACCAAAAATGTCTAAGTTTATGAATTTGCTCCTACAGGACTGGAACATTTCTACCTCTTGACACTCAGTTTTGAAATGTGTTATGTTACAACAGTATCAAATTTAACAGTTCTGAACTGGTATAGTCTTACTTAAAAGGAGGTTTTCCTTCAAAATATAATTTTGCACAGAGTATTGAGCTCTGTGTTTCCATCAGCATTAATGAAGTCGAGTTTCATATTTAACCTAATCTGCTCAAAGTAGTCCTATTACCCTTCATACTTAGAGAGACATCATCTGATAGGAAATGGCTGCAATACCTCCAGCTTTCCTAAAGCACTGACAGTTTCAACCGTTTCTTAAGAAATACTCACTGGGGACTGCAGCTCTAAATACACTTCTGGTTTAAAATGTGACCATGTTCTTTAGCCCAAATGGGGGGCTTCTTTCAGCTAAAGCATTGTTGTTTCTGGCCATCCAAATGCCAGCCACAGAAAGGAGTGACCACCAGACATTTTTCCTTGAGATGCCTCTCCACGGGGCTTTTTTCCCTTTGCTACCTCGCTGGTTCAACCTATGATTTCTAAATGACCATAACATCCTTTCCTCAGGCAAGTATTTCATGCCAGCACTGGGAACATCGTTTCTTCAAAGGAAACTCCAGTAACATTTATGGTTTTTCACGTTTGGAAACTGCTCCTGATGAAAACAGTGTGCAGCAGAAGCACCTTCTTCAATACACAGGTACAATACACTGCACACTCAAATCATCAGACTTAATCATAAGAGGAGAAAAACCCCACCTTTTTGGCAGAAGTAACGTGGAAGGCATAATTTATCTTTTTACCTGCAATAAGAGTAGTGAATTCTGGTCTTGTTCAATCCAGCTCAGCAGGCCAGTGGGGTGGGCTGGAATGTTTGCTCTGCTGTCTCTTCTGTTTAAGCTGAGGACAAGAAAAAATGTTAACACAACAGTGAATCCTTGCTGGGATCTGACCCTGATTGCAGCTCTGTCCCACAGATCTGCAGGGCCCTCAGTGCCCATGTTTTCAAACCTGACAATATGTTAGGGCTTAATTTTGGTATGTAGGAAAATGCTCAGGTGTGAGGGTGACCCCCCTCTAAATTCTGTACACACAAATGCAGCAGCTCTTTCAGATCAGCACGTGCTCATTTGGAAGTTTGTCTGTCAGCACCTCTCCTCTTTTTCTTTCTTTGCTACTGTCCTTCAAATTTTGTGTCTGTAGATTTGAAAACTTGTGCCATGTGAAAATGCTCCAGTTACATCAGCTAAAAACTACAGTTTCATCCTTAAGCTGCACGCACTGGTCAATATTCACTTAGCAAACAGTTCCGCTTTTGATAAATGCAACTTAATTTTAGTGTGGAACAAGTTTTGGAATATTATCTCCACGGACATTTTCAAACTTGACAGGTCTGTTCTAGAAATCATTTATTTGTTTTAAAGTTTCTTAGTATCCCTGAATCTAAAAGCATTTCATAAATGTGTTCTCCTGACCGTTTCACTAATAACGATTTATCTCATTATTAATGCTTCCCTTTCACAGAACCAGAAACTGAGATCCAGGTATCTGAGAAAAGTGCTATTGTTTTTAGAAGCATAATTGGATTCTGATTTCTAGAACTCACCTTGCTGAGGGCTCAGCTCTTCTAAAAAAAAGCTGTCTACAAGGGTCAGAAAGAAACTATTAAATTGCCTGACACCTATTAATCTACTCCTCTTTTAGGTCCACAGCCGTGAACTGAGCTCATTGAAATAAAATCTCTCATACTTGTGAGATCATGTGTTAGAAAATCAGTCCTGGTGTGCCCAAAGTGTTGGCCCCACATTACATTATTTCCTTATACAAACAGTAACAAAATACTTGCCCCCCCTGCCCCCCCAAGTGTATTTTATTTTAGGGAAATGCAACAGGAAAGAACAAAAGTAAAATTCCCATTTGTGAAAGCACAGCATGTGCAACTTCACTGTAACAGGCAGCAAAAGGTCTAAGAGCAAAAAAGGACTACTGAGACCTGCACGCAGAGAGTTTCTCATAAATTAGCTCAGAAAGCCAAAGGTAGAGCACTGCATGCTAGAGAAGGCTTGAAGCAAAAAATATTTTTAAAGTCCTTTAGCAATATTAAAATTCTGCTCAGAAACCACTATTGTAATGTGATTTTCCCCCTTTCCTTGCTTGTGAATCGATTGTGCAGCTATTCTCTTTGTCAAAAATTTTCAAAACTCTAAAAAATGGATTTAGTTCCCACCCTGGAAAAATGAAGCAAAGTGCCTAATGCATTGGTGTTGGACACAAAGTGCATTTGTTGTGCTGCTGAATGTAACACGATCTGAACCAGCGCAGGAGAATGAACACTTTGCAGCCCCTGATGGATTTCAGATTTATTAGACACTGGAATGTTTTTTTCCCCCCTTGTCTATAAGAATATGGTGTGTAAGATGATAAAGGGCAGGAATAAAGGGAGCAGACATTGTAGCCCTTAAAATTAAAAGAACTGTTTCTAGATTTTGAAAGTGTCAATGTATGAAAAAGCAGCCTAAATAGAAGCGTTGCATTATTCAGTACGCTTTCCTCTTGGAAAGAAAAACATTCTGCAACCACTGACAAAGCTATGGACGTGTGACTAATACTACTTTTATTTTCCTATATGGAGAAAAACCCCATCACAAAGCCTAAATGGAATATTTATGCTGTAAGATAATACACTCGTACCTGTAAATTATGAGTGCAAGTTGTAATAATTCATCCTTAGTTTCATTACTCATGCACTATGGAGCTTTCAAGATTAGGGATGGATTTGTTATGCCACTACATTCCAGTATATGTTTTCCCTTTTTAACCCTCTCTCTCTTCTCTGGCACACACATCCTGTACAGGAGGAGCAAATTTCTTTGCACGAACACATAGAGACTGTATGAGCTACACAGAACTGGCATCCCTTTCAAAGGACATATTAATGATCCATTTTATGATGTTAACCAGGCTGAAAAAAAAATTAGCTCTGGGCAGAGGGATATAATTTCAAATAAATTTGGAGGAAAGTTTCCTATTCAGAGAAGAGCTCCAAGGTGTAACATTAATAAAACACTGTTGTAGTCTAATGTTACAGGATAGTTCTCTTGAGCTTCCAGGATGGGAGCCACAGTGGTCTGCTTGTAATAGCAGCATTTCTGTTCCAGTATCTATGCACTGCTTTGTAAAAGGGAATAGCAAAAGTCTGCAATGAATTGGTTCAAAGATCAGAATTCCCATGAAAATATAAACAACAAAACTATTCACTGAAAGCGAAGTTATGTTTAATATATAAGCAGAGGAATAAACAAGTTCTGTTCTGTTTTTGACTCTGTATTTTAAGTGTCTTAAAGTGATGCACATCTGACAGAGACAAGGCCAAGGAGACAGTTTGGGCCAGTGTTCTGAGCACTGGCACTCCAGGCTCTGCTGGGGTCTGCTGCTGAATTACTGTGTAATCTTGGCTCAGTCATTTAAATTCTTTATGCTCTGATTTCACCAGTCTGTAAAATAGGTGTAATCCTCTCCCATTTACCTCAGACAGCAAAAATATCTATAAAACATCTTAGATGGCACGATATGTTCAGGCAAATTTCAGTTCAGTAAAACATTCTCTTTATGAGCTGTATTTGTCCACAGATCTTTTTGTCCTGCAAGTCTCTGCCCCCAGACACACACATACACAGCCACGTCAGTGTTGCCTGAAAGATGAGAAGATCATGCCTTTACTGTGAAATCAAAACCATCATTCTGCTGCTATGGCTGCAGAAATTGCATTAACTATCAAACATGTCTTTTCAAAGACCAAATCTTGCTTGTCTTAATCAAGTGAGAAGTCCCAGCAAAAATCAGTAGGATACTTCAAGCCATTAAGGAAAGCAGGATCTGGCCTCTTGTAGGGCATTGAGGTAAACCAGACACACTAGTGCAGTTTGCATTGGACAGTTCTCAATTAGAATGTCGAGATTTATAGTGCATTTTATCCGGTTTTCATTCTCCACTGTTCAGTTTAACTTTTGACCTATGGCTATTGGCAGAAGAGGGCTTGTCTCAGAGGGCCATTAGTCCCTTCCAAAGAGGCTTTCTAAAAAGTGCCAAAAAAGAGGGTGGGAAACAGGTCTCTTTGTAAGAAGACCCCTCTGAAATGCCCACCATCCATGGGACAGTCAGTATATAAGAAAGCACAAGATCCCTCTGGATTTTCTGCACTAAGGTCTTGCATGGTTCCTTTTCTCTCCTGTCCTGCCAAAAAAATGAGATGGAAACAAGTCCTGTAGAAAGGGTAAAAAGTAATTGTGTCAACAAATCTGCATGGAGTCAAAGAAAATGAAGGTTATAAATATAGGGAACATATGCTGATATATAAGGATACACAGTAAGGTGTGGCATCCAGGGGTTCTCCAGGAGGCTGGAGTTCATAAAGCCCTCAGCCAACATGGGACACAACATCCTTATAATATATGATAGAAGAACACAAGTTGCAGAGACATCCTTGAATTTTAATTAAAAAAAAAAAAAAAGAAAAAAAAAAGGTATGGGGATAAAAAGATTTACCCAGGTTGGGCAAGCTCTGCTCAATGCATTCCCTTCAAAAAGGGAGATGAGGGCTGTGCTGAAGGGGAGTCTGCTGGCGTGTAACTGGCACAGTTTCTCAAGGAAAAACCTTTAGACTAATAAACATATCAAACAGAATCAATGATCCTGCTGTAGGACTGTGCTGGTGACACAAAATAAGGGCAGTGTAAATGTGGAGGACCAGAGTATTCCAGGGGAAGACTCATATGATCCTGGGCATTGCAGCTTAGGAATAAAATGTAACAGGATTCAAATTGGGCTGTGAAGTTGGAGATTAATAACAATGATGCTCTGTGGTGAGCAAGATGCTCCTTGCATGAAGATGTCCTTACAGCAGGGAGGTTCTCCAAGGGCCTTCCCGTGGACACAGGGGGACAAAAATAACCCAGCTCGCTTTAGGATAGAGCCAGCATCATTTGCTGAAAGGATTACATAATGCAGTTGCCTCTAACAACAGAGGACTAGTCTGATGAACCAGAAGGCCCCTTCCAGTCCTATTGTTCCTGCTATTCCCAAAGTTATATTAACACCAACCTTGCCTGGCAACATTGTTCCTGTGCCTCTGGAGAGGGAGTTCACCCTGGGAGGAGATGTCCCTGTAAATGGGAATTGAAAACCCTGTAAATGGGAACTAGAAGAGGTGCCAGGTTTGTAATTTAAAAAACCCAATAAAAACAACATAATGGATCCAAATCCTCCTGCTTTATGGCACAGAAAGGCCTGTAAGGACACAAGACCAGCCTGAAATCCTCTCAGGAGCGGCTCATGGCTGCTGACACAGTCCCCTCACAGGGCACCCGCTGTCCTCTGACAGCCTGAAGCCATTGGGGCAGAAACACCGAGTTTGGGAAAGGGACTTTTGTCTATGGGAAAGAGACTTTTGTCTATGGGAAAGGGACTTTTTTCTCAGCAGAGACTGAGTGAGGCTTTCCCACCTCCTTCCCTCAGGCCGGCCTTCTCCCAGCCATGCCGGCCTGTCGGGATATCAGGGCCTCCATCCCGACCGAGAGCAATCTCTCCCATCCATATCATGCACACATATATGGCATGTAAGTATATATATATATATTTATATGTGTGTGTGACATGAGGGGAAATTCGGCTGTGCAGGGCTGCCGGGAGGCTGTGAAGGGCGGGGCAGCGCCCCTGACCGGCACCACCATTGCTGAGGGAAGGAGGCGCCAGAGCGTGGCTGACCCGGCCCTGCCGTGAGGGCCCCGCTGCCTCCTCAGGGGAGCAAAGCAGAGTTAAAATGGTACAAAAATGGGGTAATAATGCCCAAAGACTTTGGGGTAGTGGTGCTGCCTCTGGGTCTCTCTTCAGGGCATGATTTTAGGTGTGGAGCTGCTCAATCTGAGTTACAAAATGGAGGGAAAGCTGTTTGACTGCCTGAGAGCTGGCACAGCCATCGAGCACACAGCCCAGAGCAAAGGAGGATAAATGAAGTAACAGCAATTTAAAATGTGTGGGAATAGAAACTCCCCTAACTCCCTAACCTGTGAAGCTGACGAGAGGCATTTGTTCTGCCAGGATTCTGCCCTGCCAAAGGTGAGTGTCAGCACCTCACTTTGTGGACACTCACAAAGTTGAGTGTCCCTCATGCTGCCTTGTCACTGTCACTCCTGCTCCAGAAGGTGGATCTGCAAGGTGGAGGTGGAGCTTTAGCCTATGTATATCTTTTCCTGGAAAAACATGATTTGAGAACCTTTAGAATCAAACAGGGAGCCTTTAAAAATGACCAGCTGGTGTCTGGGTTCCAGGGCAGTGCCTGGCTGGGACAGGCTCAGGCTGTGGAGGCAGCAGTGGGGTGGGGATGGATTTTCCCTTCCATTTTCTCTCTCCATCTTCTCTCATCTCCAGAACAGCAACAGCACCTTGGGAAGGGGCTGTTGCAGACACACGTGCCTGCAGGTGACACTTCCCTGCAGGGGAATAACCCCAGGACATTTTCCTCCCTGGATCAGCAGCCCCAGCCACCAGAAGGTACCAGCCCCCAGCTTTCTGTTGAAAATCCCAGTGTGGTTCAGCAGTGCCCCAATTTGCTCACGAGACACAGAGCAGAGCCCACCTACTCATTCCTCAGCACAGCCATCCAGCGATAATGACTTTCAGTCAATGGCGTAGCTTGGAACAGATGCCTGGAGGTGAAAGGATCTGTATTCCATTACTAGCCCCTTCAACTAGCCAGGGTCCCCCAGGTTAAATATTTTTAGCAACAGCTTGTTTACATGTCAAACTTGTCAATGAGCTTCTGGGGCACTGCTGCCACAAAGATGTGTTGGTGGCAGCCCGTAAGCTTTCTCTATGCACGGAGATAATGCCTTCTAAAGGGCTTGTCAGATATTTTCTTCCTACCATGTCACAGGAGCAAGACTAATTTCAAAGAAATGCTCTTTATTTCTTCTTAAAACTGCTAAAGAAAATATCCAGCACTGTCTTTTTTCTTGTCATCTGTTCGACAAGTGTCTCGTAAAACAAATTGAGAGGTTTAAATCTCCGAGACAAAAATCAATAAGAGGATAAGTAAAGAATAGGAGGAAGTCAGCAGGCTGAGATTTATTTCATTGGAAATGTTTTTTCAATGGATTTACTAATAAATCTAAAGTGGCTGGTACAGCTGCCTTTGATATGCAGTATCTCCTTTACTTAGATGGAAGCTGCACATGAAAAGGAGCTTTGAATACTGATTTTTACAAGGGTGTAAATCAGCAAAGCCCCACACGTTACATGTACTACCAGCATCTGCTTCAGGTAGACATTAAGAAAAAGGATTTGGTTTTGTGCCAGAGTTTTCCTCTGTAGCTTTGCCATTTCTTGTTTAATATATTGCAATATTTGTGATCAGGTCCTTGCTGTGCTGGACACTGAATAATTCAATGTAATAAAAACATCTCTGTCCCAAAGAGCTGATGGAGTTTCAAGGGTAGGAAATGGCATTGAAATAACAAATGTGTGCTGACCACAAGTGAAATCACAGGGAATGAAGTTTGTGATGGTGTAACTGAGCTGTGATGTCTCTTGAAAATCTGCTCCAGTGAGTGCTTCCCTTGTGGTGGTGGGAAACTGGGAAAATTTTAAATTAAATTAATGAGTCAAAACACACTTCCAGATAAGGAAAATTAAATAAATTCTTGAAGCAGTCCAGAGCAAGTCAGCCTGGATTGCCTACCAGTCATGACAGGGCTCCAGGATGAAGGGATGTTCCCCTGGGTGACAATAATAATGTTGTCACTGAAATGCCTGCACTTTGATGTGGACAGGAAGCCATGGAAGAGCCTGCACCCTGAATGCCCTCCCTCCATGCTGCACATTCTCCCTGGCTGTGAGCTTTTCCAAAAGCCCCGTGGATGAGGAGGAAGCTATAATGAGCTCCTTGGTGAGTACGAGTGGTGTGCTCCAGTTGGCACACATGACAGATGGCTGTGGGTAGGGAGCGACTTGCTGGGGTCTGTGTATGTGCATATGTGCTAGGAGGGGTTCCAGGATGGTTCCATGGCTCACTGTTCTATTTCAAATTAAACAAATAGCCCTGGATGCTTTTACAATGTCAGATGGGAAATCAGCCAGAAACTAGCTGATATCTTATTGTTCCTTGTTCTTCAATCGATTCTGCATTTTTCAAAGGATTTCTCTGCACCAAACATGTATCAGAACATGGTTAAGCTCCGTTGTTCCAGTCCACAAATTTGATGATAGGAAGAAATGTTGGAAGTGAGAGTAAATCAACAGAAATGGCCATTTTCATCCCCTTATATGGTTTTTCTCAGGTCAACATGAGAAACATTTCACAGCTAACTGTGAAAACTGGTACCTCATTACCTACTTTATTATTTCTTATGACTTATTAAGGGTTATTATCATTGTTCATTATCCTTTTTGAAAGTGCCTACCCTGGCTATCCTATCGTGTTATTACTGGGTAGTAGCAGCAAACTCTTACATTTAGGTCACTTTAACAGCTTGTATTTAAAGATCCCCATGGATATTAGTCTGAAGGGTGCTGTGATTTGCACAAGGTTCTGAAAATGGAAGCAGGGAAAATGTGGAATGAAATCTGTGTGTGGTTATATCTAAATGACTCTGTCATGGAGCCATACGCACTGGGGCGTTGAACTGAAGTTGCATGACCTACCTAAAATCTGTCATTTCCATAATTTTCGAGTGCCCTGCATTGGAATCAAGGCAACCTTGCATAAACACTGTGGTTTTGATAGAGATATGTTTATGTACATCATAGAAAATCACACACATGTAATTGGGAAAAGTCAGGCAACCTTCACAGTATGCTGCCGTTGTTTTCCATAACACACCTTCATAGTTCAAACTGGGATGATATGTTCCCTGTGTCACAGAGGATTAAGGATTTATTATATGTTTAAGATGGGTTTCACCATGAATTCACCATGTTAAATGTCATAAAGTAATGGCCATTCTTCATACAACCCCTCATTCCATACTACATATGCAAACAGGGCAGAACAGTTCTGCAAAACAGGCAGGCGTGATCTCCATCTTGTTGAGGAGGATGAGGAGAACTGACAAAATCCATCTTGTGAGTCAGCAGCACAGCTAGAATCAGAACCAAGCTTTCATGCCAGCTTTTGCCAAAACCTTCCCAGCAGTGTGTCATGATGAGGACTGCCCTCCTCCCAAGCCAGGAGCAGAACCCTTTATGCTTTGGCAGTTTGCACACACACGGGTTTGTTTCTCAGATTCTCCACGATGGCTGTGGAGAGAAAAGGCTGCACACTGTGCCCCACACCTCACCACATCATCTCCACGTCACCATGCCCTGGCTGGGTCTGCATTCCAAATCCACCATCCATGACCTGATCCCGTTCCATCTCTTGCAAGATCAAAGCCTGAGGAACTTGAAAGACACAGAGTGACAGATTTATCCTCAGGGGAGCACCATGGCTTCTGAAATTGCCTTCTCCCCTGGATGCCACACACTGTCCCCCTGCCCAGGAGATGGAAATACTGATTTTGTTTCTGATCTGGCTTGTGTAAATATATGTGGGAGAATAGCAAATGTCATTGCATAGGGACGCAAAGAAAGAAGTTGCAGGGAAGAGGGGATATTAACTCTTCCGTTCTTTTAGATTTCCAGGCTGCAGGATAATCCTACAAAATTAAATAATATGATCAGGATTTCCCCCTTTCCTCTTGACCTGACTTTTAAGCTAGGGCTAAGAATTGAGGCACATTTCTTTTCCCAAAGCAAAACACGATCCTGGATAAAAGTCAGTTTAGTTGAGAGAAAAAAGTAAAACAAAAATAGATCTTTTCCATAAACAAAGCTGCTTTCCATTTTGCTAACATAAACAGGCAGATGCATTAAGAGATCATGCCACCCAGGCCCTGGAAAAAGAAGCAGGGAAATGTATTTCTGAGTATTTTTCTGAAGGTGCAAGGATGGCTGAGCCTAAGGCAAACTGAGCAGGACAAAGCTTTATAAACAGGGAAGCTTTACAGTTTCACCTGAGACTCAGAACTGTACTTCACTAGATTAGCCAAATGCAGCATCATCTCCTTCCCAAATGAAATCTCTACCTTTTACAGGCACCTGTGCACTTGGTATGCTCCATATCCTCACAAAAATATAGGGGTCTGCAGCAGTCTCTATGGTTGTGCAAACAGAAGTTCAGGTCTCTGGGCATGGAACTGGGTGAGTACTGTAAAAAAAAAGCCTTTCAGAAATGCAAGTCCCACCTGTGCAGACTGAGGGGCTACCACAGGTGAGCTCCATGTGAATGAAACCCCTTCCCCAGGGACCAGAAACAAGGGGAGGCAGCAAGAGAAATGAGTGGTGTCCTAATAATGGACTGGTTTTTCTCACAGCCAAGTTGAAATCAGACTTTGATGGACCCTATTATGTTAGAGCCCACATCTTTTCTCTCTCACTTGAATCATTTCTTGATGAGAAATTCATCCATCTCAATGGATGTGAAAAATCCACATTCTACTTAAACCATCAAAATGATCTTTCTGTAATTGTCTGGAGATGCCCATTCTCTAGGTATCTACAGTCTGTAGGCATCTGTATTTAAGTGATGCTTTGCAATGAGTCACACCCAGGAGAGGTTGCAGCCTTCTAACAGGGCTGGGTTGGGATCCATGTGCTGCAGAACACAGCTCTTCCCAAGGTTCTCACAGACCCCCTTTTGTTGTGTTTGCTTGTTCCAAAATCTCTGCTTCTCTTACTCAAAGCAATCTGCTAATGTCAATCTCCCAACCAGACACTGCAGGGCAAATTCTGCCTTCAGGCATCCTGCATTTGATTAAAACCAGGGAGTGCAAAGCTCTTCCAGGGCTTGGTACCATTTCTGATTCACATCAATTTAACAGACAATGAATGTACCCAGTGCAAAAACGGCTTCTTCTGCTTTGGCTGACACCAGAAAGGAAGATTTGGTGTTTACTTTCAATATTTGGATTCAGCCTGAACATATGTCCAGTGATTCAAATGCTGCTTCTCCAAACTGTCTCTGGAAAACGGTCTTCAGGATCTCTGTGGAACAGAATTATTTCTGCATTTTCTTGCTTCCTCTTGGGTCATAAATGCAGCAAGAAGGGCCTTCTGCAGAAGACTTTGCCCCTCAGTACAGGAAGTTGAAGTCTATGTACAAATGAAAAATATTCTAGCCAATATTCCATATCTAGGTCGTTTGGTTCCTTGTCCCCCCAGGGTGGGAAGAGGATCTGGTTCAGCTTTTGCAGGAAGTATCTTTGGAGCAGTACTTTCTTTGATTGATTTTTGATAATTTTTAGGTACATCTATCACTTGTCTCAAAAAATAAGTGCATGGAAAGAACTAGTTTAGATTATTTTATCCTTTCTGATACTTTTTGCTCCTTTACCCCCGTATTCCTTTATCCTTCCCTGTTCCTCCGCGGCTGCCATTAAGAACAAGTCAGTGACTCACAAAGACACATTTTCACTCATTCACTACATCACAGCCCTCCAGGCTCACCCACCCCAGGGTTCCGTGACGCTTGATCTTTGCCACCAGGAGCATCCAATTCTGTGGCCAGCGCTAAGGCCAAAGGGAACTCTACAAACCAGTTATTCTCTGTTTCCCCCAGGAACAAAACTGTGGCGGTGTTAGTGCCCTCTAAAGATGTGTGGATCAGCATGAAAGTGCTGACCCGCTCAACACTTCTGGCACCCTTTGAACCGGGGAGCTTTGAAGCCGAGGCTCTAACGAACTCGTGTATAATAAGCTGCTGCCCCATGCCAGGCGAGGCAGAGGTATCAGGGACTGATGGAAGCTTTTGAAGGCACAAAATGCTATTAAAAACTGCGAGGGACTAGAGAAAAAGAGACAGTGGAAAACAAATCTCCGTTCCATGCGGTGACACATCTAACTTTGGCAAGTTAGAACTAGGGTCACTGAAGCAGATTTCAAACTTAAAAAATTTGGAGTGGCTGGCTTACGGTTTTGGCTTAGAAACCATTTCTGCTGAAACTGGGGCTCTACTGGGAGACAGTTCAGTTCAGGGCTTTCCTCACCTTTCTGCACCAGTAAGTTGTTGGGGAAGGGAGAACCAGTCTGCATAGCAATAATTATTATCAATTGTATTGTGCTTTTTATCTTCAAAGTGCTTTACAGACACAAACTAATTATTCCTCTGCAACACCCCTGTGAAGAAGATGGTAAGTATCATTATCTCTGTTTTACCAATGGGGAGACTGAGCCAGAGCATTTAAGCGATTAGCCTGGGGCCACAGGGGCAGTTAGTGTCAGGGCTGGGAATGCAGGAGTGTCTCTGCTCCCAGTCAGCACCAGGCAACATATCTCTTTAGTAGGAACAAAAGGGAACCTTTCTCCAGACTTGGAACCTAAAAGAAGCTCTTTTTTTTTTTTTTTTTTTTTTTGGCAAAGGATTATAAACTCCTTCTTTAAAATGCAATCATAATTGGAAAAAAGACTGTGGAGTAAGGGCACTGGGGAGGGTTGAAAGCCAGCGTGTCTTCTTTATAGGTAATCCTAGAATCTGGAAATTTGGGGAAATTCCTGGAAAATTTTTGCAGGGGATTTGTAGAGTTCTATTTCAGGAAAAAAAAAAAGTGACATATTTGAAATTTCCCATGGAAGGAAAAGCAAATTATAATAATTTTTAAATATCAAAATGTTTCATTACAGACGTTTTCAAAATGAAACTGAACCTGAAAGTCTGTGCTCTGAAGTTCTCAGTTCAGACATGGCTTGAGGGCTTTTAAATTCCTCCATGCCTATGGGCTCTCAGTGAGGTTCTCAGGGCTTCCACAGGAATGTTACAGCTGAGCCCTGCAGTGCCTCTGTTCTACCCCGTGAAAAATAGAACTTTTAAAAACCCATCAATAGCTTGGCACTATTTGCAGTGGAACAGAAAAGGAGCAGGAATGGTGAGAGGTCCAGATGGGAAGCACCCTGTCTGAGGGACAGTCCAGCAATGGGACACTGCCCCTCTCACTCAGAGATGAGTTGGGGATTAGGGGCACTGGGAAGGAACAGACACACTCAGTGCTCCCTTTGCCATGAGATTTGCTCTGGCCTGGTTATGAGGAACTGAAGGGCAATCACAAATCAGGCTCTGCCTCAGGAGCAGCTGAGTTTTCAGGGCAGGAGAGTAGGAATAAAAGGCATCTTTTTATCTGAGCTTTACATTTTGGTTTGGAATCAGGAGCTAATGGACAACACAAGACTTTTTGGCACGTCTCATCTCACAGTACCTAAGAGGGGCTAGAACCTGGAAAAATAACAAAACTGAGTCAGGGCAATGCTTTTCACACAGCCCCAGTTCCTTTTCAATCTCAAACACAGCCAGATCCTCAAACACCCAGAAGCTGCCATAAGGGCTGGATCTTCTAAAGAGCTCTGTAGCCCACCAGCTTGGCACTTCTTTAAATCTAGGTAGGGATTTTGGTGCCTAAATGGGAGCTGAGCCCTTTTGCAAACCTGCTCCTGATCGTGCATGCTGAGCTGCTCTGCAAATCCTGGCTATCATTGCTCTGCATTCTTGTACTTCCTGGTTGTGAGCTGTGCTGGGAGCAAAACTATCAAAGCACCACAAGGAAACCACTCCTGCTATAATCAGGAAGCCTAAAAAATCTCAGGAGCCAAACTGTTCAGCTTCTATTACTATTTGGGCAATGGCTGTACCTCTGGTACTTTTTTATCCTTACATATATCAAGGCTGTGTGATGGCAGGTACTATAAACCCCTCTAAAATAGAGACAATCCCAGCACTGAATAGTTTATAATCAAAATAGAAGATGAGGCAGAAAGTGTGTGCAACAGATGGACAGATCTGGCATGAGGAATCCACGGGGTAAGTGTTTGAGTGAGTGCCTCCAGTTTGCAGAGCAGAAAAGAGCAGTCAAGGATAAGCTTTGCTGCTTACCTTACCTGACCCCTAAACCTTTTGAGATTTACCCACAACAATTAATTATTCCTTTGACTGGCCAAGATGATTCACAGCTGCTCATGCCATCCTAAAGCTCAAGATCTAAGTAAATTTATTGAAATTAGTGGTGGCTTCATTCCAGGAAACTTGCATTTAGTTTTGATTCAAAGAAGCTCCGCACCCTTCCCACCTCTTGTTTCTTCTTTCTTCCAGCCCTCAGCAAATGTGGAGCTCTACAGCTTCGATCTAATAGTGCTGGAGACTTAGGAATGGAAGTCATGAGATCCGAGTCCTATTCCTGTCTCTAATACAGGGTGGTTTTCAGTGAGTCACTTCCCCTCTGTCTTACTTAATATCCTTATTTGTAAATGAGGTTAACAATACTGACCCATCTCACAGGAGGGTTGTGAGTTCATTAATATCTATGAGCTGACATTCTGGAGCACCTCCTTGGCTTCAGTAGCTCTGTGTCTGCCCCATCCATGTACTTGTGTGGTGCTAAGGAAGTTCAGGTGGTACTAATGGGCCTGGGTTGGACTGGTAGGGGGTTCTGAACTGACTCCACCTCTTAATAATTCATATTTCCAGGAGGGCAGACAAGAGGGAAAGCAGAAGTTAACTCAGTTCTCATTTGCTAGAGGGTTTACCAGCTCCTTACAGAATATACTCACTCTGGTGTTTACCCTTATAATGCTGCCTGCAATTTCCCAGGCACCTTCTTCCTTAGGATCACTCTGGTTTCAAGTACAGGCCTGCACTCAGATCACCCCTGACCTGAGCTGCTGTCTCCATTTGGTGGATGCTGATGCAGAGTTGCAAATAGGTGAAGCCACTCATCAGGCTCACTCAGTGTCAGCTGTCTGGGAAAATCTTCCCTTGATGACACTCATTGCACAGAGATCCTTCACTGCTCCCCTTTGATATTTCAATCTTTTAGAGAAACTAAAATTATCAATGCCAGATCTTAGTGAGTTGAAAATGGACATTTCAGATTTTTAATAACACTGTGTCGGAAGCCCAGATCTCACTTCTTCCTTTGTAGGACAGGAACCTACAGCTTTCAGAGCCCAGTTCTCCCTTCAGCAAAGTCTCTCCCAGTAAAAGCTTACACTTTATATCCATAAAATATATACCCATCACTACTTGTCTTAAATAAGGTTTTTCCATATTGCGTCAGTGGGCTAGACAGCTTTGAAGTTTGCTTTACTGAACTGCACACGCGTCTTTTGAACAGAAACTGTTGGTGGGCTGGGAGGGCTTGAGGATGGTTCAGTCCAGTGTCTGTCCAATCTCTCCACCTATAGGAAGGTAAAATTCCTTGGAATTTTTATTTTTTATTTTATTACCTGGTATAGGAGGAAAATTCTTTGGGGTTCTCGAAATGACTGAACCCCCTCACTTTTTCTAGGAAGGAGCAGGTTTTTGTGTATTGCACTGCTGGTGGGGCCTTTCTGGGTTCTCCTTTCCTCTGAGTGCTGCCACCCAGCAGCCTTGGCTGGCTGGTAGCTCCAGCAGCTGCACCCCTCAGCTGGAGGGGTCTCCTCTTGATGGAGAGGCTGAGACACCTCAAGGACAGGAGATGCTGCAGAATCATCACCTGCTACAGCCACGGCTGCCTGCAGGACACACAAGGATGGAGTGAAGGGTTTGTCTTCCCAAAGCAACCCCAACAAAAGTGGAGAGAAAGAATCAGAAGGAGGAAAGGCAGGCAGAGGAACTAAAACTGGTGGTTTGGGTCTCTAACCAGCCCAAGAGAAAGCACAGTGCTTTTCTTCTGACAGTGACTCCCTGTGAAGAATTGTGGTCCTAAAACACTGGGGATTTGAAGCTGCATGCAGGAAGATACAGGAGGCAACCCTGACACTGTAGAGTATGTGTGTAGTCCTTGTTGAAAAAATGTATGAGGCAAAAATAACCAAATGAAGCAGATTTTTTCCTTTGACTAGATCTTGCTGGTTTTACCACATTCTAGACTTGCCACATACAAAAAAATTCACAGAATTGTAGGATGGTTTGGATTGGCAGGGACCTTTAAAGATCATCCAGTCCAACCCTTCTGTCATGGGCAGGGACAACTTGCACTAGATCAGGTTTCTCAAACCCCACTCAACCTGGCCTTGAACACTTTCCCTGATGGAGCATCCACACACAGCTCATCTCTGGTTTCCAAGCTCAGGCACCACTTCCCCAGGCAGTGGCAGAGGGCTGTTCAAGGGGCATTGTGGGCACGGCTGCTCCTGTGTGCAGCCAGTGCCATGGGACACACGGAGCCGTGTGCAGGAATGGGCATTTGGCTCTGCTCCTCTCACCTGATTTACCTTCCTCCCCCTCCAGCGGGACTGGCACTGCTCAGCTTCTGTGCCCACAGCCTGGGCACATTTCCAGCCCATTATTACTCACCTTATGTCCATTTCTTGAGATCAACTGCCCCAGTCTTCCCTTATCTTTTTTCGTTTATCATATGTTATTTGGAAGGCAAACTTATTGAGAAGGATCAGGTTAAATTTGTCTAGCTTAAATTTGTTCACTGCATAGCACATAAGAAGCATTAATAATAGCAACAGTATAATAAATCACAGCATCACAGTAACACATGAGTTAATGTTCCCTAAAATCCTATGTCAGCGTACTGAATTACAAGCAAACATATTTGATACATGAACTAAAGGACTCATGTACTTGGCTCAAGGCCAGTTCACAGATTCACATCTCTCTGACAATTATGCTCATTTTATACCTCCCTACATTGTTTCCCTATACCTGGTGCTAGAGGTGTTAACAGCTACAAGAAATGCACTCAAAAGAGAGGAGCTAGAACTTGGTATAAAGGAGGCACTTGTTTTAAAGAAGTTTTGTATATTTATTTGTTGTAAAGTTTGGCTTTGGGATGTCAGCAGTTTGGAATTGTGGAAGGGGGCCTTACAGTTAATACTTCATGCACTAAGAAATAGAAGACTCTGCATTCTCAAGGAACTTTAAAGAATTTCTGCTGGTATAAATCGCTGTAACTCTGCTGATTTGAAAGAGGAAGGAGACAAGAAGGATGTCCTGGCAGGGAGGGGGGTAGGTTAATCCCCCTGGGGTTGCCAGACTGATGAACTATTCCCTGTTTTGCTACAGATTTCTTGTGTGACCTTGGGCAAATCACTCTCCCTCTCAATATCACAGTTTCCCATCTGTAAACTGGTGAGAGCAACAACCGCCCTGCCCCAGAGGGGTGTTTGGAGGATAAATATGTTACAGGCTTGGAGCACAATAGTGACAAGGTTCCGACAAATCCTGAAGATAGATAGAAGCTGACAATCAGGCAGACTGCTATTAGCAGCTGATTCATTCTCTCTGCTTAATGCATATTTTTAGCAGGCTGTTATTGACTAGACAGGCATACAAGTCTGTCAATTAACAACATTATAATAAACTAAATCTCTGCACCAGTAGCCTTTGCAGGGTGAATTCAGAACTCCCCGACCCTGTGGCACAACACCTGCAATACTAATAAAGGGTGAGGATTTTTCCTGTAAGTCAAGTGGAGATGCCATGTGCTGTGCCCAGGCACAATGTGGGCATTTCCACTGGGGTTCTGAGCAGCTTCGTGTGCAGCACACTGACAATTAAGGAGTCTTAGGTGGCCGTGGATTTATTACAGTGTGTTCATAAACCCTTGTCAAGGCACCATTTCAATACAATCACGGCCAGACATTCCAGTGATTGGTGCTTAGAGCCCCTCTTGCAAGCTGCAATATGATCAGGGAACACTGCTTAATTGTATTTCTTTTACAAACTGATGAAATGTAAAGCTCTGCTCCTGGCTCGCTGGCTGGCACAGGAGTCTCAGCAAATATGTGATTCTCACACTGCAGCTGGACTCTAATGACATGAAAGGTGCTAATGTAATGCAACTGGAACCTTTAATTATCCTGGTGACTAACAGGAAACCTCTCAAAGGGTCCAGGAGAAAAAGCCTTATTCTTCACGGAGAGTTCTCTGAACTGTGCCTAGAAACGGGGACAGACAAATGGCAAATCTAAATAGAGCTGAGTCCCAGAGCTGCAGTGTCTGGAGAAGGTTTCTCTTTCCTTTGGCAATTAGCTTGTCAGACATTGTAAGTAGGGAGAGGGAGAATAACACTGGACCATTACCGAGTTACCAGGATTGGTACCTAAACTTGTTCCACATCCGGCAGGTAACTGGCTAAACCTGCTGATGAAACAAAAAGATCTGGATTGACTTTGAATGTGTTTGTGTTCAAGGAAGAGAAAGAGTGACAGACAGACAGCTGTCTCCCACTTGCTAATTGAGTGGTGACTGTCAGATCTTAATGTACCTTGGGGATCATTTCTGTTTGATACAGACTTTCAGATCCTATTTCTTAAACTTTCTTTATCAAAAATCTTTTTACTGGTGAAGAATCCAAGCTGAAAAGCATTGCCTGGATTTTATGGAGAAATGTACAATGTTTGTAGGGTTGGGTAGTTTGTCTCCTTGCTCAGTGCTGTTGCTGTCTGGTTTTCAGACGGATGCAGATTCAGCCTTGTGTCACCATCAGCTACATCAATTTTTCTCCACTAATTATGTCAACCATGGATAGAAAGGGAACAAGGGCTAATATGACTTGTATGATATCACCTGGCAGCTCAGAGGTAGGAGTAGTCTGCAGACATCAGAGGAAAACTGTGTCTGTGTCTTTATTCACCCTTTCTCTCAAGCCCTTGATAAAACTTGGCAGTGCTGGATAATTCACATCAGTTACAGGGATTTTAAGGACAGAATAAATCACTTTCCTGAAGAAATTAAAAAATCAATGCCATTATTCAAACCATGGAATTTAATCCATGCCCCAGATATTGCAGAAGGTAGGGAGCTGCTGAAGGAGCCGTGGTGGTGCTGAGAGCGTTGGGGGTCAAGGCAGAGAGACAGAAATGCAGATGAAGCCTTCCCTCTCACATGGTGTTCTTGTGGCATGGCACAGTTGCACTACAGCAGGGCAGTGTGTGTGTGTGTGTGCAAGGCAGTGTGTGAGTGTGCAAGGGTGTGCATGGATGTGTGTGAGTGTGCACATTTGTGTCTGTGCACGGGCTGCTTCACTACCAGCTTCACTCTTGAATTTCTCAGGTGAAAATTCTGCTGCGCTCCCTTAATCTAAACCAAACCAAACGAAGAGATTCCCTGTGCATTCAAAATCACCTTTTGGCATCCAGTTCTAGTCACGAGCCCCCCAAAATGCAGAAGGAGCCCTATCAGTGCCTTTGAAGCCTGTAAATGTATTGTTGCTGCCACCATGCAAGCCCAGGCAGTCCTAAGTCTGTTACTTCTCTCTGTTCCTGCTCTTCTGGTTAAATGCACCTGGGAATAATTGTTTATGTCATAAAAAATTCATCATAAACAAATGGGATGGGCAAGCCAGCTGAGCAAATGCTGGGGAAATGAGTTAAAAAACCTTGGGATTGGTATAATTGGTAGTGCACTTCTTGGGATCAGGATGAAAGCTGCGGATTTTGTATGAAAGTAGAAGAGGCGACAGGCACTGTGGGTACCTGGAGAGAGAGAAAGCATTCCATGTGTAATTGTGGCTTGGCAAAAGTATGGGCACTGTTGTTGGAAACACACGGAACAGATCACTGGCAGAGCAGAAGAGTGATGTGATAAAGAAATTTAAAGGCCAATTTAAAATCTCTTGCAGCGATCTCTGATTTACATCAGTGCAAACAAGGGCAGAGACATGGCCTAAGTCAGAGCTGTAGGCATTGTTCAAATGTCTCGGTTGTTTTGTTTTTGTTTTGTTTCCTATATAGATAAAAGATAAAGAAAGCATATATTCTTTGTTAAATAATGCTGCGTGCTAAGGGACTTTCCAGGTCCTAAAGCTGAGGCGGAACGAGTTTGCTTACATGTGGAATTGCAGCTGATCCAAGAGCACAGAAAATAAACAGTGCACGTTCCTCCATCCCTCGAACCCTGTGAGCTACTTTTGTGGTTATCATTCCCTTTGCTTCTGCCTTATCTCTGCCATGTTTACAGGATTCACCTTGCCTGCTGCCCAGAACCTGCTGCCAATCACAGGGATCTGGGAGCACGGGGAGAGAGGTTGGCTGAGTGCAACCCTCTTCATTAGCACCAAACACCTCAGTGAGGGGACAGCAAATGGAAATGTCAGTGTGGCTGTGCAGAGCTGGGAGTTAGAGCCCTGCTGTAACGGTGTGCTGAGCAGGGATGCCATTAACCATAGGACTGTGTGCATGGGAGACCCCTTGGGTATCTGATACTCGGTGCTGCGGTGCTGCTGCAGGTTCCAGACAGACTCAACTGCAGCGTGATTAGATTTAGACCATTTCTTCTCTGTCGTTCCATTAGCAGGCAATAAAGCATGATGAATGTGGATGAGAAAAACTAGATCTGGGCTCTGAGGCACCCAATCATCTCTGCAAACCTCGGCCCTTCCAGGGCAGGTAAGAGACTTCAACCACTGCCTTGCTTTTTCTTTTATTTCCTGACTGGGTCAGAGACAGTTGTTATTATGGATGTGCAGCATTTGCACCTTGGTGGAGTTCCCCACTGGTGGCAGCCTGTTGTGGAGTTCCAGACTGTTGGCCAATCTCTGTTACCATTCTGTCACTCCTGTCATGGTCCCAAACGGATAATGCACATACCAAGCTGTAAACACATTTCTTAGCAATTAAGTGTCCTGGCTAGAAAACAACCCAAAGGCAATATTACATAAATTTAGGTTGCCCAGGAGGTAATCCCATATTCTTATTTGGCTGCCTGTCATTTTATAATTGAATGGGAAGAAGTTCTTGTCATTGCTGCACGTTACATTTGTGTAACAACGAAGAGGCCGCCAAATGGCTGCAAGTCAAGAGACTCATGGAGCCTAATCCCAGGAACTACAGAGCCAGTCAATCCCAGCAGTGTTTGGTAATCCTAAAATAACTCGGAGAAGTTAAAAGTGAGAAATCTCTGCTAAGATAGAAGAATGTTCTACATTGTAAACAAAAGTGAAAAAATGCAAATGTTTGCCTGCAGATCTCTGGGTGCTGTTGGGTGTGCTTCACTTTGTGCTTCTCACAAAGAACATTCTCCAACCAGCCTGAACCACTGCAGCGTTGCTCTTGTACACCAAGGCATTTGGATTTCTTTTTGGATTGCAACCTCTTCTGTTGTTTGCTTAAGCACCTAGCTATTGACACAAGTAATTTAGCTGCAAATCTCCACTTTCCTAGGAAAAAAGTCCTTCAAAGGCTGCTTAAGTGCTTAAAATCATGGCCTCAATACTCTCCCCAGGTTGCAAAACCCAGAGGAAAATAATCCAAACCCCTTTAATTTAAATTGGAAGTTACAGTTTTTCCTCAGTCTCATGATTTTTGGTGAGCTTGACCCATTTAGAATGCTTTGGCTTTGCAATACCCAGTGATGTAGACACAGCCTCTGCAAGATGGGTCCAAACTGCCTCTAAAAGTTCATTTATGTTTTCCCTTCCATTGGCCTCCCTTTTGTTGGATGCATTTAATTAATTATTTAACATGGTCTTTCTGCCTGTAATTTTTTTTTTTTAATAAATACTTGTGGATTTAGGGAATCAATAAAATATTCTTCTATTTTAAAATTGAAAGATGAAAACCAGTGCAATAAACTTGCCACTTCCTTAAAGTTCTGGTAACTTGGGTGTGATCTGATGGTACAGAATGATTCATGGGATAAAATTATAGACTTATGCAGGTGTGTACAAGAGCCTGGGTGGGGTGTAGTCAAACAGGGAATTTTATATGTCAATAAACATGGGTATGTGGTATAAAGAAACTGCACTGCCTTCAAAAAAAAAACCTTATTTGATTTTTATTTGATCAAGACAAATTGAATGACCAGAATGGTCAAATATAGACCTTGCTTTCCTCTTCTTCTGGCCGAGTCCAACAGAGATAGCACTGTGTACCTTTGAGCAGGTGGAACCCGGGTCTGATTCTTAGCAAATGTGCAGCTCCTACCTAGATTCTCATTCCTGAAGTCTGGCTTTATTGGAATTGAACAACATGGAAGGTAAAGCTTCATCTGAAGAGAGTGTTTTTAGGGCTTTCTCCTTGCACCACCACTGTCACAGTGAGTGTCAGTCTTGTTCTGGGGAGCCCCATCTTGTCTGGCTGCTGGACCAAGAGGAAAAGCTCTGTCCCTGCGAGCAGGGAGCTGCAATCTCACACCTGATCAGTGCCAGATACACTGAAGGTCAGAAGGCCAAAGGTTGAGAAATCTGGCTTGCAAAGCAAATAGAAATGTTTCTGTTTGCAGACAGAAATGCTGACTGTACACAGAGCCACAGGAACTTCCAAACCACAAGAATTGCTTCTCACTGCTTCCCTCTTCATCTTCTTTTCCTCCACCACCAACCTCTTCTCTTTCTTGCTGCTGTTGGCCTGAAATTCTTCTTGCCTGAAGCCCCTGCTGTCTGAGACAGCCTACACATGTCTGCCTGAACTCCTCTGCTGCTTTCAGACCTCGTTAGAAGAGAGATTTTTAAAAAAAAGAGACAAGAACTTGGAAGCTGGTATAAAGTTATACAGCTCCACTGAAATCAGGGGAGTTAGGCAAATAAGAATTTTTCAAATGTCAGGGACGAATGTTTTGCTTTTTTTTCTTCATGCAGTTTCTCTCTCCCTCTGTGGTTTGTTATCATTCAGCTCTACAAAGCTTTGTTTAACTCTAGAAAAGGCCATAGGAGTTGGAATGAGATCAAATCTTGTTTGTACAGGAGTGTGTGGCTAAGGCTGGGCCTTTGAAAAGGGTGTATTATACACTCTGGAGGTTTTGGGAGATCATTGTAACCATTGCTTGAGGGTCAGACAGCACCAGACTCATTCTTCTCTTGTAACATCTTACTCCACAGACAATCCCATTAGCCAGAGTAAAGGACACCTTAGGAGTTTCTTTCCTGAGAAAGGATATCTGTGCTAAGAGAACCCTTAGAGAGCTGTGTTTTATGGGAGTACAGGGCTCTGGCCCACAGATGGTTCTTGTGTATTAACCATTGTACCCCTATAATCCAACACTGTCCAGATCATGATTAGAGCTCTGTGTTGGACCTTGGGAGTTCATGGGCTCCTGAGCAAGGAGATGACAGAAAATCACTCTATTTTGTACCTGCCAGGTGTAGTTTTTGGGCTCTTGACAAAGCTGGGCTGGGTGTAGGAGTGTGTTCATCTACAGCATCAGATCAGCATTTCCTGATACCTGGACACCTTCATAAGGTCATGAGGTGCTGGAGGACACAAGTTTTAGAAGTACAGCTCTCATCACTGCTACCAGCCCAGCACAAATCCAGCCTATTCACGTGAGCATAAAGCCCACCCCAGGCTGTCCAGAAAACAAAATCAGAATGCAGTACTTTCTCTGAGTAAATAGCTAGCAATTCCTGAGGAAATGGGTCCCAGATTTCACCATGAATTGGGGCCTTACGTTCTGACATAGGGAGCTATTCATGGAGGAAATTCTAATTGAGTCAGGTTGTGCTTTTCCCACAAATTGTTTACCCTCTGTCTGGGTCTTTACTGGAGTCCTGAAGGGACCTGTGTTGCACCCAGGTGCTGTGGGGGTAGGCAGATTTAGGTGAGCCCTCTTTGCAAGCAGAAGTCAAATCCTAAGAGTAGGAAACATGTCTATGGTCCATAAGAGGGAAAGATCATATGGTCACCATCTGGGACTCAGGGATGGCTCTCTGCACTGAAATAGCAGTTGCTGTGCCTTGCTGTGTTTCCACAACAGCAACCAAATTGGTGACATTGGAGAAAATTAATGCCACCTGTCCACTAATTTCCTGATTATTTGCTATACACGCTCCAGTGTTTCTAAAAAGAGAGACTGCAACATAATGGATCTGTAGTCTCATCTCTGACAGGTTTGTGTTGAAGTGAGTGGTGTTATCCTGGTGTAATCTAAGTTAAAAGGAAGAAACAGGGCCTGTGCTCTGTGTTGAAATTTCCTTATGAAACGTTTCCCAGAAATATCAAAGAATATTAAAGTTCTTTGGGAGCAGGGACTCTCTCATGCTGTGTGTGAATGGTGGCCAACACAATGGGGCTTGCTTTTGGCAGGGACCTCTAGGAGTTGCATGTAGTAACACCTTACTACAGCTCCAAGACATGGTGCAGGGAAGTACATGGTGTTAACTCACTTGAGTGCCTGCCTAACCTGTGATTTAGAGGGGCCCCTCCCTCAGTGTTCAAAGGAGGAAATGAAATCTTCCCCAGGGAAGAAGGATTCCAACCTTTCAGGGTCTGTGTGTATCGGCTACGGGGGAGGAGCAGCAGTGAGGAGCTTGGGTTCAGCTCCCCAGTTTGGCTACCTGGCCTTTGGCAAATCACTTAATTACTCTGCTTTACAATTGCCCAATTGTCATAATAATTCGCTTCTTTCCCATAGCAGGGTGGGGATGGACAGAAGGAAAGCAAATTCTTCCTACATTTATGATTGCAGAGTGCTTTAAAGTGCTCTGCAGAAAGGGCAAAGGGGCAGGAATACAGCTCATCCATCTCTGCTAGCTGCTCCCTAAAAGCATTTCCTTACAGGGCAGGTTTGCTCACTGCCTTCAGTGGTAACTCTGTAAGGACACAGTTACTTAAGGTAACCTTTTCCAAAGCATCCCAATGAATATCCCAAATCCCTTTGAAAGTGAAGGAATCTCAGACTTTACATTGCAGAAATATACCTGAGCCCACACTGCATTTGAAAACATCTGCATCAATTTTGTTCCCATGAGAAGAGTGTGAAATTATAAAGTCATTGATTGATGCAAGGAATTTAACACTCATAATAGTAAAAGCTACAAAATGAACATCCCATAACTAACATGTCACTGAATAGAGAAGTTTTCTTTTTATTGTAAAGATCATATCAAAACCCTCCGCAGACTTGCCTGATTCACTAGCCATGAAATCTTGGTCTCCTCCTTTGATCTTTCTTCAGATAGTACTTCGTGTAAGAATAAGGCAGCCTCCCTTGGCAGTCTCCAGCAGGGAGAGACTAAGAGAATTTCAGTGCTTCTCTGGGCTAATTAGCCACTTGCAGGACCTCAGAGAAGTGTGATCCACAGTTTCCCTTCACTACATCCATTCCTCTAAAAGCCTGGATCATGGGCTTTACTTCAGCACTGTGAATTGTGAGGCTGACAGAGATTTCTAATTCCAAATTACAATAAACTTCTAGCAAGGCCCAGTTCTCATGGAAGAGCCTTTGTGTGGAGATAAGTGAACAGTGTCTAAGGAGGTTTGTAGATACATGAAGTATTGGATTCTATGGAGGTATTAACTCCTTTCTTAATTCACTCCATGGGCTGCACAGGGGTGTATCAGGAATGGAAGAGTGAAAAGCAGAGAAGCTGTCTGTGGCAAAAGCTGCATTCCACACCCTGATCCTCCACAACACATTTTTTTTCCTGCCTGCCTCAGTTATTTTGCTTTCTTGCTCTATATCTAACTCCCAAGAAAGATCTTGCTGATTCAGCCTGAACCCTTTTCTGTTGAGTCACCTCCTTTAGCTCCCAAATTAAAAGGCTAATAATTGCCTGTATATGAAGATTTAGACAATTTCTGCCTTTTAACCTCAGCATGAGCTGTATGTGAATTTCCTGCTGTTCTGAGTGAAAAGCCTAATTTAGGAGACATTGTAGTTAGAGACCAAACTATTGTATGGGCTGTTCTTCCCTCCATACATGGAGCCAGGGCTCCAGGCATCCAGGTCCCCCAGTGCAAGATAAACCCTGCTGGAATGCTACACTCCACACTGGAGGCTTCTCAAGGAAGCAGGGATCTGATTCCAGACCCCAGCTGCAGTTAGGAGCAGGGATGTATCTAACATCAGGCAAAAGACAACCTGACCCTTTTTGCTGTGAGCTCTTTGTATCTCACACCTTCCATCCAGTGTGTGCTGCACCCCTCTGCCTCTCTGAGCCCCAAGTACCTGAGCTGCCAAAACAGATCTGTCCTCAGGAGCAGCATTTGCCTCCCGTGCTGTCCCACTGGGGAATCTGACAGTGCTTCCCTTCCCAGGTCTCTGCCTTTCCTTCCCGTGCTCCCAAGCCCTCTGCTGTGATCACTTCCTCCTGCTAAAGCCTGATTCCTCCCTCTCCTACTCTTGTCAGCCAAGATTTATTGTTCTCAAGGGACACTGATGCAGAACATGAACCTCCCTCTGTACCCCCTTCAATGTCTCTTGCTGCTGCCTTGTGTTGGGACAGGCAATGCTGCCATCTCCAAAGTGAAGTGGGAGGAAGGATGTGCTTAGAACATGGAACCAAAAAAGTTCCAGTTTGAGTTTGTGCCTTGTTTCTCTGCCTGTGTTCACATGTGACATTTCTCTTGCTGCCCTTGGTGCTATGCAGACAAGGGAGGCAGGGTGGTGTGCTGGGGTGGTGTCAGGGTGCAGAGGCACTGTCTGCTCCCAAAGACACAGGGGGCTGCAAGTCAGGGTCCTCACCCCACAGCCCTCGAGGGAGGCAGGCTGGGCTGGCCTGGCAGGGGCAGCCAACTTCAGCCTGGAGTCCAGAGCATCAATTTTGTGGTGATGGGGCAGGTCCAACCACAGGGAAGTGAATCCAAGGTCAGGATCAGGCCTAGTAAGGCCAGTAATAGTCAGACACAGCCCAGTTATCACCAGGCAGGTCCACAGGGATGAGCTTGGCCTGAGGTCACGCTGAGAAATTAAAGATCCACAAGGTCCCTGGACAGGCACAGGCACCTCTGTGTGTCAGCTGGGGACAGGCACTCAGCTTTGCTCATTTGGTGACTAAAGACCCAGGGCTGAGCTTCAAGTGAGACTCCTGACCATGGGCAGAGGGTGGAGGCTGCAGGTCAGACTGATTAGGGCCATTAAAACTCATTAGTGCTCTCAGATCCCTGATAGACAGGTGTTATTTCTGGCTCTGCCACTCACTTCCAGGTGATCTTGAACAAATCATCTTCCCTGTCTTCTCCACCTCACCTGAGTTTAAGCTGGAAGGATGTCCAGGACTGTCTTCTTCTCCAAAGCTCCAAGTTAGTAAATAGGAGCAGTGAATGCAGCATTATTTTTCAGTATGCTTGCAATTGCAAGATGTGCACCTATTAGCAGCATGAGAGTCACAGTAGCTCCACCACACAAGAATCTTTTATTGTTCACATGAGTAGCTCCTCATATTTTCCTCTAACAAGCTTCTGAGTATTTCCGGCAGAATTCCTGTGAGATTAAACATCATATAAAATGAATTTGTCTCACACAAGATATGACTTGCTTTTGAACCATCAGCAATCATCCCAGCAATTGCTAGGATACAACTGCATTTTTTTATTGTTATTACTATTTTTCCATTTTCTGTCCTGGATCTTGTAAGCCACCAGTCCTATCACTAATTATGTTAACAAGGTGCTGAGGTTGATTTAGAGGCTCTGTTATAATGCCAGCCTCTCAGTTTACATCTCAAGTATCGGCATGTTTATTGGAGAGGTCTGTTAAGAGAAGCTACTTTTTCCATGCTTCTATGAGTGAGAGCAGGAGCCAGAGTTGGAGGGGAGTAGTGCAAAATGAAACACAAAAGTGAGAAAAAGCAAATATCTGCTGCATCTGCATCCTTCTGGCAAAAGGACTGACACTGCCCCAGCTCAGAGGTTTGCCTGGAGTGTTGGGTTTCATACAGTGCTCCCCAAACACAGCCCAAGCAGGCTCCTGAAAGCAGAGTTCCCTGCTGAGGGCCAGCCCCCTGCCTGGTGTGCTGATAACTTTGCAGGGATGATGTGTGTATTAGTCACCCTTGCTGGTTCATTGCTGATGTGAACGACAGAGGTTAAAGAATTGCAAAAGTAGGGCTGATGTCATCACGGTGCCTGACTGGAGGAACTGCTGAGAGAGATGGATTTGCTCTGCTTTTGCCCAGGAAAGCAGGCACACTGGGCAGGGGTGCTCACCCTTCCTCAGCCCTACAGCCCAGTGCACAATGTCTGTGTGCCTGAGTCACCTCCACCTTCCCCAGCCACTCACCAGCAGCACGGTGGGGAGCTGAGCTGGACACAACAGCTCCCCTCCTCCCTGCTTCTCCCTATTCCTCCCAATCCACAGGGATCCTGGAGACTTTTAAACACCAGATGCATGAACAAGGCCCTCCTGTGTGTGCTGTACCAGGTGTGCAGGCCCCAGCACACAAGTCAGGACCTGTTTTGTTGTGTGTACATGGAGAGTTTGCCTGTACAGACGTGTTCCACTGACCATGTCATGTGTGTGTCACAGATAAGCTGGGCATGTGTCATGTAACCTTGTGAATGTAGATGGGCCTTTTCAACTTACTGTTTAATACTGAGAGCATGTCTTGGCTCTGTATGAGATATAAAAACTGAAGACAGAGCCTGCCCTAAAGAGTTTGTGCTCTAAATGTCAGACAGAGAAAAGACAGGATGCTCTGTGGTGAGAGAGACTTCTGATGCGTTTGTAATTTAAATAGGAAAAAAACCCTAAACTTGCTTCACAGGAAAAGAGTGCATGCCTGTTTGTTTTTAAGAGGACTTGAGAAAAGAAAAAGTAACAGTTTTATGACAGTTTGCTGGGGCAGAGGCTTCTTTTAACACCTGCACTGAAGCTCGGAAGAAGGAACTGGGTGTACATGCCTGTGTGGTCTGGAGTGTCTGTGCCTATTGTTCCTCTGTTCTCTGAGTCAAATTCAGTTCTGGCTTCTGAGGGTGCAGCTTGTAGCTGACACCAGGGCTGCCTTTATTGGCACATGTGCCAATCCCTTTACTCCTGGAGCTCTTCCCTGTGGCTCTGTTGCGTATGCCTGCTCTGTGTCTAATCCCTGTCTTGTGTTGTGTTTTATGCTTTTAATGAGAAGGGATAGACAGCAAAGCAAAACTTTCATGCTGTGATCATAGGAGAGAAGCTATTTATTTCTGTGTTTCATGTGATGCCATGAAAACAGTCAGCAGTCTTACAGGAGAGCTGTGCAGCATGCACAGTACCTTTGCTGATGCCAGCTGACATTCTGCAGCACGTGCCCCTTGGGCTGCTGTTCTGCATCCTCAGGCTGTGGAATCAGAAATTAGGAGTGCAAGGGGTACATTTTATCATTTTTCAGGTGCACAGGTTTCCAGGTTTAAAACTTCTTAAATTCTGACTAGGACTTGTCAACGTTTTTATTACCCATGTACACATTTGTATTTTAGGAAAATGAAGTGCTGGGTGTGGGTATGTGCTAACACTAAAAAGGAAACACAACCATATGAAGCTTCCTAAAGCCTTATATTAAAATACCAGAAGGTTTGACTGGGTTGTAGAGGTATGTGGAAAAGCCTTGGTCTACCTTGCTGCTAAAGACAGACACTCCTCTGGATTTATTTCCAAGTCATCAAGACCACAGAGGTAAGGAGGAAAACTCTGTGGGCCACACCACCTTAGTGAGAGACTCACAGCTGGAGAGTCTCTTGTGGCACTGGGATATAATCTCACCCAGGAAGCTGTTTCAGGGTGCTGGAGCCTGGCAGAAGTTTGAATTCCCTTAGTGGTGTCTATCTTGTCAGCTTGAACCTTCAGGAGACAGTAAAGGCCAAATCCCAGCTTGTTCAGACTGTCTTCACTCTGGCTTGGTTTCCCTGGTTTGAATTTTCCTCCACAGCTCCAGAGGAGGTGTGAGCACAGCCGGGGCCGTTTCTGTGGCTCCGTGAGCTCAGGATTCAGCCCAGTGTCCTGAAATGATGTGTGCAGATAGGACTCCAGACCAACAATACTGCAAATTGAATACTAATTACAGCAACAGCATCCTGATTACCTGGGGGGAAGTAAAAAATAATGCAGTGGTCACTCCAGAACACCGGGAGGTCCCTGACCCCTCGGAGCTGGCCATTTCCAGCTGCTGTGCCACAGCACTGCTGGCTTGGTGTGGTTATGGCAGAGAGAACACAACAAAGTCCCCGTGGGAAGCTCTGGTTCCAGCTGAGCTGGATCTGCCCAGGAAAAGGTGGAACCAAGCCCTCCTTGCCCATCTCCAGCTGCAGCCTGGCAGTCAGACCCTCTGCTCCACTCTGCTGATGTCTGAGTACAGCCAAGGGAGCCTTTGTGGCTGGGCTTAGCTGGGATCCAGGGCTGCTCTCACCACTGCATGTCCTCTGCATCCCCAGCAGGATGATCACCCACCTTGGAAAGAATTCATGATTAAGGGAAGAATGCCCTTTTGAAGGAGAAATTTAAAGAAATGTCATTTCCCTTAGCAAATCATCTATTTTTTTGGTCCTTATGTTCACATCGACTACCCTTGAATATACAATTCAGTCCTGTGGACTTCAATTTGTTACTGAAAATAGTGCTTATGAGCAGTTTTGATACTTTTTCAATATATTTTTAAAGCAAGTCATAAGACTCTTTACATGAATAACTGGAATTAACCTTCATTTGTGCCTTAATTTGAAGTTCAAACTTAACATAATCAATATTTTGTGGTCTACTGCAATCAGTTCAAGTCCGTTTAGCCAAGGAAATTATTTGTTCCCCTTCTGCATTTGAGGTAGAAATGGACATAATTAATTCCACAAACTACAAGAAATTGAAAGAACCAGGACTTTGACTATAAAGCAATATACCATGTCCAAATTCAATACTTGTGAAGTGCAAGCACACCTCACTTAATTTTTAGCATATAATATAGGAAGTGTTTCTCAGCAAAGTGTCCCAGTTCAGCTTTTGTACAATTTTAGCTCCTTTGTGAGGCCTGTTCCCCCTCAGAGGGAAGGTGATGGTATCAGGTGAAAATGGTGATATTTGCTGACATCAGACACTGAACGACTGAACAGAGTTCATGTTGTTGTCATGAGGTGTTTTTTGATGAGCTACATTTATAACCATGTAATTTGCTACCAATGTTTCATTGTAATTTACCCTCTAGAGAATTCATCATGTCATAAACTTCAGTAGGTACGAGATCAGTTCATTCTAATTTTGAGATTGTATCATAAGAAACATTTAGCGCATTGTGAAATAAATCCAAGAGGCATTTAATCACCATGAGCCTGTCATGCTCATCTTTCTCATCCTTAACAAACTTAAAAACTGCAACTGGGCAATTCTCAGCTAATGTAAAAAGTAACATCTCATGGCTTTAACTGCAAGCCAGACAGATGATCATCTTGTGGGGACATGCCTCAACATTTCTGTGCACTGGAGCCTGACAGAATGATGGAGCTTCCGTGAGCCTGAAACTCTTGGCAGCTAAGGAGAAGTGACTGAAAACTTTGATTACACAGCTCTTAAGATCAAATGATTGTTTGATCAAATGCTTATTTATAAAATAATTTGCTGTGTTTTACAGAATGTGAGGATGCTTGTTTTGATTCCAGCTAATTGCCCAGCTAATTTTCCTGTAATTTATAGATGGTGATGTGTCCAAAAACTCACATTAGTCTTATTAGACAACAGTGAATTACAAAGCTCAGAGTATTTGACTTTTTCAGTACTTCTTACATTTTCAGATATTCTCATACAGTTTCACTGTTGCCTTCAATAGCACTAGAACAGATTTGTTTGTTACTGTACAGCTGAAAGGAAAATGATTAGAACACCTCATTGTTTCCCCTCTTTGAGAATTTGTATGTGCAGAGTAATGCTTGTGCAAATCACCTAGAGCTACTCAAACTTATTTTTGCATGCTGTGTTACTATTCTATGTTTAAAATTTGCAATTGATTTTTTGAGAAAGCAGAAGTTCTTGCTTATGAGTGAGTGGATGGAATTTGATCTGGCACAAAGTGGGCAGGAGATCTGAAACATTCTGCTCAGATACAGTTCCAGTTCAGTCTGCAGCATCCCTGTGGGATGAATACCCACACTGAGTCTCCAGGTTGTTCTGGGCTCTCAGCCTCACTGTGGCAGAATCTCCAAGCAGTAAGGGCAGTGTAGGAGTTTATTCCATTCTCCCTCAGCTCTCCTGTGAAATTATAACTGGGTTTTTGTGCTGAATTCAAACACAGCCATTTCCCTTTTGGTTTCCACCATACACCTCTGATTTTACCTTCTGTAATGCTTTTAGCACACCAGCAATGCAATATAGAAAATCTTTTTATTGAGTAACACAGCAGCTGCTGTGCTCTAGAGCAAACTCTGTTTATTTACTGCTAAGCTTCGATAAAAATTTCTGAAAAGCTCTGAGAAGACCTTTACCTGTAAAACCCCCATGTCTGCTCTCTTCTGCTTCAAGATCTTGTGTTCTAGCACTGTGCCTTAGTCCTGCTTTGAGCAGGAGTTTGCACAGGGGATCTCTGAGGTCTCTCCTAACCCAAGTGTAATGATTCTTTCCACTGATCTTGTGCAGTAAAAGTCATTAGTACCTGTACATGGCTTAGCAAAACTTTCAAACTCCATGGTGGCTTAGAAAAGTTCTAGCTCAACAGGAAACTGAGTCCTCACTTTGGATTCCTCATTCAGCCTTTTCCTTCCCAGGGGCTGGAGATAAAACTGAAGCTGGGTATGCAAAATTCCTACCACAGTGGTGAGCTGGGCCCACAGCATCCCCTTGGGTTATCTGTGGAGAAACTGGAAACAGGACCCAGGGGGATCTTCTTTATAGGATTTGGGTTCCTGGATTGGCTTCTTTTTTTCTCAGACTTCTGATCTTTTGGGAAAACTGGATCTGGGTGAAGTCAGCTGTACATGCAGGTGTAGCATTATGGGTCATGCACATCTAGCCAGATACATGGGTTTGTGTATTTTTTTTTCTCTTGCAGCTGGTAAAAACCAAAGGATAGTAAAAAGAGACTGACAGCAGATGTAAGAACCCAAAGCACTTGAAATGGGACAAACTGGGTGTGGGGAGAGATGCAAAATGGGGGCAAATGTGATAATTTTCAGGGCTGTGCAAGAGAGGCAGAGAAACCCCTTGGGGGCAGGGGTAAAGTCATCATCGAATTAAGTGAATAGTCTGTTGTGATTGCTCTCTGATGTGAAATAGAGTGAAAAATGACAGGATTTTTCTCCCTTTAATTTATTGGAAATGTGAATGACTCAGTCTTGCTTTAACTTATTTTGTATCTGGTTTATTCGGTGTGTGCTTTGCATAAACAGAGTTTTCTGTTTTCCTGCTCATGGAGATTTTGCTTTTTGCCTCACTTTTTTTCTTCTTCTGTTTTATTTTTTTTTTTCCTTTTTCTGAAAGTAAAGCTTTGGGTGAAAAGTAGCCATATCATTTCTGGTATCGTAATAAGAAACGTATTAAGTTAATTCCCTTTAACCAAGTAGAGTTAAACTCCAGAACTCTTCAGAGTCACTCAAAAGATTCTGCTCATGAGAACTGTATCCAAACTTTTCTCCCCAGCTCCCTCCCTCAGGATGTTGCCTAAAAAACAAGGCTTGAGCCCAAGAACTCTTCCAAATGTTACACTGAGTGGACAGCAAGGGCTGGCCCAGAGATCTCCTTCCATCTGTGAGAGCAGTCCTACCTTGCCCAGCCCAACAGCCCATGGCAGTCTGTGCCCAGCTCTGATTTTTGGGGTAGAAACCAGATGACATGCAGCTTAAGGCTTGAGTTTGTGTTTAATTAGGGGATTATCTCAAATCTGAAATGGAGCCGCTTTGAAGCGTGTGAACCAGAGCCAGATAAAGACTCCCACAAACCCCTCCACACTGGAAATTTCTAGGGTTCTCCCCGTGTTTATTTGCTGTGGCTCAGTTTGAGGTGAAAGTCAGAGCTCAGCTGCCACAGCTGGACTTTTTTCCTGGTGCAAGTTTCTTTCTGTAGGCTGCTGTGATTTGTTTGATGAGCAGATCGTCTGGAATCAGACTGGCCGGAGCTGGGATCGCTCCTCTCCCTTAGCAAACACACGAGGTCTTGAGAGGTGTCTGCCTGCATGTAATGAAATGAGCTGGCTGGCACTTCAGCATTCCCCTGTGTAGGAGCGTCTGAGGAGTAAGACACTTAATTATTATTAACATTCTAATTGGTCTGTGCGCGCTCGGCTGTGAGCGGTGGAGAGGACGCATTCCGAAATCGAGCACAGCCCGCATCTCCTAAAATTCTGTCTCAACCTTCGGTAGCAAAACCCTAAACGGGATAACGTGAGGGGAGAGGGAGGGGGGAAAGAAAAAAAGAAATTATAATTTTTTTAAAAGTAACTATTTTAAGGGGAAAAGAACACCCTGGGAAGGAAGATAAGAATGGTACGAGTTGTTCCCTCCCTTGTACAGCTCGTCCCGTGCCGGCGTGCGGGAGGGCACCAGCCCCTGACGGGAGGCATCATCGGGGTTTTCCATGCAGCCGCTTTCCGCCGAGCTCCGCTCGCCAGCGGCCTGCCACCACCTAGTGCCGTCCCCGGGAAGTGCCCGTGGCCCTGGCACAGCCCGGCAGGGACGGGAGCACCGCTCCCGTTCCAGGGCCCGGCGCTCCCGGGCACGGGCGGTGCCGCCGGCGGGCAGCGCTGCCAGGGGTGATGTCCCCGCACCCCCGCGGCACCGAGAACACAAACAGCGGCTGTGGTTCCCAGCACGGTGCTTGTCTCGGTGTGTGGCTGATGGTGAGAAGCTGTTCCGCGTGTGCAGGGGGTTTTTGGAGGCATCCTTGGCTGTCTGATGGAGAACAAACTCTATTCTTACAAACCCGCGCTCTGGGAAAACGCGAAAGAAACTGGCAGCTTAAAATAGTTGTGTACAGGCAATCTCTCTGAAAGACCTCATCTGAGCATTTTACAGCTCTCTCCTTCTGCTTTTATATTTTAATTAACAATAATTTTATATTTTATTTCATTATAATAAAACCAGAAACGTTTTCTTCTGCATTTAATGTAACACTAATCCTAAAATCATCCCATCCTTTCATATGACAGGAATTATTTCTACTACTTTTACCCTTGTTAAGAACAGCGTTGCACACAGAGCTGTTTTTACAGAAATCAGTGAGACTTAACAACTCTCACAATCAAATTTAGGGTGCCAGGATCTGACCTAAGGTCGTCTTGCTGATGGAGTCAGTGCTGCTTTGGCAGCACAAGTTTTCTCTCTACATATTGCAAAAAATATTTGAACTCAGCCTCTAAAAGGTGATGGGCAGCTGAAGTTCCCACCAAAGCCAGGGACTGCTGGATTTGTCCCACGTCAATCCAGGCTCTGCTCATCATGTTTATTTGACAGGCAATAACCTTTTTATTGAACCCAGCACATTACACTGATGATCCACTCGTCAGCAAATATGATTGCAATAATCACTCGGTATTTATTTAACAGCCAATTGCTGTCTTTTGGGAAAGAGTCAATTTACATAGTTCCAAATTAAAATGAATACATTTTCTAATGGTTATTTAATAAAGGCCAAGGTAGGGGACTTGTCTGCTCGTGAGAGGTGAGGATGGGAGACCAGGAATCTGTATTTGGTTCTGCCACTGCCTTGGTTTTGCTGGATGACCTTGGGCAAATCACTTTGCTGCCACATTCTTTTTATTCCCTTGTAAAACTGATATAATAGTACCCTGGTGCCACGAAGCTTAATTACTGTTTGTAAAGGATTTCAGCCTCCCCAGCAAGGAGCTGCATGAAATCTCCTCCAGCAGCCTGCTGACCCCGACTGCAGGAAATGCATGCAGCTGTTTATCTGGAGGGAGGTCTAGCTAGAAATGCAGTTGAGGCCACTGAAGTATCTTTCTTTTAAGATAAAAGAAAACCTTCTTCCTCCTACGCTCTCCACCAATGTCAGAACTTCCTATTGCTTTTAAGTGCAATGTCTCATTTTCTCTGAATATGTGTATTCAGGAGCCTGGCCAAGCCCCCTCGGTATCGATTCCAATTGATGGGGCATGTAGGAATTCTTTTCCCTTCCCCAGCCTGGGCTTTCCTCATGTGATAGCATCAGAATCTCACTCCTTGTGCCGTTTCTTTCCTCTCCCTCTCCCACTCCTCCTTAGGAATATAAAGCACTTCAGAAATGGGACTGGGTTTGCAATAAGTTACTTTAATTGGATTTTTTTTTTAGGGGGGTATTGGTATGCACAGGTTATCTTTAAATGATTTACTGATGTACTGCCAAGCACTGCTCATTTAACCTCCTTCCTGCTCTCTTTGTGTATGGATTCCTCTAACGATACTGGCAAACGATCTTTTAGAGAGCGTGCCACACATCTCCGCAGTGAAAATCCCAAATGGAAAGCTGCAGACACTGCCATGGCAGGGATGGCACGTCCCAGTCTCGCAGCTTTTGGCACTCACTTCTCCAGAGGCCTGCATGGGCACCCAGCACCTTACAGGGTGAGCTCTCACCCACCCCCAGCCCCAGGAAGGTAAAGGGGAGCCTTTTTCCCCCCTTTCTGCTTTTTTTTTTGTATTATTTTCCTTTTTTCTTTTTCTTTTTTTTCCCCTTCCCTGTGATCGTTGAGCCACTCCGACGTGAATTTATGTGTGTAATCATCTGTGTTGTAATTGGCAGCCTGGCATATGAGTCACTAACCAAATTAACTGAAGTTTCCTTTGGGGAAAAATGTAATCAGTTACTACACTCAGATACATTGCACCAAATTAACTCTTGCTGTTTGCAGGGGTTTGGGCTGAGCTGCCTGATGGTTTCCTTCCCCAAAACACAGGGGAGGAGACCGAGAACAGACAAGGGTCAAAAGCCCCAGGGATGGGGATTTCTTTCTCAGATAGCTCCTATTGAAATTAACTGACAGTAGTTTCTACCCTAAGAGTTCAAAAATCACAGTTAATATCTGCCCCATATGAGAGATTGACTTTAAAATCAGTAAGATAGAAAAATACATGTTTTACTTGTTTGGGGCATTTAGTGCTTCACCATGTGAGCTTATGTTTGCAACTCAAATTATCAGACCTCTACTTTCAGTGGGAAAGCAAGCTGAGATATTCACAGAATCACATGATTCAAGAAGCTGGAGCTTTAAAAAAAATCCACTATTGCAGAACTAAGAGTGAACTGGTCAGAGTTAGCAACACAGCACTTGTTTGGTTTTTGTCTGCACTGAAATCTATTTGGTGCCCAAATCTAAACAGCACTATGGAAATAATTGATAATAAATTTTTGGTTTGCTGGCCAAATAAAAAAAAAAATCTGTAAAAACTTAAAGTGGTATGAAATATTTTATTTGATCAGAAATGAAATATTAATTTTAAAATATTTTTCTCTAAGATCAGATGCTTAAATTTAAAGTATCTTCATTTTTCAAGAGTTTCTTCCCCAGGTGTGGTAAATAGATCCAGTTGAGCTTGATCTGCCATTGTCAGAATAAAAAATATTTTACTGAACAGGTCAGAGGGGCTGACCCAAGAGGTCTGGTCTAGTGGGTGACTGAGGTGATGGAAGAATCAAAAAGTGGTGATTGCTGCTTTGGAGTCCCAGGGCCCAGCTATACAGACATGTAGGCACCAATCTCTTCAGTTTTAGCCTCTGGAGCTTTGATATCTGGAATATTTGGCTTTCACTTCTTGAGGAGTGTAGAACTTCTCACTGGAGTGTTGGTGGAAGGTAAATCCATGAACCAGTATGAAGAGCTGTGAAGGGAGGTAAAGGTGACTGAGGGACAGGACAGCTTCCAGGAGGACCCTCCAGCCCTGTCCGGGACATCCAGCCTCAGCCTCCTGGACAATTGAGATTTTCTGGTGTCTTCTGTGTAGGACTGAACTTGGCCAGTTGGAGAAAGTGATGTGTGGAGCCCTGTGGAAGAGGAGGAAGGCTGCTTGAAGGACAGAACCATGCTGGGCAAAATCTGTAATTCAGGCACAAACCCCCCATACTGCTCAGGGGATGCCCTAAGCTGCTGCAGGTATAAGCAGAAGACTAAAATATTTTGGCCCCTGCTCCTACTGAAGTCAGCTGGTGCACAGCAGCTGAAGTTACAACACCTGCTTTTATTTTAACCTTAAACTCCCTTCAAAAAGACTCTCTCTGAAAAGGTGTGGGATTTTTTTCCTTTTTTTCTTCCTTGCTGCCCCTGCAGAAATAGAACCCAGGTGTCTCAGTACCACTGTGACTCTTCAACATAACTCTGAGTACACTAATATTTCCTTTCTTTTTCATGTTTTCAATTTTTTTCCTTCATATATTTATTTTAATAGCTAGAACAATCTATTTTTGCAGTTGGAAGAATGCAAAATTCAATTTATCTCACAGAACACCTAAAATGAATTCAGCCAGAAAGGGGGTGGTGGAAGATTTAAATCCTGACTGTAAGCTTTTGACTGGAGCCATTTGTCATTTTGCTTCACGGACTGGAGCAGTGAAGGTTTTATGGTGTGAGCCCTCAGAGTGACAGAGCTGGGTGTGATTTCCCACTGCTGGGCAGGGTTGCCTTTCCCAGGCCTTCCCAAGCAGCCTGTTCAAATCCATCCCTGCCTGAGATTGGTGTGGAGAGGGTTGGGGTGGGCACAGTCCTGCTCTCATCCTCTGTCCTGGGTGTGGGATCTCCTGTGCTGAGGATGGGCACCAACATCCTGCTCACAGCACATTCCTGGGAGCTTCTCTGTGCCCTGACTCGGGTCTGCAGAATGGTCACTGATATGTTGGTGCTGCAGGAATCAGAGAAGATCATTCCTGGAGGTGTGTTTGGAATCAGGTGAAGCCAAACTGGGCATACAATCCAATCTTTATGGGCACTGTCTGGGATCACAGAGCCTTTTGAGGGATTCCATCACTCTCTGCCCCCTGCTACATGCTGACAGCATTTTCTGGGAGGATCAGCTTGCTGGGGCAAAGTTCCAGCTGTAACAGGGGCTGTGGAGTCTGGCTTTGGTGGGGATGTGGAGGCTCCACATCTTCATGGTGCCACCAGAAATCCTCTGTGGCAGCAGCCTTGGAAGGAGCAGGTGCCAGGGGTGAGTTGGCTCTTTCAGCCAAAGCAGAGCTTCCCTGAAATGCCTTTTCAATGGAAAATGGAGCACAGAGAGCAGTGATGCTCTGATGGTGGGGATGCTTTTTGGCTGCTCTGGGAATGGGGGGAGCTGGGTGTGCAGATTCCTGATCCTTCCAGTCACTTTCCACAAGTCTCTGCTTGCCAACACCCCCTTTCCCAAAGTTATTTATCTTCCTGTCTGTGCTGAGGGCTCTTGGATCCCACTCACCTGCCTCATAAACCAGCAGGACTGTAATGGGTGGGTGGGCACCTCTGCTCAGAGCTGTGCTCAGCTGGGCTGGGGTCTGGGCTCTTCTCTGCCAGGGACAGCAGGGCTGGCTCAGGCCTAACTCCTGCCATGGCTGCTCACTCAGGGGGAGCCCTGGGTGGCTGCAGGGACAATTTCTGCCTTCCCAGGGCAGCAGTGATGGCAGGGGAGGCACAACCTCAGCCAGCTTCACCTCCTGACATCCCACTGATGCTCCTCCTCTGACAGTGGCCAAGGGCTTGCCTCCAGCACATCACTGCAGAACCAAGCACCCCAAACCCTCCCACTCCTGCTCGGTGCAGGGGATGCAGGCAGAGCCAGGAAAGAAGAAGGAAATGCTGGGAAACAAGAAGGAAATGCTGGGAAATGCTCCTTTGCTGACACAGCCTCTGTCGTGCTGCAGCTCTGCCTGGGTGTTTGTCAGGATGTGTGTGATGCCCTGAGCTGTGAGGGCACTGGGATGTGCCACTGCTGCCCAAAGTGGCTGCAGCTCCCTTTTCCTCAGCCTCTGCATTATTAGAATCATGCCAGAGCTGCAGAAAGATCTTTGAGATGTGAACTGTAATCGATGCAAGGCAAAATTTGCACTTGGAGTGGTATAAATAGTGCATAAATATCCTCCTTGCTGTCTGCACTGAGGTGAGTCTTGACTTCAGAGCTTCCACTGTTTCATTGCCTTTCCCCCTCCCTTCACAATTCTGAATTGACCGACTTTATCTTGGCACTTTCTGTGTCTTGCCAAAAGAACAAACCCAAAATAGCTTTCCAGGGTGCATTTTGGATGTTTTTTTTTTTCTGTGCCAATGAAAGAAGAGCTGGTCATTCCAAAGAATGCAATTTATTTTACCCACTTTCATCCTGAGTTTATACATGGGCCATTAGCTGCCAGCTGAGTGGTAAACACATAAATGGTGGAGGTAATGCCTACATCTTGGATCCACTTGTTCCAAAAGCTTTTCCCTTCTCCCTAGCTGTGGTTATGAGCTAGCAAAACTCACTTAAACCTTTTCCACCGGCAGAATTAACTTCCATTAATGTTATGAGTGCTTCAGGCAAAAGAGCATTAGTCTGTTACACCTCCTCTGAGAGGCCTCCTCTGCGGGGCTGAGCAGCTTGAATGACAAAGCAGCCATTTAAAAACCTGTCTGAAGATCTTGCACCAAGAAGGGGAAGTTTTGTAGCTGAGTTGTTTGGGAAGTGCAAAGTCTCAGTGCAGCTCCCAGATCTTCAGGAGTCAATCTGGAATCTGCAGTCTCTGGTTTTTCTGACCCTCATCTCTATTTTTTTTTTTTCCCCCGGCACCTTCTTTCCTCTGGAAAAGGCTCCTGGTGAGGCTCATGGTGGTGGGAAATGGAGTCCTGAATCTCCCTGAGTTCTGGAGGTTTGGGGATGGAAAGGGAGGTAAAACCTCTCCCTTCCTGTGCCTTCCTCGTTTGGAGTGGGAGACCTGACCTCAAACAGCAGCACAAAGTGCAACACAAATGTGATGTAAACGATTTTCAGCATCTTGTAATCTCCTGTCCATGTAATTTCAGCTAATTTAACTGGTTTTGGTGCAGTGACTGCAATCCCACCCTGCAGCTTTGTTCCTGTGCAGGTCTCAGTGAATTTCTGCACAGTTAGAACAGGCAGGGCCCATTTTATTTAGTAATGGAGTAGGTTGTGAACAGGTCTGTTGTTGAAGCATTTATTGTTTTTCAACTTAAGTTATGGTTTCATATAAATAATATATGTAGCTAGTCAATGCTTGGGAAATGCATTCTTTTCCTTGTGAAATATTTATGGACTCCAGTGCCTACTAAGTACCCAGTCAATTTTGAGAATACAGCTCTAGTGAGAAGGCTTGGTTGCATTTAAAGTCTTGGCCAGGGTGGGACAGACCTGTTAGCTGAGAGATACTGGAAATCTGAATTTTATCTATTGATTTGCCCCCCTCATTCCCCCTCTCTGTGTGGGGTCTGTCCACCCCCCCTCAGATTTGAAAATGGGATTGATCTTGGTGGAGTTTTTGTACTGACAGAAAAGACAATGGAATCCTTTACATCAGTAGGGAACGTCTATGGCATGACCTGGTAAAAATTATAATTCATCCTGAAATAGAAATCTGCTGGGATTTTCACCTGCCAATCAAATAATAAAAAATTATTGGAATCTTTTCTATAACAAATTATAACCTCCAAAAGGCTGTCACCATTCACATGTGGTGCTATTTTTCCCAGCGTAGAATTCCCATATGTGGCTTCTGCATTTCCCACATCCTCTGAGGGAAAATAAGAATTAGCCCAGACATGGATTTACATGTGGGATGGTCCAGTGTGATTTGGGATAACCTGGGATCTCTCCAGCCTGGACAGAGGGCTTCCCCTGGAAGAACTGCTGTGATTTAGGACAAATAAACAACACCTCAGCCTTTACCTGGGTAATGATTCAGCCTCCTTTTTGTCACTGGGCTCTGTCCTGCTCTTGGACTGGATGTCAAGACTTTGTCATACATGAGACTTCAAACAAGGGGCCACCTGAATTTTATTTTATTTTTATTTTTATTTTTTTTTTTTCAAGAAATCAGCACACCAGCATTTGAAACAGGCACTTGGGGTGTAGTGGTGGGTGAGCACTTTGAATACAGGAAAAGAGGTGGCTGAAAATCTGCCACGATGGAATTCAGTCCTAAAAAAACCCACCATGGACCCAACAACTTGCAAATCTGTTTGAACTGGTTGGAGTCATCTGAACCATTTAAATAATTTTTTCTTTTTTTTTTCT
>VXBR01002364.1:6249-17775 GCA_013400215.1 Cisticola juncidis
TATATATATATATATATATCATTAATTATATATATATATATATAAGATTCTTTTATATATATATATCATTAATTATATATATAATCTTCCTGAATTCGCAGCTTCTAAATCTTGGAAAACACACAGAAATTCTTGTAAAGAGACATATTTCAGAAATCTTCTTCCAGAAACATTCAAAATAGTTGTTTTCACTCTGCTAGTTGTTTCTGACTGAGGCAGGAAAGTACCACTGGCTTCACTATTCTGCAGCATATGCCCAAATGGTTTGTTTCATTTCCAGAGTGAAACAAATATCTTCTGTTTATCAGAATTGGTTGTCTTCAGTTTCTGGGAAAAAAAAACAAAACANTTTCATAGTTTTCATCAATGAAACCACAGATGCTGCAGCTTCTGAACGCAGTTTCTAATACAGCTTCAGAAAAGAACTAAATTTAGAAATATTTCCATATTTCGTAGTGCTTTAAATTCAGCAGAAAAAAGTTTTGAAGGGAATACTTCACTCAAACGTATATCAAAAGCACATCTGTGTTTTATTATACTTTGAAAATAGTCATTCCTTGCTGATGATGCAAAGAAATCTTCTGTCTCTTCCTGTTTAGAAGCTCTAAACCATCTGCTGTGTCCTCTGTGCAGATCTATGAAATGATTGGAAAATGAAAAAAAAAAAAAGAAAAAATTGGACATGGGCAGACAAATCATTACGATTTTCAGCTAGAGATGAAAAATGTGAAATCTTATTCAAAATATGACATAAAATGAAAAAACAAAGAAATTACTGTAGCTCACTAAATCTCTATTACAGTGAGATTTATGGCCTTACTATTTATGATAGTTCATTTTCTCATTTTAGTACCTAAAAATATTATCTCTTATAACATAAAGGCCAATTTAACCTCTGTCTCAGTCCTCTTGTGCACTGAGGACAGTGCAGGAAGATTTTTATACCCATTTTTGGTGTCCATTACAAGATCCATTTGGACACCCATAGGTGTGCTTATAAGCATTTTTTAAAGATTTACTTCGAGTGGGTTTTACTGTGCATGTTGCAGGAGGGAATGTATTTTGATTTTACATAATTTAAGCTATAAAGAGGGGAAAATATCTATAATTAGGATTGCAACCACTTGTTAACTCTTCCTCCTTCTCCCTGTAAATGGAAATAATCCTTTTCATGAACTGCAGCTCACACAGTTTCTGTACACTGCATTATCTTAGCTGAATTCTGACTCTAAACTCCAGATATCAATGGGATGAAGTGCTATTCTAGAATTCTTTCTCTATGCCAAATGCTTGCCTCAAGTATAATTTCTCCCCAGAGTTTCTCTGTGTTTCTGGCTGCATACCATAAGTAATTTTATTGGGTGTTCTTGAGACCTGTCCTGCTGAGTCAATCAAAGTTCTGCTTCGTCTTCAATGGAAGAGATTTCCTAAATGAAAAGGCTTTCCCCTGTTTGGAGGAATTTTTTGCAGGATTGCATTGTCATTTTGTTCAGCTGAGCTCTGGCATATGCAGGTCACTTCAGGATATTTTCATGCTTGGGACCAGATGGAAAATGTCTTTTGCAATCAACAAAAAGATTCCGTTGTTGACATTTCAAATTTTTTTCCACAACTGTAACTGATTTGCTTTCTACAGAATTTAACAGTGTCCAGAAATGATTACAAATCCTTTGCAATGAGATTACTTTCATGGCTCAGGGGGTATGCAGTGTCACAGAAATTCACTTTATTTTGGTGTGTTTAAACTCAGCTTGAGCAGAATCTGTTACTTGGCTAGCTCAACTGATACAATTTTGTGACTTCCATGTGGGACAACTTTATGGTTGTTCAACCCACTAATGAATCCATCTGAAAAACGTAATCATATCCTGGTGATTGGATTTCTCTCACAAACTCTCCCCTCCTTCACAAAATAATTAAGTGATGTGAAAATGCAGGCAAAGAACAGAGGAGGAGAGGGTGGGGGAGCCCCCAAATCCTCAGCAGATGGAGGAGCCTTGATCTGCCTCTTCCCTGGCTGGGCCAGGAGGGGAGTGGTCCCCACAATTTGGGGGCAGCTGGTTCCCAGGAAAAGCCTCCCCAGAGCACCTTTGGGTGCTGCTGAAATGTAGAAATGCATCTGTGTAACAGGACATTTTCATGCACCAGCCAAAATGTTGGTGAGAAATCTTAGCAAGCCACCTGCATTCTCATTTTCAGGGTTCTCAGGGATTTGTCAAGGAGGGAATCACAAACTTATACAGTGTTTTAAGGTTTGTATATAAGATTCTTATATATATATATATATATNGAAAAAAAAACAAAACAAACAAAAAAGCTAGTGTTTAGGTCTAAAATCAACAGCATTTTAAGATCTTTATTGATTAAAATCTGGATCTAAAGACAGACACTGTGTCAGGATTTTCTCTGCTTTAAAGAGTAGATAAAATTTGAAGCAGATGCTCTCACTTGAAGATCAGGATATTATTTACATGTGGGAGATCCTCCTGTTTTGGAACCCAGGAATGCATGCTTGAGCTTTTTCAAGGTAAATTGTGTCTTCCACTGTCAGTGGTTCAGAAAAAAATCCTCCTTACATTCTTCTGCTTTCCAGAAGACAAATGAATCCAACAGGACAAAGCCATCTTCATGTTAAACGTACATAATTCATTCGTTTATAATTCATCAAAAACTCTGTAGTAGTGGCATTGAATTTACTAAAACTAAAAAAAAACCCCACACCAAACTCTCCAAACCCCTCTATAATTTTATTTTTAGCAGCCAGCTTTGGAAATGCAGCACACTGAAGAGTTTCAAGAAGGAGGCTGCAGTCACTGCTGCAGAGGTAATTTTGCCTTGCAGCACTGAACCAGGCTCAAATGTTCCCCAAAAGTGTTTTTCCCCACATGAAAAAGATCTCACTAAAACACTGTCTGAAGATTTGAAAGCAACTGGAAATTGGGGCATAAAATTGCTGTAGTACATTGCTACATACAAGGTTCAAACACTTTTTTGTTGTTGCTCAAGTTTCCAAGGGTTTATGTGAGAGTCTTTCACAGCCACACGCCTCAGATGTGAGATATTTCACAAGAGGTTGCAAGCAGGGGATGGTTCTTCTCTGAAAGAGAGGGTGAGGAACACAGAGCTGGGTTTTGGAACAATGATGTGGCCAAGTCATCCCAGAAAACAGAGTATTTGGAGCTTAATAAAGGATTGGTAATACTATTCTTTCTGGAGAGAAAGTGTCAGCGTTTCTTTGGTGATTGCTGACTTGAATATTTTTTCTTGACTTGCTCTTGGAGCACTGTGATATTTTGAAATTGGGCAGGTGATATTGGCACAGCAGCTCTGTGACTTGTCACGTGTAATTCAGCTTGTTATGAAGGGCTAAATGTATGTATTTATGTTTTCTGGTGATTTATATGGCCTGAGACATTTTTATGTTACTTTTGAAGTTTGATCGCTTTTGAGTTTTATTTATATTTACAACAAAGGGAGTGTTTGAGCTTTACATATTCACTTGCGTTATTTTCCTGCTTATATTCTGAGATGAAAGAACCAAAGAATCTGAAAGTCTGCAGTGTCAGTGAGATGTTTGCTCTGAATCAGCAAGTCACACACCTGTAGTGATGTATTTAGTGTTGATCCTTGGTATGTATTTCACATTATAATCTGAGATTACTTTTGGTGAGGAAAACCAGCTTTGGTTGAAAATATAATTTTATAATTTACTTAATTATTTTTGAAGTGTGTTTATGCCTAAGGCTTTTCATTCAGGTGACCCTCACATGTGACTGAGCACAAGACTGCCAACAGACTGTGGCTGGCAGCCACACAGGTAATGATGCTGCCTCTGTTTTGTTTTATTTTATTGTTGTGTGAGTTTTGATCCGCTCAGAGGAGAGTGCCTTAAGTTATGGAGGATTTGGAATCCCTAATGAAGGAAAAATCTGTTTTAGCTGTCCTCAGAAATTTATTTTAGAACACAAAAGGAGCAGCGGAGGTTTAATTTGTAGTCAAGATTATTTTATGCCTCCCTAGATAAACTGTAAAATATTTATACAGCAGATTCCAGCTTTCTGTGGCAATAAGTTTTCCATAAATATATGAATGTGAACAGTTGTACAGCACCTTGTCAGCAGCAATCCCCAAGCTGGGACTAACCTGGGCTGGCACATCCAGGGGACACAGAATGCCAAGAAGATATGAGCCTGATTTCTCAAAGCTGTGTAAAGCCTGAGGGAGAAATTACAGATTTTAAACAGCAATAAACAGCTTGGGTGTCGTACAGCTCTGTGTCAGTGTGCCCAGATTCTGGTTTGAGGGACAGAAGAGCAGCAGTCTTTCCAGAACATTCTGTCATGTGCCATGGCCTGGAGCTGGTGTGCCCATCTCCTCTGATTATCTGCTGCAAACTAATGCCAGGGATGAAGAGCAGTCAGCAGAACACACAGGGATGCAAGTTAAAAAATTTCACATTAAGCTAAAAAATAAAAAAAACAACTCCAAACATTTCCATCAAGGGAGGGAAATAACTTAATTTTTTTATTTTATTTTATTTTTTTTATTTTTTAATTTTATTTTTTAAATCTGAATTTCTTTTAAGGCTCAATGTACTTGCATTTATTTACTCCCCATTCCTCTCCAAGATATGCCCCTCTCTGGAAATTTTCATTCCATTCCAGTCCTCTAAAAAGTAGAAAAATATCAATGACTTAAATACCATAATCTGTTGCTCAAGGCAGGTGAAAAAGTAGAGCCAAGGGTTCACCATCCACTCTCTGCAACATTCATATAGAATAAAAATACTTGGAGATCCTTACATGTATCTTGGTTAAAATGACAGAGATCTCTAATTCTATCAAATTGGATTTTTTAAATCTTAAACAGGAATATTTTTATAAAGGATAGGAAAGTGTATATTGTAAATTTACATGGAGCATGTAAACAACAGGGCACTTGCACTATTATCACTTAGATTTGCTTGTTTGGCAATGAGAATTTAATTCACAAATGTATACATACTACTGGATTTGCAATATTTTCCTTTAATCCTTTTTTTTTTGTTTGCTTTTACCAAAATACGTGTCATGGAATAAAAGATTACTTAATGTGCAGACTTTTTCAGACATTCTTGCAGTAACCTTTATAGCTTTCATTTATGTAAGCTCTTACACTCTGCTGCGTAATAATATTGAAATAATAATAATAATATTGAAATTTCCAAGTTTGAAACCGAGATTTTTGCTGTGGAAAAAAAAATGGGACTAGAAATTTGGACAAAATGTAATTAAAAACCTTATTTCATTTTTTTTTTCTTTTTAGTCTAGGTAAACGTTTTTCTTAATCCTGATGCAGCAACATATAAAAGTGTGTGTATGCTTTGGGCTGGTAAATTACTGGTAAATTCAATTATGCATTTTCCACCAACTAATTCTGGGTGCAATCCTTCCAGATAGGTTATAATTGCTAGATGAGCTGGACAGAGTGGCTGTCACATAAACTGCTGGAGGAAAAAAAAAGGGTCTGGAAATGTGGAAGCAGAAGCAGCAGCATCCCTCTGCCTCCATGTTTTGACGTTGCTTTCAAATAGTGTTGGATCATTTCCAGGAGAAAAACACTTCAGCATCTGGTCCCAATTACCCTAACTGCAGTGTGCCTACAAGCACAAATGGCCACTTTTCTCATTTGGCTCTCTCTCTTAATGAATTAGTTATTTAATAATTTGACAGGAACCCCAGTGTTGTGTTTTAGCTGCTTGCTTCTGTTTAATCTGCTCGTCGTGGCTGTGTTCACACAGCCCTGCTGCAATCTCTGCCTGCTATTGTGAGTTATGCAGATGAGAAAGCAAAATGCATTGGCAGCACACAGCATGCAGTTGGTGTTATTTTACCTCAAAAGGCCTGCAAGCTGAAAATCTATTATTTAATAAGTTCTTTACTAATAAGAGTTATGTAGGGTTTCATGTTGATTGAATTTTGTTTGCCAAATTTTGTGCAGTGGTTCAAGTATTTACTCCCTCACAGAATCACATCCAGCTTCCTCAGTAGTCACACAGTATATTAGTATCAAAAATTTAATAATTTTAATAAATACCTGTCTATTCCACAAAAGTGATTAATAAATCCTTACATATTCCTTAATCCTTACGTATGTAAGTATATAATCCTTGCTTATTCCTCTTTAGCTAAAACTAAGCTGTATAAACCCATTACAAGTTATCACTTAATCCAGGTAGGGATACAGAATTTTGACCATCTTTTTATTGTCCATCATAAATTTTAGATAAAAAAGACCCACATTCTGCTTTTCTTTCACACATTCATCTACTTCATGGGATTCATAGGAAAAAATAACTTTCAGAGGTTTCTAGAGAGCTGCAGAAAAATGTCCCTGTATGAGCACAAATAGGAGGTTCTCATGTAAGGATGATGCACAGCTGTCACACAACATAAATCTGCAAAGAAATGGTCCCAAATACACTGAAAATCAGAATATTCACCTATTTTCCCTCAAGTCTTTGCTTCCAATAAATCACCAAGAGGTGATTATTTAGAAATAAATAATCACTTGGTGATTTATTAGAAGAGGTTATAGTTACCAAGAAACCAAAACCTGTTAATTCACAGTGTAAGATTATGAATTCCTGCTGATTGGCAAAGAGGAGTAGGAACTGAAGGATGCATCTTGGGGAGAGTGAGGGAGAAAAAACTTGGAAAATGAGGAATTTTTTTTCAATCTCACAGTCATACCAAAGGAAGCAGCCAATTCACATTCCTTTTGCATTGCATTTCAATGAAAACACACTCCTCCAGCAAGGCCCCAGTGCACCACATTTGAAAATGTTTTGTGTATATTTGGGGGTGATCAGTGATACCTGTGTCAGCACTGCTGCAGCACAGCCTCACAGCTCAGGAAAATTGGGGAAAAAACCTCTGCACATTGTTTTACTTTATAAATTTTACTAAATAATGCAAGTAAAAACATTTTCTGGCTTTCTCCAAAATGTATGTACTTTTCCCAAAACACAGCTTTGGAAGAGCAGCTAAATATCTTTTATCTTTGTAAAAGTCTCCTAATTATCTGCTCTTCTCAAAAATGTATGTACTTTTCCCAAAACACAGCTTTGGAAGAGCAGCTAAATATCTTTTATCTTTGTAAAAGTCTCCTAATTATCTGCTCTTCTCAAAAATGTATGTACTTTTCCCAAAACACAGCTTTGGAAGAGCAGCTAAATATCTTTTATCTTTGTAAAAGTCTCCTAATTATCTGCTCTTCAATGTAGCTAGGAAAATTTGCCAATAATGTGCTTTTTTTCTTTGGTGTGCATACCTTTATATCAATATATTTATTATCATGTGCTGCAAGTCTAGCAGTGTTCAAGACTTACCAAGCTGCTTGGTGCTGCTTGTTTATTCACCAGGATAAGATTTAAATTTGCTACTTCTGATACTTTTTCTCTGCTGCATCCTCTGGAACTTATTAGTTTTGTATTTCTGAGGTATTTCCTGAAAAAAGAGGTAGAGTTTTGACCCTGCAGAAAAGTCCTGTGCTTTCTTTTCAGATAAATTCCTACTATTTGTGAATATTTTGGACAGTAAGGCAGGGACCTCTTTGTAACTCTGGTTTGAGAAAATAAGAGGTGTATATGAGAGAAGCTCTCAGGGTTCCAGTGGCACTTTGGGATTTGTGTCAGTGCTGGTGGTGTGTACATGGATGGGATTTTTTAATTGAGATGTCCAGAATTAATTTGCAATAATGGCTCAGAGTCTCTCACTTCAGCTTTGGCTGCAACCATTTCATAATTAATTTGTCATTGACTTTCTTCTGCTTATTTTCATCATCATGTCCACTGTCTGAGTGTTTGAATGTCCAGAGAAGGTTCTACTCAAGGTTCTACTCTGAGCAATTCTGCTCAGTGAATCTGAGGTTTATCAGCTAAAATCTTCCCACTGCATTGTTACATTAAATGCAATATTGTTACAACAGCTCTTCCTTGGAACCCATGAGCAGAAGAAAAAAATTGATCAGGGCAAGGATCTGAAAATACCCATTATAGTCAGGAGAGTGCATCCATAGGCAGTTTGCAATCAGGGAAAATTAATTCTGCACACAATACAGGTTTAGAATTTGTACCTATGAATTTTTTTCTGGCAGCAAGTTCCTTACAGCTCAGAATTGAAATTGTTCATGTTCCTGAAGATGTCTTACTGCTCTAGAGCTGCTGCCTGACAACACAGATTGAGACCCCAAATTACTTCATTTTAGTCTAATTCCTACTCTTGTAATCAAAGGAAAACAACATTTCACACAGGCCATATGAACAGCCACATTTAAAAAGGCCAGCTGAAATATTAAGCATTTGAATGTCAGCTGCTCACAACAAATGCTTGCTTTCAGTCCAAAGATTAAAAAACATAAAAGGCCACGCCAAATTCAAGTAACTTAAAAAATATTTTAAAACATTCCACTCACAGAATGAGGCATTTGGTTTTAATTTTATGCATAACCACATGTGTATTGAGCAAGACTGAATCCACCTAAATATAAAAAAAAAAACCCCAGCATTGGGGGTTTTGAGACAAAATCATGGAGCCCATGTAAATTTTCCTTTCAGTTCTCTATACATAGCATTTCAGGTCTATCTGTATAATTTACAGTACATACCCTGGTTTTAATTTATTTAAACACAAGGTTTGTTTCATAAACATCAAAGATCATGAAAATGCCTTTTTAATTAATCTGTTGGAATCTGCATGTTCATTCCACATTAACTTCCTTTATTTGTCAACCTCACACATGAGGAATGACCCCTCCTGTGCTGTCTCTGCTTAATGTCAAAGCTGCAGGGAATAATGTTTGTAACATTAGCTGCATTCTCTCACTGGTGTCTGGCAATTAATGCTGCATCTGGAATCAGAAAACTTCAAAATGTCTTTCATTACTACCTGGCTGGGTGGCAGGGAGGAAATGAAAAGGAGTTTTTTTATTCTTGTCACGTCTAGTTGCAGGATTTACTAGCAACACACCTTGTTCCAGTTACATGGAGTAAGATTATACCAAAGCTGCTGGTCTGCTTCCAGAGGAATTGTTACAATTCCTGAGAGAAAGAGCTGGGAGTAATAGAATTTTGGTAGAAATGAATCTGTTAACAGCTAGGAAAAAAAAAAGCTCCAGCCACATAGACCTGTGGTGTCACACTTAAAATTTCAAGTGTGGTAGATAAAATTATGACTAAGAGGATGGAAAATATATTGAAATAAATTTCTTTAATTTAAAACTTACCTCCCTATGATTTTCCCCATCTTCTGCTTTTGCTGATAGTTCCCATCCTGTGGCTGCTAGACCAGGGAATGAAGCTCTTTTAAGTCACTTTTTGCTCAAGCCTCAGTGTAATTTAGCTAATCCATGCAATGAGGTAGGAGGTAGAACACTTCATATTTCCCTGCTACAGCTTGGCAGAAAGCATTTCACCCACTGGGACCAAATCTGAAGACCTGAGGCACTGAGAAAACCTAAAAAATTAAAAAGAGGGGGCTTGAATTTCACTTGGAGGAAGCACTTGAGTTCAGCACCATCCAGATTTTCAGGGAAATGTTGAATCTGATTTCTCCTGTGAATGTCTTTGGGTTCACACAAGTAGCCCTGGCATCTGAGGTGTTAAAACAACACCCGTGATCCAAAAGAGATGTTGCTGTGGTGGGATAGATAATCTAGCATGCCTTTGGTAGGTCAAGAGATTGTCTGCTCCTCCAGCTAAATATTTTCAGTTTTATCTAGTGCTTGTTAAAAAAAAAAAACAAAAACAAAACCCCCAAAGATTCCATTTTTCTGCATATAGTCTTTAAACACAAAAAACAGGCTACAATTATGTTGTTTTGGTAAAAGGAAAGGGAAGCAACAGTTATCCCTGGTGCTCTTGCAAAAGGGGCATTGACATTTCCCAAAATACCCAGTTTAGCTTTGTGTGGAACACATCAGACAATGAAGGGAGGAATTGGGCTGAATCCCAAACCACAGGTGAGCTCATTGGGGTGAGCACAGAAATTTCCAGTCAGCAGACAGGGTGCTGTGCCCACAGAGATGCAAAGATATAAATCCAGCAGTGCTGCCTCAAACCTTGATCCAGAATGGATGTGCTGTGGTATTGACTGAGTTATATCCACAAACGTGGCAGATCTGAGTTTCTGATACACCTGGTGATCAATCTTTACATCAGAAAAGTCTAGATAGACAGGTATAGATATAAACTAGATATAGATATAGATTGGATATAAGCGATATAGATAGAGGCAAGGAAATGGGGGCAAATTTTCATACTTAAGTCCTGGTGGAATTCAAGAGGAAATCAGTAATGTATGGCTGATGTATACAAGAATTCAAGAGGAAATCAGTAATGTATGGCTGATGTATACAAGAGCAGTGAAGATTCTAGAGCCCAAAGCTCCTTTCATCTTTAAAACTTCAGGGATTAATGGTACTTCCAATCAAAATAATAAATACCTTCATATCCAAGGTTCTGGGTTTGGGCAAGGGTGTTTGCTTGATCTTGTATTTGGAATGGTGCTTAGGTTTGCCAGAACATGATTAAAAAGAAAAAAAAAATTGAAATTGTGCAAGACCCATCCTTAAACTCAATACAAATGTTAAAGTGGAAAAAAAAAAGTAAAAAAACCCTCCAGATGACAGATTTCTGGATCCCTAAGCAGCCCCAACTGCTGCTCTGCTGATAAAATACCCACACCCCGCTGAGTGGACATGAGCTAGGTAAACAGATGTTCTTCAAGAGAAAAGGAGATGTTGAATAGCTGACTTATTTTGTTGCAGTTCTGCTCTGCCTGACAGTGAGGGCTTGAAAGGGTGGTTGCCATGACCAGAAAATCCAGCCAGGTTTTAAGTGCAGCTAAATCCAATAGTAACTCTCAACTTTCCTCTTTTGCCCTCTAGACAGCTCCAGGTCAATAGTTATTTTCTGAGTTATTTGGGGATAATCAGAAAAGCATGTGCAGATGTTGAAAGATTGAATTTATATCTCTAGAACTGATTCAGGTGCTTTTAAAAATATATTCCTCTCTCTTTTTTAAAATATTATTATTTTAAATGGCACTAAGACTTTGGCAAATCTTGCTGACTTCTGAATGAGATTTAACTCTTTATTGACTTTCAGTGGACTAAACAGAAGTATCCAGAGGGACAAGGGAAAACCAGGATATTCATTATCTAGTCAATACTGCTGTACTTTTCTACAACTTTTTTGTAATAAAATGCAGTCTTGCCTTATAAATATGATAGACACTGCATTGCTTGCTTGCCAAAGCTGGGATTTACTTCAGTTTGAAAATAGATTCCTCTTTTTTTTTTCCTTATAGAAATGCCTGCTTTTAGAGAAGGCAAATCAAATCACAAACATGTTCTGTCTAAATAATTCAGAAATACAGCAAACCTTACCATAGGCAGCCCTTAAACATTCTCCAGGAGGAAGCCCATTTGGAAATGCCCTATTTCTCTGACCCTTACAGTAGAATTTGGTCTTTTTTTTTTTTTTTT
>VXBR01002364.1:18019-57417 GCA_013400215.1 Cisticola juncidis
GTGGTTTTTTGGGGGTTTTTTTTTTTTTTTTGTTTTTTCGTGGGTTTTTTGGTTTTTTTGGGGTTTTTTTTGTGTGGTTTTTTTGGGGGTGTGGTTTTGGTTTTTTTTTTGTGGGTTTTTTTTTTGGTTTTTTGGGTTTTTTTGGGGGTGTTTTTTGGTGGTTTTTTTGTTTTTTGTTTAACTAGGGGAGCCCTGAGTGCTGCAGCAGTGCAGCCTGCATTCATCCTGCCACACAAAGCCACTCAGGGGTGCATTTAGCCGCTTAAAACTCTTGGGGAGGGCGAGGGGCAGACAAAGCCCAAGCTGCGCTTGGAATACAAATGCTGGAAACTTTGTCAGCGTTTTAAAATTAAATTTCACCCATTCATATGTTAAGACTTTAGGGAGATGAATTAGGACAGCTGAGAAGCTGATTACAGGCTCATGCTGCATTTTTTTCAGTTTGCTGTTCACATCGCGGAGCTGACACGGCCCCTGCTGAAATGCTCCTATCTCGTGATACATGTATCAAAAACGAATAGATGGGCCGCCTGATTTTGTGTCTTTCTTGTTCTGCCACATGCTTTTACTTTGAACCACATGTCATTAATGGAGCTAATGGGATTTTGGCGTGGAACCAAAGGGGTGGGAGGGGAGAGGGGGCTGGGGGAGATGGATGGGAGCGAGATGAACTCCCGAGAGAAGCACTGCTGCCTTTCTCCGGACTAAAGCAAGGTTTATTCAGGTTTATTAGGCTTCCCTTTAGTCCCCCCTGACAGGACTGGAGGCACTTCTCTGTACTTGTGTGTCTCATGCATTCATGAGCTTCTTTGACACTATTGCATCTTTTGTTGGAGCTGAGAATGCAGAGCATTGCTCTGCCCTTCCTTCAGCTGCCATATGGCATTGTGGAAAGGAGCCCACAAAGGAAGGAGAGGAAAATGGAAAAAAAAAAAAAAAAAAAAAAAGGGGGGGGGGGGGGGGGGAAAAAAAAAAAAAAAACAAGAGGGGTNTGAAACTACCAGCAGATGAAATTGATTTATTTTCACCATTAGGGAGCAGGGGGATGGAAGGCTTTTGGAATATGAAACCTTCTCTCAGAGCAGGCTGCCTGCATGGCAGCTCTGGTACATGTTAAAAAATAACGTGGCTTGAAAATAGAAGCTCCATTGTTTTGCTTAACTACTGTAACAAATGTAAATGAAATGGAATGCATCATCTAAAGTAGACTGCCAAAGTTGCAGGCTTCTATTTTTCCTGCTGCCTGCAAGAGGTAAAATCCATGTAAACCCAAATACTTCATAGGTGTAGCAGTCTGGCATCACTGTGTATTTTTCTAAAGACTCTCAAAATATCTTTGGTCTAGTCTGCATCTTGTGGTACTAAACCCTCCCCAAAGTAAGTAACAATTAGAGCACTTCGTATAATTGCTTTAAAAACAAACCAAAAATGTATTGGAGAGAAAGAAGGTTCATATTTCAGTTCTTTGGTTAGTTTCCTGTGGAGTCCTTGCTTTATGAAACACCAAATAAAATGTTTAAAAGAAATGGAGAGCAGCATGTGCTGGATTTGAAATTCTTCCTCACTCCACCAGGAGTATATATTCTCTCCTCTTATTGAAAAGCACAACTCAGACTGGATCTATTTTAAAGAAACCAGCTCCTGTAATTTTCAAGAATGGTACAAACCATAGAATATTGAGGCATTTCCCTTCTAGTGACATGTCAGACCACATAAGTTTTCTGTCATCTAGGCCTTTTCAGTTCACTTAATCTCAATAACTTTGGAGTTGGTTTTATAATTTTACTGAAATACTAGCACAAAAAACCCCATAAACTATGGGTTATGTTGCTGATAAACATTTATGCTACTGTCTACATAAACAGAGATTTCAGTCCAACTCCTCTTGTGTGCCTCATTATCTTGTTGAGGTGTCATAAGATTTTATACCCATTTTAGTGAGTTGAAGGACCGACTTGCAAATTCAAGATGTGATCTTGTAAAATTGGAGCTCTGAGTACAGATATGCTCTGAATAGGTAAAATGTACAGATTATATAGAACTAGTTAGGTTTAATCAAACCAAATGAAATGAAAGCATTTCAGAAGATACTAAGAAAGCAAGATCTAAGAAAAACTTGTAAATTTTGCTTATAAATGTTTGGCAGTATTCATGTGAAGGGTTAATTTGAAATCCTATTACATCTAAATGGGATGTAGAAAAATGGATCCAGGAATTATTGTCTGGTTTATTCTAAATCTCTGCCTGGTGTACACAGAAAGGGAGAACAGTACATGGGTGTGGAGAGGGAATGAGCCTAAATGAGGATTGGATCCATAAGCTTTGGATAGATCCTGCAGTAGGTAAATATAGCATGGATTGAATGATTATAGATTATACCAGCAATGTCCTGGGTAGAGACTCCTGCTTTTATTCATCTTTCTATTTTTAATGGCTACTCTACTCTTTGTACCCCTCTACATGTACATTTATTTTCTCAGTGAGCAACTCTCATCTTCTTTTTTCAGTTCTGCTAGTTTGTTTGTTTTTTAAAATCTTAGCATAACAAACCACTACAGAAAGTACTTTGGAGGTGGAGATCTAATGGACTACAGGGTTATTTTTCACTGGACATTATTTACTTCTGTTTAGCCACTGCACTCTTTTTACTGGATGTAAACAGGAAATCTATTTCTGTGTACCTGAGAAGGGGACAAAACAGTTTCAATGTCACTTAAGTCAATGGCCCTTGACACCCCAAATCTCCCCCCATTCTGGCAGAAGTTGTGGGGATTCCATGTTGCAGACTATTGAAAAAACCTTAGAAAATGTAAACTTCAAGGATGCTAGGAGAGGCTAGTTCTGAAGAAGAATATCTGTCCAAACACATATTATGATACAGGTGAAAATGTGTACTTTGCCCTTTGAATACTTTCTTTTCCTTGTCTTGAAGGAGAAGATAAAACATCTCCTCTCACAGTGAGAGGATGGGATGGGTGTGGGATGGTGGCACCTCTGTCCCACCAGCAGGTGACCAGCCAGAATCAGCAAGCAGGAGCATGATCTGACCTTTGCTTCTGATGGAACTGTTACATCAAAAGATCAACCAGGAAAATAAAAAAAATATTAAAAAATGACCATTCAAGGCAGGTTTCTGACTTAGCTTCAAGTTTATCCTCCTTTTCTCCTTAGCTGACTGAGGGATTTGTGGTCATAACTGAAACCTGCTTTAAAAGTCTGGTCGTTTAAATCTTTTGAGAGTTCTGACACTGAATAGACTGGAAAGTTTAAAAAGAGGATGAGAACACATCCTGTACCAGCTAAAAATCTGGAAGACATTAAATCATAAAGCAGTAGGAGAAAAAAAAAAAAAAAAAGAAAAATCATTCACATCTTTTATGATCTGTAAATGCCCTAGAATGGAGAGTGTTGGAAATAAGAGGGAGACAGACATGGAAGGAATCAATAAGGATAGAAAAGGAATCAGTGCTTAAAAAATTGTATAACTATAAAGTAAATTCATGCACCAGCTCATTCAAAATTTTTCTACCACAGCAAAATGTGCAGAAAAAGATGTTTTTGCACAGGGGGGTCACATTCACTGTCAAAAGAGCTTTTTGTTTGAGAGATCGGTTGAAATAAAATACAAAACATCCACCAAGATACTGCAAATGTCAAAAAGTATGTTTAAAAAAATCTCATGGCAGAGTTTCCTAGGCCTACATCACTAGTAGGAATATGTGTGTTTTGAAGGAGGGATATAATTTTCTGCACATAATTAAAATATTCAAGGATGATTATAAAACTTTCAGATATTTTAAAGGACAACCAAAATTTTAGCTACATTACTTGAACAAAAGGCCATATCAACCATTTTTGACAGAATTTGTGAAAAAAACAAAGAAATAAACATACATTTACTACATCTTAAGAAAAAACTTCCTAAAAATTGTCTTTCTTTTTTTCTTTCTTTGATGAATATCCCTCTCTTTTCACTGTTACTGGTTCAAAATGATTGAATATCAGCCCCTGTGTGCTGTGTATTTGGTCTCAGGTCCCTTCCTTATGCTGAAACAAAAGCCTTTAGATTTAGCTTTGAGCATGCATACATCTGTAGAATAAAGATGCTTTTGTACCTGAAAAAGGGAGCAAAATGGGAGATTCAACCATTATAAATTTATGCTTTATACAACCCAGGGAAAGAAAAGTGCTTCAAAGAATATCACTTTTAGAGCTAATTTTGCTTTCTGTCCATACCAGTGGTGCAATTATTGTGATCCTGCTGTAATGTCTTGTGAGAAAACATGTGGGGTAATGCAAGAAGCATGAAATTAAAATGGACTTCTTCTGTAGAGCAGACATTATTAGGTGGGGTCTCATTTCTCACAGGGTCCATTATCTCTTCATCACCAGGAAAATCAGTCTCTGCACTGAAGGGCACAGGAGAGCAGGAGAGGAGGCAAACAGTGCAGGAAGGGCCATGGGAGAGCAGAATGTGCCACTGTCACATCTCACCAGACTTTATTTAGTGAATTTTGAAATTCAGCAGTTTTAAATAATTGTGTTGTTTATAAGTGCCAGCTGCTGGAAAAGATAAAGGATGAAGGTAACCTGTTTAAAACTAAAAAAAAAAAACCCAAAAAACCTGCCACCAAACCTCTGTACCTGAAAGTATTTTGGTTTATCTTCTAGCACAGCTTTTGAATTTTAATGAAACAGTTGGGGAAAGTTGTAAATGAAAATGGAAATGTTGCTTTCTGAGAAGCTGGCACCTCATGTGAATTATTTACAGACAACTTATATGTTTGTGCTTTTAAAGAGCTAAGAAAATGTTTGTGTTTGTTTTTTTGAGGTTTTTTTTTGTTGCCTTAGTCTTAATTGATTTTATTTCCTCGTCACTTAATTCCAAATTCTTAATTTTAAAATCTCTTCAAAACACAGTAGTTATGCCACATAGTAATTAAATAAAAGTACCTAACATAATAGTATTAATGAATTTCACATAGTAATTAAATAAAAGTACCTAACATAAAAGTATTAATGAATTTTTACCTGCTCATCTGCAACTAAGTAGAGGAAAATTAAACTTTTTGAAAACATTTTGGTTATGTCTGATTGCATCACAGAGATGTGAAAGCAGATTACAATGTGTCAGTTCTAAACTCTTGCCTCAGATATAACCTCAAGTACCCAAAATGCCTCAAAAGACAAAATGTGCAAAATTAAAGAACTATTAGTCCAAGAAGTAAAGTTTGTAACTGCATCAGTATCTAGATTTTAAAAAAAATTAATAATTTATGATTTGCTTATGCTTATTGGACTTGAGGCCCAGTTCTAGACAGCTTCATCAATGATGTTTTAATCCTTAAGTAGAAAAAAAAAATCTACATATCTGGGATATTGCCCAATTTTTAAAATTTCCATTGGTTTTAAAACAGACTTTATCTCTTTTCTTTTTCAGACATTTAAAATAAATGTAATACTAAAGCAAGTAGGCTTTCTCTTTTATATATATATATATATATACACCATAAATGAACAGAATTACTTCTAATATTGAAGGAAATTAAGGATATTATGACCAGGAGGCTGTATTCCAAAAGATACTTAATATTTGAAGCATTTTGCAAAAAATGAATGTATTGCAAGTAAAATCAAAGGCATCACAGACCTATATGTACCTTATACCTGCTCCATTGGTAAAAACTGGTGGAGAAAGGTTTCAAATATATTTAAATATGGAATTAGAGAATCATTTAAGATGGGAAAAAATTCCCTGAGTCCACCTTTGACTGATCACCACTTTGTCAGCTGGACCATGGCCCTGAGTGCCACCCCCAGTGGTTTCTTGAACATTTTCAGGGATGATGTCTTGGTTTGGAAAGTCAGGAATCTGTCAGGGAAAGCTGGAGCTCCCCTTGGAATGGAGAATGTAAAGCCCTTCCTTCCAAATTATTATAATTTTGAAATTAGGGGCTTTCAGGCTAAAATATGGGAATAGGAATAACAGTTCTTTACTAGGAATATTAAAAATACAAATGCAGTAGTACAAAAAACAAACAAGCAAACAAAAGTCCTAGAAACCCTGATAGAGTCAGGTTCCTGCAAGCACTGGGTGGTATCCTGTCATTTTTCATAGCTATAAAATTATAGCAAGAGTATCTAGTTATTATTTTTTTTAGCAGTTGAGCATAGAACTGTTGGGTTTAAGTAGTGGGGAGGAGCCAACCATTCCCTACCCAACATCTCTGAGTTGGGTTTAAGTGCTTTTTGTTTTTTTTGCTTGTAGAAGAATTATAGCTAGACAAGACAGAGACATAAATGTCCATTCTTTAGAATACATACAATAAGAAAAAATAAAAGTGCATTCATTTGGGAGTTTATTAAATAAGATTTTCTGGCAGAATAAAATTGAAATGATGTTTTTAACTGAAGATTGAAAGCTTAATGCTTTACACTTTAGCAGAATTGTGTCCTGATAAGATTATTTCTCACACATATTGAAAGATCAGTCTCATTTTTAGTGAGTAAATTGCCTTATACCACCTGCATACCCCAGAGCTTTCTCCTTCATCTTTCCTTTCTATTATCATATCTGTGGGAATGGAATCTGCTCTTTCTATTCAGCAAATCTGCCTCCTGCTGCTGCCTCTGCTGCCTCAGATTTAGTCCTGAGTTTCCATGTCTTTTGCAATGATGCTGAACCATCAAGAGTGTTTTTGGCAGTCTGGAGATTCTGGCACAATCCTCCCTAAAATGGGTCCTCTCAGTGTCTCCTTTCCAACCCTTTTCTCATTGGATTTTTGGGTTCACACAGACCCATTTAAATGTGATAGGATACACCAGGATGTCTGCTCAACCCAGAGAAGCTCAGAGTCACACAAAGATGATCAGAATAGCAGGAATACATGAGCTAATGCCAAGCTGGGAGTGTTTCTTTTTCCTCTATTTGACAAGGATGCTCTACTTCTATGACATTTCCAACTAATTATTCCTGTTATAATGCAGATAACATTCCTTGTTCCTTTTAGTTTTTATAGGTCAGAGATGTTTATCTTCAGTACCCTGTGACAATGCATGCAGAGTAAGTGTCTATTTGATTTTTAATGCACTCAGTAGTTACAGTGTCACTAAGGACTTAAACCTGCACACAGAGAATCAGAACAAAGTCTGAGGTTTCAGTGAATCAGAGTTATGCTTTGCTAATGTCAGGGAAGTGAAATGATTGCTCTGTTTTAGATATACTAAAGGAAGATCATAGTTTCAGAATTGCTGTCTCCAGCTGTCTCCTGTTTATTGTCTGTTTTGTTCTTTATCATCTGTATGTTCTGAATGTTTTTCCTCCTTGCTTTCAATTTGAACATGGTGCAGACAGCTCACAGCATATTGCTGGATGTGAGGCTTTAAACTGACAAATTTCCTCTTTTCATATCCTCTCCAACCCTTTCACTGGATTTCATGCCTTACCTTTGCAAATATTTGTGAAGATCATAAAGAGATCAGGGAGAGAAATGTTCCAGACAAATGAGACCAGTAAATTTTTCAGTGTGTGATTTGTTCTTGGTGTAGTCACCATCTATTTCACATAAAATAAGGAAGTCTGGGCATTATGAAGCTGACACAGAAACTGAGATATATAATACTAGGAAACTTGGTACCTGGTGAAGTTACCAAACAATGGATGTGATGAAAAGTGGGCACTGGAGAAATAATCAGTGGGTGATAGAGGGCAGGATTTAAATTAAAACCATTGATACCCCAATTAGCATCATGTTCATTAGGACACTGTAAAAGAGGACTGATGTGATAACACAAGGAAACCAGTGTGATCATTACATTTAAATCCAAACCTTCCTCTGCATTTTGGACCAAATTTTACTAAATGTTTTCTTTCCTGAAATGCTTTAATGAAATATGATGGTTAATCCATCATATTTGGTTGGTTATTTCCATTCATTTGGATGGTTATTTCCATTCTACATGTCTATTTTCCTTATAAAAGATATAAACACAGAGCTAATGAAATAAAAGTTTATTTTATCAGAAAATGGATGTATGGGAACTGTAGAAAATAGGATATGTAGGCTGGGTCCTCAGGTTTAACAAATTCATTTCACACACGATTTTCTCTAAGATGGAACCAAAGCAGTCGGAGTGCAGCACTTCAAAATTCCCAGTGGATTGGGGAATGATCCCAAAGCTGGTAAAGGTGACTGTGCCAGGAGCTCTTATTGTTTAATTACAAATGGACAGCAGCTCATTCCTTCCCAGAAAATACAGTTATATGGAAAAGTTACCAAAGTCACTGTGTTTGCACATGTATGCATTAATGTTTTGAAGAATCTGACATTTTATTATTTTAAGAAGGAACATGAGCCTATTTTCTAAACTCTTTAACATTTTGTGATGAAAGTACAGTGAGGTTTTTCCTTCTCCTGTGTGAGTGTGGCTTTCAGGGGACCATGACTCCAGTCAGACACTGTGAATATCTGTGGACAGAAAACAGGACCAGCTGGTGCCTTTGCCTGGTACTTTTTACATTTTCTTTAAGGTGCTGGTGGGGAGGAGGGGTGGCAGAGAACTGCACACAGAAGACAAGAAACAGAAGTTGTGACTGGAAAAAGACCCAGAATTGGCTACAGCAGCTCTCCACCAGCTGTCATTACAATGTGCATTGTGTACATTTGCACGGTGTAGAATCTAATTCAGTTTTACAGTCGGGAGAGAATGGCAGGCAAACACCAAGCATCCATCACCAAACAGCAGGATAAATAAGCTGTTATTTGGATCATGTATTCAGCCCAGTCAAGAGATTTGGACTGGAAAAAAAAGCAAACAGAAAAGACAGGATCAAAAAGACCCTCCCATAAATAAAACAGAAAGAGAAAGAAGTGTCTTCTCTGCTTGTTTTGGCCTTGAACTCTGGCAGCTATAGAGAAGGAATATATGATTATAGTTTATGAGCTTAATCTGGACTTGCAACTGTACTAGTGTGAAGTAAAATAAAAAAGCAACACTTGTGAGGGTTCTTTGACAAATTTCCAGGAAGGTTCTTAATGTTTAGAACTGTGAAATATTTCCTTATTGGCAATACTTATTTTAAATCATCTGGCACTTTAGTAAAGATGGAAAGGGATAGAAATATCGAAAGAAAAGAAGTCTATATTTCAAAATAACCTCTGCACTTCTGGCCAATTTTAGTGATATTTAGCTCTTGAGAGGTTCAGAGAAGCTGCTGGTTAAGTGTTTCAAAACCCATCTATCAAGCTAACTCCTAAAGGATATCAGGCACTCAGACATTTTATATTTGCTTTCTGCTATCCCTTTGTTTGCAGACACTTAAACAAAGCTTTACTAATCCAGTCCTATGCATGCATAGAGTGACCAGACTAACTTTTAAAATGGCTAATCATTGCACTCTTTTAATACACCCTTACAGAATTTTTTAATCTGTTTACCCCGAAATGGTCAAAAGGGTTTTAATACACTTGACAGCCTAGCTGAGGGTTCAGTCCCAAATCCAATTAAATAAAAAATCACTAGATTTGCCTTTAGATATATGACTTATGCATACCTTTAGCATGTGTCAAATTTTAGGTAAGAAACATCAACATCTTTCATTTTTATTGAAGTTAACACACTTAATAGTCACGTGCTCTGAGCTTCTTAAAAACCAAATGATAAATCACAACAACAAAATTTGTGCAGACAAATGTGAGGGCCCTGAGGGTGCTAATGGGATTTACCATCCCTGACTGGCCTCATATGGGATGCTCTGCTCATGAGCCCAGGACTGCCATTTAAGCTCAGCCTATGATATCTAGGCCAGTCTCTTAGGGGGTCTCTGGATGTCTTGGGTTATGTAACCCAAAAAAAAAAGTGTTTTCTGTTTCATCTGTAGAAAGCAGTTGGGGATGGTTTCTTTTCCTTTATCTCCTGTAACTCCAGGGGAGGAGGGTGGAGCCTTCTGATCCCAGCCCAGCTGTTAAACCAGGCGGGGCAGGGTTTGTGATCTCTGTCACCACTGCCCACCCTCGGGGAGATCTTCTGTTCATGGGCCACTGAGGGTCACAGTGACATCACACATTGCATCATCCATTGGGAGATGGAACACCCAGGGGGAGGAGCCAACCATTCCTACCCAGATAAAAATGGGGACACAGGGACCCCAGGGATCCTCTTTGCCACTGGATTCCCAGAGGAAGGCTGGACTCATCTCACACCACTGAACCTGTCTGCAGGATCATCTCTGCTCCAACAGAGCCACATCTGTCACTGCAGGAGGATTTATTTGAGCTGCTCCCAACACCCTGAACAGGGTGTCAGGTCATATTCCAACTCTGACAGGGTTTCTAGGTTGGTTTTTTTTGGTCATTATTTGTTTGGTTTTTTATTACTACATTTGTATTTTTAATATTCCTCGTAAAGAACTGTTATTCCATTTCCCAAAACTTTGCCTGAAAGCTCCTAACTGCAAAATTATAAAAATTTGGAGGGAGGGGGTTTACATTCTTCATTCCAAGGGAAACTCCAGTTTTCCCTGGCAGACACCTGGCTTCTCAAACCAAGACACTGCAACTGTTCTGCACTTAGCTTTTCTCCCAGGCAGAAAATTTATCTTGTTTGTGGCTCCATCTCCTTCCCTTCCAGGATGCTGTGAAGGGCCTTGCTCCATTCCTTGCTGTCCTGTTCAAACCCATCAGCTTTGTTACCAACTCTCTTCTCTTTCTATATATTTGCAAATAATGGTATTTTTAGTTCAGTAGCCAGAATGAAAAATCTCAAGTATTTTTTGAAGAGTAGTAGGAAGATTTCTAACCCAAAATAATTTCTTTGCCCTGAAGTTTTTAATAACTGTCTTAGAAAAAGTTATGTTTTTAAAAAATAGTGCAGCTAAAAATTGAAAGGATCACTCCAAGGGGGAAAAAATACTTTAGCTGTCAAAATAGAAATATTCTTGGGTTTGCATGGAAGCGATAGCTCTCCAATTGGAATTTAACAGAGATTTTCTTCTTCTGAAGCTGCACTCTTCAACAAACTTGCAATATTTACAGTCACTTTCAGCTGTTGTGTTTTTTTGGGTATGATTAGAATGTACTCTCTTCACTTTTAAAAGAAGCCACAAAACACTCAGTGTTCTCCATTACTGCCAGTGTGAGACAAAGTAAATAAATCAGGTGCTTCTAGGATTGTGTTTTTTGTTATAAGCTGTTAAAACAAGATTATGCTGATGGCAATTGAGGCTCTGAGGCTTACAATGGAGGCTGTGTGTCATAATTAACACTTCAGAGTAAGTTATTGGGGTAAAATATTTCAGAACTTTACCTATATGAACTTATGTCACCTACTCCATTGTAGACTCTGAAGCTTTTTATAAAGAAGCTCTATATAAAGCTAAAATAATTACTTCAATTCCAGTATTAAAAAAGAAGGCACTGAGGCAGTGAAGGTACAAATCCATCTCTTGGTCTCACACCATTTGTTCCCCAAATCCCAGTCCTTGTTCTATTGAACTCTGTCCTAAACCAGCATTTCCTGTCCTACCTGTCCTCAGCAATGCCTTTTTCCTCCTCCTCATTCCAGCACCTTCCCACACAAATTTTCCCATCTCAGACTTCCTTCTCCCAGCCCTCCTGGGAGCTCATAAAGCTGCTCTCACTCTTCAGCACTTCCTTCCCATATTTTTGTCCCATATTTCCTCCCACGCTGATCACATCCTTTCTCAGTTTACAGTTTCCAAGCCTGCTCAAGTTCCATGTGTCCCCTGCTCTTGGGGGCTCTGTGCAGATGTTTTTCCTTCAGATTTTGCTAACAACACTCTCTGCAGGGGCACTTCTTCCCATGGCCTTTGGAGCCAGCCAAATTCTCCCTGGTTCCAGGATCCCACAGTCATTTGCTCTCCTGGGTTTTCAGAAATCCAGGTGTATTTCATACAGAAAATTCAAGACAGAACTCTGAGGGTAGTGATGGGTAAAATTTTAGTCAGAAGTGGATCTACAAAAACTATAAAGCAGGCAAATCTTTAAATTATTTATTGCAGTAAATTTGAGAATGTGTTGGGGTTTATGTTTTAGCAATAATTTGGAAACAAGATAAAACAGAGCTGTTATTAATAAATTACTTTTAATTAAAACCCCGTTGCTTTTTCTAGCTAGTTTGTCATTCTAATGAGTATTGCTGCTGCCAAACATGTTTGATAGAATAGATTGATTAAATTAAAAAAATAAGTTTATATAAGTTTAAATTTAAAAAAAAATCCATGAATGTGAAAGCCCCATTTTGGTCAGTCACATCACTAACTAGTTCAGTAGATAGAACTAGATTGAATATTTACTTCTAAAGGAATATTTACTTCTAAAAGCTATCTCAGCCATGCTAATTTATGCTTTTTCTAGGGCGTAACTATTGCAGTACATACTCAGCAAAAAATGTTATTAATATGTCATATGTGGGGGGGAGGGTAAAAATTCCACCTTATTTACCCAAAATGTCTGTTATGACATGGAATGTTTTGAAATATTCAATGGATTTCTAACTACTCAACTAGTTAGCAATGTGACTGACCAGAATGGGGCTTTCACATTTCCATTAAACTTATTTTTTTAATTTAATTCAATCAATCAATTTAATTAATCAATCAAACATATTTGGCAGCAGCAATGCTCATTAGAATGGCAAACTAGCTACAAAAAGGAGGAAAGTTTGAATTGTACGAAATTGCACGATATTTCCCTGGATTTCCAGCTTCACAGAAAGGAATCGGGGTGCCTGTGCCTCTTCCCCCTCCCCACATCACAATCCCNTATGAAAACACCATCCTGGTCAGTCACATCACTAAGCAGTTCAGTAGTTAGAAATAGATTGAATATTTACTTCTAAAGGAATATTTACTTCTAAAAGCTATCTCAGCCATGCTAATTTATGCTTTTTCTAGGGCGTAACTATTGCAGTACATACTCAGCAAAAAGCTATTAATGTGCCATATGCCATTAATATGCCAAATTCTACCCCTCCCCAAATTTCTGCTATATCATGAAATGTTTTGAAATATTCAGTATATTTCTAACTACTGAACTAGTTGGTGATTTGACTGACCAGGATGGGGCTTTCACATTTCCATTAATTTTTGTTTTTTAATTTAATCAATCTATTTTATCAAACATGTTTAACAGCAGCAAAACCCACCACTACAAATACTCATTAGAATGGCAAACTAGCTACAAAAAAANTGCTTTTACTATTTGTTCAGTGTAGGGATTAGGATGGAGTATTTGCCCGGCTTGTCTCCGAAAAAAAACTGTAAAAAAAAAAAAAAAAAAAAAAGTTTGATTGGTACGAAATTGCACGATATTTCCTGAATTTCCAGCCTCACAGAAAGGAACTGTGGCTCCTGTGCTCCCTCCCCCTCCCCACATCACAATCCCTTTGGACAGGGATGTGCGGGAGCATCCCGGAGCCTGGAATTGCATCGCTCGTCTAGGGGAGACACCTGCTGGTGCCCGGCTGGATTGCTGGAAAGCAAAGAGAAGGATAGGGAACACAAATCACCAGTAAAATGGGCTTTACCACCTTCTTACCACGAGAAACTGATATTTTTAAATTTATTTTATTTTATTCTTTTAGTAGGCTGAGTGCTGAGAAAACTTTTTGCTATTTTTGTTCAGGGATGACAACCTCTCTGGCTCTTGACATAATCAAATCACAAAATTAACTTGATTATATGATGGAGGAAGAAGTAATTAGACTGAAATTAGGTGTGCATTCAGTGAAACCCAAGGTACGTTTATTTTAAAGGCAAGTTCTTGCTGTGGTCTCAGCCCAGGCAGCCAACAAGAATTATCAGGGAGATAATTCCCAACCCCTACAAGAATTATCAGGGAGAAAATCAGAAGGGTTAAAAGCAAGAAAACTCATGCAAGAAAATGAAATTATTTCTCTGCAAATAGTTTAACAGGGAACCCAAAGCAATGCACACAAGAAAAGCAGAAGACGGCACTGAATGCCTGTTTCTCCTGGGCAGGCAGGGATCAGCCAGGAGAGTGGGGTCCCATCATGTCCAGTGGTGATGTGGGAAGATAAAATAATCCCTCCAAACGTCCCCTGCTTCTGTATTCCCCTCTTTTTATAAACTGAGGATGATGCCACATGGTCTGGAACATCCCTCTGGTCATTTGGGGTCTCCTGTCCTCCCTGTGTCCCCTCCCAGGCACCCCCAGCTCCCTCCAGGGTGGCAGCACAAAAAGCAGAAAAGGCCTTGGCTCTGTGTGATCCCTGCTCAGCAACAACAAAAACATCTCTGTGTGATCAACCCTGTGTCCAGCACAAACCCAAAAAAAGCCCCACAGCAGCCACTCTGAATAAAATCAACTTTACTCCATCCAAATCCAGTAGTGTTAGGAAAGAATGTACTGCAAAGGGTAACACTGGATGGATCCTAAACTTGTATTTTAGGAACAGCTAATAAGAGAATTCAGGAGTGGCAAAACATGTCTTTTTTAAACCCTGAATGAAGATATGCTAATGAAAAACCTAAATGTGACTGGAGAGTATTCAAATTCAATATTTTTGCCAGAACAAAAATGTCTAGGTAGTAATGATTCCAAGTAAATGTGGGAACTTCATCAAAATGAAGGGTATTTTAACAGAAAATTAGAGGATTGGCTAAAACAGTTAATTTTTTCAGGTGACATGCAGACTGTCCAAGGGAACACATGAGAATTACTGCAGAGACATTCTGTACAAATGAAAAGGAGGTAACTAAATTGTTTTTGGCAAAGACCTCTACAGTCACCAAAAATATAAATGGGTTCAAACAGCACCTGGTCTAAAATTCATGGAAAAACGTGCTAATGGAGGGCTATTAAACAGCCATCCATGTAAAAAAACCCCAAAAACAAAACCCCAAAACATTCAGGGTTGTTATATCTCAGCAGTACTGGTAGAACAGCAGAAATGGCTAAAAGGTTAGATACCAATGGCTCTGTTCACACAGAGGTTCTACAGGTGGTAAAATATCCCACAAAAAGCTCTTCTGCTTCCTCCATAGCTCCACATCACCTTTTATTACCAAACTGTTTAGAAATGTTTGTGGTTAAGGAGTATTTAGGTCCAAACCTGTCTCCTGCAGACCTCCTGGATATGCCTGGATTCAGTGAATTTCTTCTGTCCCAGAATCTGCCAGCAAGGTGCTTGTTCTACATCCCACCATCATTTCTGCACTCACTCATTCAGTAAAATGATCATTTTTAGAATATTTAACATAAAATGAGCACTGCTTTTATTAGACTGGACTGGAAGCTTTGAAACAAACACTCCATATTCTGTATCTATTCTTGCATTCAGTCCTAAAAATAAGATTTAGAGGTCCATGAAGCTTATGAAACCACTTTGCACATTGGCATTTCTCAAAATCTTTCTTTTACACTACTTTCTTATACATTCACAAAGGATTCTAAGCATTCTAAGTATCTTTCAACAATTCCTAAATATTTTTATTGCTGAATGTTTGCTTTAATGTGCCATGGAAATTACAGAGGGAATGTTTGTGATTGACAATAGAGCCTTTATAATTCACTGAAACACATTTTGACCTGCAAATAAGATAAAGAAAATCCAAGGTAATAACAGGAGAGCTCTCCTTTCCCCCCAGCCAGGATCTTATGTAGTGCTCAGTTAATTAACACATGCTCGTTTTTTTATCTTGAGGTGCTACTTAGCATACCTTATTAAAAAAAAAACAAAAAAAACAACTAAGGAAGCCAAGGAGAGTCAAGGCTTCTGGAAGCCCAAATAAAGTTGACTATGAAATAAAAAAAAAAAAATCTCTTTACTTTTCCAGGTGGTGGCAGAAATTTTATAGGTAATTTTGCTTTGCAGAGCAACTCTGTCCCCTCAAATTATATTTATTCACAGGAAATGTTGTTTCTCAGGCTTGAAAATGGGTCTGCCATTCCCTTCCTAAAAGCCCACTCGGAATTCAATACAGAGCACTCACTATGATAAAAGCTGTGTTAAGTCCCTTGACTTACCATTCATTTTCAATTATGCAATTTTTAAAAAATTGTAACAATTTAGATTAATTAAAGGAAGAAGATTGTGAATAACTTGAAATAGAGGAGGAAAAGAATAGGGAAAAAGAAGGAAATTCCTTTACATGTTAAAGGATTAATTTATCAATAAATGATTTGTCCTTTTATGTCACTACATGCAATGACTTCATAGCAAAATCACTTCAAGGATGGATTCCTAAACCAGTTTCAAGATAAACCTTGTCTCATTACAATTTTTCAAGTTTTAAAGGCAAGAGTTTATAAATTATGCAATGTATACATAACATACAAACAAGGTTTGCTGATAAAAGAGTTTTGAGAAGACTTTAGATGGCATAGAGCTCTGCACCAGCTCCCATTGACTTCTCACACAATTTAAAATGCATTAAATCTCTAAGAGTCAAGAACTTTTAAGATTATTAACACAGATACTTCATAAATCTGTTCACATCTGTGAGCTTTGCTATGTTTTGAGACAGCTGAAAAGCTTTTGCATAATTTCCAGAGCTGTTCATCCTAGCAGTGCTGTATGGCACTTAATATGGATATTGGAAATTCCTCTTTTCTAAGGGAAACCCATTATATTTTAGGCACAAAAATAAATAATACAATGTTATCCATATTATTCCTCTCTGCATGGGAAGTTCTTTTTTCTTTTTCTTTTTTTTTAACTATAAACTCTTTATTGTTGATGCATATTTCCTGCTGTGCAAGTGTAAATTCTGATTTGGGGGCAAATAGTTCAAGGAGCAGGAGCTGAACTTTAATCACCTCTCCATTTTCAGTCTGCCACAGTGTGTGAGTGCTGGCTAATTCAGCATTATTTAAGATAATGTAGCAGAAAGATAATGCTTGATGTTTGAGCTAGTTCCAAATAACTGTGATAAAAGGAATTCGTCAGACTAGGACAACAAACATCCAATGCTTTAGATTTGGTTTCCCCAGGAATTAATTTAGGAAATAAAACTACCCAAACAAAACAAAAAACAATAACAAAACCCCATAAAAAAAGTCCCCAAACCTAAATATTCTCCCCCCTCCAAGCAACCCCCCCTAATTTCCTGCCTTTCCTTCTTCCTTTCAGTATTTCAGTCTTACATTATTTAAAGAGTGTTCTTCAAATGTAACCTTTATTTTGCTACCAGAATTGTATTAAATTATTTGAGTTTACAATTTATAATATGCCATCAAAAATTTTACATTATTTTACAACAAACCAATCTTCCTTTGCATTTGTTTAAGAGGTACTGCCGAACTCACTGCTCCTGGTGGAAATAAAAATGGAGCTCCTGGCTCTGCCTGCTGGGCTGGGAGCTGCAGGAGTTAACTCTGCCCACCAAAAATGTCCCCAAACCTAAAGAATCTCCCCCTCCAAGCAACCTCCCTAATTTCCCTAATTTTCTTTCTTCCTTTCAGATTTTCAGTCTTACATTATTTAGAGAATATTCTTCAAACATAACCTTTATTTTGCTACCAGAATTGTATTAAATTGAGTTTACAGTAATTTATAATATGCCATCAAAAATTTACATTATTTTACAGCAAAATACTCTTCCTTTGCATTTGTTTAAGAGGTACTGCCAAACTCACTGCTCCTGGTGGAAATAAAAATTGAGCTCCTGGCTCTGCCTGCTGGGCTGGGAGCTGCAGGAGTTAACTCTGCTGATGATAATGAGGCTGAGCAGGCAGCAGATGCTCGTGTGCCTTTACAATCCAAATCTACCAAAAAAATTCATCTCACAGAGAATTCCAGGAATGTCTGGCACCCTGGAGGTAGTGACAGACTCAGTATCAGCCATATGGCACCTGCTAGAGTCACTTAAACAAACCACAGGGTTTTAAAGCAGGATGAAATGTTATTTACAATGAGACTGTTCCATTCCAGGTCATACAATCTCCCCTTACAACAACTTTTAAACCACCAGCCATGCTAAGCCCTGAAAATAATAAATTTGTTGAAAAATATTAAATAAATTAATTTGAGAATATTCTGTAAGATGTTCTATTTATAATCACCCCTGTATAGGAACATAGTGTTCATTATAGAGGGTGATTATTCCCATAAAATCTCAAATATTTTACACCTCCTCATTCACATTTACAATTTTAACCTCTGTTTCCTTAAAGATTTTTTGAGGGTCTGTTACCATTTTCACTCATCAGCATGTTTGATATCATTCTGAGATAAAAATATATTCTGGAATATCCAACATATTTGGATATTAGGAACTATCAGCCAAAAAATCCTCACTGTCCCAGGCTCCTACAGTAATTCTAAATATGCAAAAGCCTTCACTTCCAAAACCTGTGAAAGAATGATACCTCTGTAAATAGGAACTTCTGAGCACTGCAGGATGGATCCTGCATATCCATGGTGCCTTGCATGGTTAATAAAAACAGATTTTTCCTCTAGTCAGCAATTGTGGAATGAGTAGATACAGAATTAAAAAAAAAATATCTTCAGTGGTGACCTTGGAAACTCACATCTCATAGAGCAAACCAGTGGCCAAAAATGCTCTTGGACAATTGGAACATATTCCTGGGCATGTGTGGGGGTGTTTGCTTCAAAAATACCACAGGAACAATAATTAAGTTTAGGAAATAAATGCTGTTCATATAAAGCCAAAAACCCCTCGTGGTGCTTGGCTTCAGATGATCCAACAGCCCAACCTGATTGGGAGGCAGAAAAGGTTTAAACCTGAGAATCAGGCAGCAGAGTCTCCTTGGAAAAACAGGAGAAAACATAAAGAATTTTTATTATTTAGAACATTTAGAATTACTGTAGGAGCCTGGGACAGTGAGGATTTTTCTCCTCTTCCAAATGATAGCTCCTAATACCCAAACATGTTGGATATTCCTGTCTCTCAGAAGCTGAATTTGGGCCCTGGATCTTTATTTTACTCTCTTGTAATAGTAAGAATTGAGTTTCAGGAAACCAAATCAAACCAAAATCATAAACAATGATGCTCGATTGTAGCTGAAGCTCAGGATGTCTCTGATTTACATATTAGGAGGCAGCTTGGGGCCAGGATTTAGTGCCATGGGCAGCTCAGATTTAATGGAGAATTCATAAGGTCTTTTGAAGGATTAAACTGCATGTAGCTGTTTATTCTAAATTTAAAGCATCACCACTTCTGAGTTAATAAAAGAAGAAACAAAATATTTTGTGATGCAACCCCTGTAATTCTTTACTTAAAGAGCCATGAAAGTCAGGTGTGGCACGTGCTAAATACAGAATTTTAATTTGTCTTCATTTCCCTTACTTAGTTTGCTGTAATTATCCCCCTTTCTATATTTGAGATGCTGAAGATTGTTGGAATAAATTTGGAAGGATTTTTTTGCCCTGGAGTAACTCGTTCAGATTCAGGCTCAGATTCATTTCAATAGGAGAAATTGAGGTTTATGTATTTCAGAGTTTTAGCTCCATCATGAAGAACAACCTGTTTGTTTTACAGATATGTTCCAACCTGAAAGAATTCTTTTAATGGGAGCAGAGAGACAATTGGAATGGATGACAATCAGAGGGAAAAAAGTACTTATTTATCTCTGGATCGATTCTCATTTTTAATACTCTGTCACCTTACTATACAAACAGCCTCAGAAGCTACAGCCTTTGCAAGGCTTCATTTGCATTATTTCTCTGTAATTTTTTTTGTGAATAAAAATGATTGCAATTCTTCTGTCAGAGATGTAGAATGCAGAAGTAGGAAAAAATAATTATTCTTAGTACTGGCTCTGTTTCTGAAACTTATATTCATGACTTACCACCTTCAGCCCCAGTTGCACACTAAAATATAAACTTAGCAAAATAAATAATGAAATGAAATGAAATGAAATAAAGTAAAATAAAATAAAGTAAAATAAAACTCAGCAAAATAGCTAAGAAGAGAGACTGTCTCATTGTAAATCTACCACAGCACTTACACCTGGGAATCACAGGTTTTTAAGTAGGTTTTTAAGGCTTTAAGTACCATGACAAAATGCTCTATCTTAATGCTGTCAAATCTTTGTAAAGGATCTGAATTTTTTCTTGTACAATAATAGTTATGGTACAACTGTGCAAACCACAGGAAATTCCTGAGAAAAGTTCTCAAAAGTGCATCAAAAATTAGGCTTATGGTGGTGCATATATGAGCACCATTTATGATTACAGAAGCTACAGAGTTGAAGCATGTGGAGTTCTGATGCTTCTTTAGAAACAGAACTTTTACAAACACTTTAAATTACATTTTATTTAATATTACTGAGATTATTTTGCTGATACCAGACCCTGCTTTGACGGTAGTGTGCATTTATTTTATCTGCTTTGATACCAAATCTGCACAATGCCTACATGAATTATTTATCAAGAATTATGATTTATTTCAGTAGGATGTTTCAGCATGTCAGAGAAGGACTTGGGGGACTGATACACAGAAATTGTGATTTTTTTAATGTAATGAGCCAGCATATGTAGAGATAGGGCAAATAAATATTGGAATAGTTGTTCAATGACAAGAATCATATTGCAGATGGAAAATATGACATTCAACTGGCCTGAATAATTTGAGTGCACAGTGAATGATAGAATCATCTCATCTCTTGATAGTGATGATGCAGTAATTCAGCACTGGCTGCACTGTGCCTACTGATAACATTTCAAATCAGATGCTGTGTGGCATTTGCTATTTACTGGCAGGGATTTTCCATCAAGGAATGAAGGCAAGCAGAAAAAAATCTATATAAATCCTGTGCTGATATAATGGAACTATTTAGTACAAGAGTTCTATAGATTTTTCTATAAAAAGCATTTATATTCCACTTTTCCCTGTATCATGTATTTTAAATGTTCACATGAGATGATTTCAAAATAAACCAAGAGTTTAGATATCTGAAACACTTTGGTGTAGTACTAGAAAAATACAGGACTTTTCTGTGTGCAGCCCCTTGCAATCATCATTGGGATTGGGAAAGAGAAAAATATATAATTATTTCAGTGCAACTGTGGTTGGCAACAACATCTCTTCAGATGCAACATGTCTACTTGGATTCCTATTATATGTAGATAAAGGTGTTTAGCATAAATGCCCCACAGACAATTAAATATTTAGTAAATAATGAGGTGAAGACAACATTGCAATATTTTATGTCTTAAATACCACGTTCCTTAGCAAAGTAAATGCCTGCAATAAAGGAGCCTGGGTGTTGGCATTTTATGACAGCTGTACTCACTGATAAATCTCAGCAATCAGCAAATTTTCTGAAGCCTCTGGCTTTTGAAAGATGTTTTTCATATGTCACAGATAAGATTTCATTTGTCAACAACATCAAGATTATTGTTGACAAATCAACATCGTTGCTAATTAGCAATGTCAAATAATATAGAAACCTAGAAAGTTGAAAATTGTGTTTTTTTCACAAGTAAAATCTATCTGTACTCCAGTCTTACAAAATTTTAAGCACTCTGTTCTCCTTCAGGCAAATGATTTTTCTTGTCACATTCATTTAATGTGAGTTAAAAGAAAAGCTCAGTTATTAATTATTTAAATCACATTGAGTCCAGGCTGGGATATCAACAAGGTCTGTGCAAAACACAGAAGAGACCTGGGGGAAGCAATGAAGATGAAATGGAGATCCAAGGAAAGGAAATTGAAAAGAATTAGAGGGAGATTAAATAAAAAGCCAGGATCTGTATTTTTATTCATATAAAATATTTTATTCATATATATCTCCCTTATAGGTATATGGAAACCTCTGACCTATTTGGCCAGAATTATTTCTTCACCTTCCATCCTACAGAGATGTATAACAGTAGAGGAAATGCAGACTTTGGAGTTACTCTTCTTTTTAGAGAATTCTTTGTCAGGGAGAAGTGTTTTTGCTGAGAGCCTTTAGTCTACAGAGTTCTTGACATAAAGTTAAGTTATATTTGGTCCACATTGAAAAATAAGGATCTTGTCATGAAGTTAAGTTATATTTGATCCACGTTAAGAAGAAAGGATCTGCATGAGAAGAAATCTATTGCTAAATTTCTTAGCCTTTAACTGTGCTGGAATCACTAGCTACAAGTCTACAAGTCTACAAGTCTTGGTTCTTCTGAGTATTTTCTTTTACTAACAGTGTGAGAAGAAGGAAGAAAAAACCACAGAACCACATGAAAAATAAGTTATATATGTTGTCTATTTTGGTTGCTTGGTTTGGTTTGAATTTTTTAGGGGATTGGCTTTTTAATTTTTTTTTTGTTTTTTTTTTAGATTTTCTACTTTTTCAAAAACATTTCTATTTATTCCAACTGAATTGAGAGTGTGGAAATCAGAAAGGGGCAGAAGGGAAGATATGATTATATTGAGATTTTATTATATTTCTTAAGGTTTCAGCCCAAAGAAAAATCCTGTTGGGAGGTTAATTCAGTACTGAAGTATGACTTTCTCACACATAATGCTTTTATCAGTCCATTACTTTATCTATTATTTTTGTGCATGCTTCTGCCTGAGGCTTATCTCCTTTATCTGGAGATATTCTGATATACTTGACCAAACTCTAATACTCTGATATTCTTGACCAAAGTGTTCATAAGTTTCCTAAAAACACATGAAAATCGACTTCTCCACTCCACCACTGAAACTCTTCAGTGTTTTCTTCCATTTTTATACATTTGTGGGTCTGGTTATTTATTGGCTTCTGGGGTCACCACCCCTTCACCCCACTGGCCAGACCAGCTGTCAGCCAACATTACATTCAGGCTAGAAATATGTAAAAAAGGACAGTGAACAAAACCAAGAAAGGTTCTTTATGTTCCAAAGTGTGAGAAAGTGAAAAACTGACCCTTAATATTGTAGAGAAACTAAAGAACTGACTTCATCTTATGAACAATTAGAAGACTTAAAAAAAACTCTGGAAAAACCAGGGCAATATTCCACTCCCACAGAACCCAAACACCTCAGCCCCTAAATTCTGTAACAGCCTCTAGTGGAGCCTTTCCAGGGTTTTCTCTGCTAACCCCTGTGCTGAAAATTCTTATTCTCCATGGAAAATAACAGGGACATAGGTGTGGAAAAAGGGGACACTGTGAAAAGTGACAGCTGAAAGGCACTTGGAAGTTCTTGGAAATATTTAAGACTTCAACAGCATTTCTCTTCAGCTGCATAAGAGAATTCTTACATGAATCTCTCAAAAGTAAATTATTTTATGGAAAGAAAATGAGCGGTGTAGTAGCAGATTATTTTGCTCACGGCTACAAAGTACAACTGCATTACATGCTATATCTATATTTGGTATTAAAAAGAAATCAAAGTTCCCCCTTAAAGCATTTTTTTCTGACAAGATTTTCATTAAAACCCAGCTCTTGTTATTAAGCACATTAAAACATAATTAAAATTAAATAAGTCTTGTGGGAAAGTAATAATATGACAAAGAACTACCCTTAATTAAATTTCTTCTTTTTTTTTTTTTGCTTAGAATGGGTTCATTCAAAAGAGATTCAGTCTGAGAAACAATATTATTAGTTAAGCATGTTTTAATTATCTTACTTTTTAAAATTTATATACTCAGAGGTACCACTTTGACACAGTAGTTTCAAAAAACCTTTAAATTATTAAAGAAATAATTTGCCAAAAGCTTTTATGCCTCCATGTAACCACAGTGTGTTGTCATGTAATATTGAAGAAATAGATTATAGCAATTGGTCGTTGGCTTGCTAACTTTGCCCTCCTTGAAAGTTGTATTGACTTTTTAAAAAACAGCAGATATTACGATTTAATTAACATTGTTAAAATGTCTCCAAATATCACACACTATTAGAAAACCAGGTACATTTGACATCAAAGATTTTTCTTTGATACACACAGGGCTAAAATTTTAAGCTTGAGGACGCAAGGAGAAAATCAGCTGGATATAGATTATTTTAGGGTGTTGGACTGTTGGGGACTGAAGTGTTTTAGTTTATGGCTTAAATATCTTCATTAATGACTTCTACCAATTATAGCAGAGCACTGCACGGGCTGCAACAGAGCCACAGTGCTGGAAGGGACAGGGCTGGGAGGAAAAAAAATATTAATCATGAAGGCACAAAAGAGAAAAGAAAAGAACCTTGCTAACTTTGCCCTTCTTGAAACTTGTATTGACTTTTTAAAAAACAGCAGATATTACGATTTAATTAACATTGTTAAAATGTCTCCAAATATCACACACTATTAGAAAACCAGGTACATTTGACATCAAAGATTTTTCTTTGATACACACAGGGCTAAAATTTTAAGCTTGAGGACGCAAGGAGAAAATCAGCTGGATATAGATTATTTTAGGGTGTTGGACTGTTGGGGACTGAAGTGTTTTAGTTTATGGCTTAAATATCTTCATTAATGACTTCTACCAATTATAGCAGAGCACTGCACGGGCTGCAACAGAGCCACAGTGCTGGAAGGGACAGGGCTGGGAGGAAAAAAAATATTAATCATGAAGGCACAAAAGAGAAAAGAAAAGAACCTTGCTAACTTTGCCCTTCTTGAAACTTGTATTGACTTTTTAAAAAACAGCAGATATTACGATTTAATTAACATTGTTAAAATGTCTCCAAATATCACACACTATTAGAAAACCAGGTACATTTGACATCAAAGATTTTTCTTTGATACACACAGGGCTAAAATTTTAAGCTTGAGGACGCAAGGAGAAAATCAGCTGGATATAGATTATTTTAGGGTGTTGGACTGTTGGGGACTGAAGTGTTTTAGTTTATGGCTTAAATATCTTCATTAATGACTTCTACCAATTATAGCAGAGCACTGCACGGGCTGCAACAGAGCCACAGTGCTGGAAGGGACAGGGTTTTGAGGAAAAAATAAATATCAATCATGAAGGGACAAAAGAGAAAAGAACCCAACACAGGTGTGACTGAGGCCACAGTAAAAAAGGTGATTTTCTGGTGGCAGGGCTTGCAGCCATCCTTTAACACCGGCAGATTTCTCTGTTTCTAGGTGATTGCTGAGAGCTACCATTATCTGAATTCTAAGGACAAAATGTTCCCGCCTGGGCGATGCTGGTGTCAGCTAAACCGCGGTATAAATCTCCCTCCCTCCTTTTCGACTCCATAAATTCCTGGGAGAGTTAAATTCTCGGGACAGCGCTGTCAGAGCGGGACCAGGTTCAGCATCTCAGGCAGCTCTGCAGCCTCTCCCTGGAAATTTCCTGCGGAGCTGTCGGAATTAAACAGCGATGTGCAGAGACCTCTGGAGAGTGGGAGAGAGAACTGCAGCCGGAGCTCCAAAACAGGCTTAAGAACCAACAAGGATCTGGTTGGGATTTCCCTAATTTGTGGGGCAAAAAAATGTCATGTTCTTGAAAGTGATTGATAGAGTTTACCTTGTTTTCTCCGAAGCTAGTAAAAGAAAAACTAAAATACATCTCACTTTTAAGATGCCCCCAACCCCAAATATATTAGATGCTTTCCTTATGTAAAAATGCAATGTTAAATAAATCTTCAAACCCTCTGAGAGCTCCTACCCTGCAAGCTCCTAGAATTTGGGATCCATTTCTGAACCCATTGCTGTGTGAGTCTGTTTGTTTTATTGCCTGCCTGAAGTCTGCTCAGGGGCTGCATCTCTTAAACCTGTCTGAGAGATGCCACAAGGTTCTGGCTGAGTTCAGAGCTAATTACAGCTCTGAAAGGGACCTTTGTAGGACTCATTAGCTGTGCTTGGGATTGGGGCTGAGGTGTCACCTCATTTATTTTCCCTGTGAGCATCTCTTGATATGTTTGACCACGGAAAGCTCGTGCTCACCTCGAAGGACACCAAAGTTTGCAACTACAGCTCCAGCTTGACTTTTGTGTTGCTGATTCTGTATTTTTTTGTGTAATTCAGTGTTCCCAAGTCCTCAGCTCTGTATCAGGTGTGTCTTTGCTTCAGTGGCTCCTCTTGTGTGTTTGAGCACAGGGATTTTGACTTGGGAACAAGGAAACACTTTGGCCTGAAATGGTCTTTCACACAATTGTTACTGTGCATCCTCTGTTATTCTGCACAACTAATACCAATTATCTGGCATATCCAAGTTCTGATTTTGTAGGTGAAGCACAGAGAAAATTGCGTGTTTGGAGGTTCAAGAAAAAACACCATACAGATCCAAAATCAGATCCCAATTATTCCAGAAAAAAGTGTTTCTGCATTCAATTTCTTGAAGTCCTTCCCCAAGAGTGGACTCGACTAAGCCAAATTACCAAATTCTGCAAAGTACACAGAAAAGAAGAGTTAATTTTTGAATTAAATGATAGTCAAGTGTAAGTAGACAACTGTGTCTGGCTTTTCTGGTCTGAAATGCTGGTAAATTTATATTTTGCTGATGGTACTTCTGGAGATATCCTTGTCTCAAGCCATTTTGATTGCCAGCATGAAAACTTCATCAAAGGAAGGAAAGATCACTCTTTGCAATATAAAAGCAGACAAAGTAGTGGAAACCAAAATTCCAATACTTTAAATGATTTTTGACTTAGGATCTGCAATATTTTCCATATCACAGCTTTTTTTGTCATTTCCATCATAGGTGTAAAAACTACCACGTGCACATTTAATGTCTCCAGTGTTTGTGATTGATTACAGGATAAATTTAAAAGTTTATTCTTTGAATCTCTTTTTGAATACACAGGTTTTTAAGTCAAGGATTTAACATTCGCTAAATAAGTCAACAAAAACATCCAATGAATGCCCAAGAGAACTGGAGGGATTTAAGGTCTTGCTCCTGGAATCATCTAACAAAAGCAGAATTTTACTTTTTGATATGTAGCACTCTGTGAATTAGACTTTTTTTTTTTTTNGAAGCAGACCTATTAAATTTCCTTATGAAGAGCATTTCTAAACCTTTCAAATGAACCTGCCAAATAAATGTTGACAATAAATTAGTCTGTAGGAGGGAAACTAATCTGCTGGGCTGCATCTAAAATTATTCACTAGAGCTCAGTGAACCTTTTTTGTCCCAGGAGATTTAAGCCTTGCTGAGGGTATTTCATGGAGGCAGCCTGACTCAAGGTGAGTGTACATAGACACTGAAAGTGGAGACATAATTTTCACAGGCTTTCCAAATACCTTTCAAGAAATGTGTGTGCTGACACCCAGACTTTCAGGATCACTTCCCTGAGAACACTCATTTCATTCCACCCTTCTCCATGAGCAGCAGCCCTGTGCTTCAGGAGAGAAACCAGTTCAATGCATGGAACTGGTGTTTAATTCGTGCCTGAAGTGAGAAATTGTCAGGTGCATCCACTTCAGCTCTGCTTTGAGCAAGCAGCCAGGGGCACTGGAAATACACTCATTATTTTGTGCATTTTCATCTGAGTGCTGCTCTGGCAGTTGGTGCATTGCTCCCTGTCAGTTCTTGTGTTCATCCACAGTTTCACCTGTAATGAACTTTAATCAGATGCACTGGGGCTTAAAGACTGTTTTTTAATGTACCAACCCTCTGTTCTTCAGTTTTCCCTTAAAGTTAGAAAAAGATGCACTTGAGGACCTGATTCCACCCTCACTTCTGACCCACCACCAAACCATCTTCTTTGGATCTTCGTTTCTTTAAGTTAAAAAGAAAGTGAGAGTTCAGATTTCAGGGTGTGAAAGGAAGATCTGATGAATTGGTGTTCTATCCTGGAGTGATCTTCTATGAAATCTGAAGATCTATGGTATAAACAGGAAAAAAAAGGAATATAATAAATCTAACCTGTGGTTATTAAAACGTTTATTAAAGCCAAAAATATATTTAAGAGTAGAATTATTTTCTCTCTTGTTTACTTTAGTGGCTTCTACAGACTTAATAGTTGTCAGATATAGACACTGAGTTAAAAAGAAAAAAAGAAAAACAAGACAAGTTTAAAACCATTATCTAGTGATGTCATTAAGTCATTAAGTATGGACAGGTCCTCCAAGACTTCTACTGGTTTATTTTGTTCCAAAAGAATAATTTAAGCGTGAAGAAATCTATCACTCCCATGGCAGTTAGATCTGGTGCCATTTGAAAAACAAGAAAACAAATCATAAAAATTACACACAATTCTGTGGCCTAGAAGTGCCCACATAATATTGCATAAGTGTGGACTTACACTGTGTTTTGCAAACCAGTTCCTCCTGAAAAAGACAGATTTGATGAGAATTATTCTGTCATGGGTATGACCAGGGAAAAGGAGATGCTGCTAAGGCTGTGCAGTTCCCTGCATGGTTCTGGAGTGTTCTGCAACAACCCAAAATTATTAATAGTCATAATAAATTAACTGAAGTGGAGAAAACACTGATTGGCATCTTAATATTAAGGTTTCAAGGAACTGGATGAATTAGAGCAGCTGGTTGTGTTGAAGGGGGAGAGTATCAGGCTGTGGGAATCTTAGCAGAATAAATCTGAAGTCATTTAATTGTTATCTTGGCACACAAGAAGAAAGATGGTGTAAATGGAATTTAGTGATGACACGAAGCTGGAAGGCCTTGCCTTGACAGAAGAGAATGAAAATGTCAAATATGAAACCTTCAGGAACTGAGTGAGAGGAGTGGGAGGAAGTTAAATGCTATTAATATAGATTCCATTTGTGTTAGAGGCAAACATCATTCATTCTGCCATGAGAGTGACCACCTTAATTTGATTGGATGAACTAAAACATGAAAAATCTAAAATTCCAAACATTTCATAAGATGGATGTCTAACATTAATTCTCTTTCCAGGCACTCACTTTCCCGGAATTCCTTGCCAGTGCTTTTCCATACCCTCAGGAGATGTTTTTTAAGGGTAAAGAGATGTTCAGGTGCCTGCTGTGGAGATGTTTGTAGCTTTTAAAGCCCAGTGATGGAGGATAAGAGCTGTAAATCTTTCTGCCCATGCAAACAAATCTGGTTTTGCATTACTGTGTCACCCCATCCATCACCCCATCTGCCCAGTGTTTTCCAGGAGTTATTCTGCAGCATTTAGGGGTCAGTCACAGGTAGACCAAACCTCTTTGATCAGGCTTAAACCCAGAGGATCAGTCTTTCCCATTTCTTTTTAAAGATGGGAAGGTCTTAGGATCTCAGCTAGAGCTGAGTGAACAATCCCTGTGCACCCCTCCACAGCCCAGACAACTTCTGGCAGAGTCAGTGTAGATTAATTAATTGAATTGTTGGTTTGTTTTTTTTTCATGATGAATTGTATTGGATGAAAATAGATGAGGACAGAAAACATCATGAAAAGCACATGCTGAGATTTTGATTTCTCCAAAACAAGTAGGAGCAGGCAGTTGTTTGATGCTGAGTTCCATGGAACTGGGGGAGGGATGGAAATGTCAGGGAATGCAGTCACTGGTTGAAGGTCCAGGTTGTTTCTTATTTTGAAATAAGGAATCAGTGACTTCTGTGGGACTGCTATTAAACACTCTGTTTTTATTCACCTCCTGTTCCTTTGGAAAGAAACATTCAGGCTAATTTCCCTTTCTGAGGCAGGACTCTTCAAAAGAAGTCCAAGAACTTAGTACCATTTGGGTTTTAAGTAGTGTTGACTTAGCTCATGTTATTCTGCAATATCCTAGAATTCTTTGATTAGTTTTGCTGACAATTTTTCAACAGCAAAATTACACACTTCATAATATTTCTTATCTGAAATTATAGAGCAACATACATAGAATGTGATGTAGAATTTATGCTTCATGGAGGATGAAGCTATAAAATTTTAATATTTAGTCATAGTTCAATAAATCAAAGTAACACCATATGTTCATTATATACATTTATACATGGTCATAAAATACATTACACTTAATGTTGTCTGACTGCTCATAACTTACATGCAACCCTTAAATGACTAAGAAACAGGAAAGTATACTATGAAACTAATCAGCTGGAAAAAAATGAGGTTGCTGTAACATTCTGTTCTTCTATCATAACAGCTCCATAAAGGTAACTTACCACCTTCTTAAGAAAAATGAGCCCAGACAATGAGCTCATATCCATTCATCCTGTGCTTTTACCAGCACCCAAGCGTCCTGGCAGAGCAAATTTAAGGTAGATCAAGATATTCAGTAAAATCTTGAAATCATATAAGGATCTCACAACCAAATTTTTTATATCCCTATTTCTGTATGTTCAATTCAGCTATTTATCATGACCCCAGCTACACAAACATCAATGTTCCAAAATTTAAGGATAAGAAATCAAATGCTACAGCAGTACCAGGGAATTTCAAAGTCCTGTTTGTATTTTGCACAGGTAACAAACAGATAGATGAGATATCAACTCTTGCTGGTGGTAGACAGGAGTGTGCATTCCCTGAGTAAATTTTAAAAGGAAATTTATACACTAAGGAGATGTAAGGGTGTGGGAGAGTTGTGTTGGAGTCTGTCTCAGTTATGAGACAGTAGAAACCAGATATTGACTGCTGCAACTGAAGCATGAGGAAAAACAAACACAACAAATTGGTAATCACGTATTTCTCAACACATGAATGGTTTTGTTAAAAAAAAAAAAGCAAAAGAAACAAAACTGCAAACAAAAACCCAACAACAAACAAACAAACAAACAAAAAAAAACCCAACAAAAAGACCAAACAAAACCAAAAAAGTGCAATGCAAGTATCACTGTACATCACAAGAAGAGGAACACAGCTTGTGGAAATACAATGTCACTGTGCATCTTCCAGCATTTTTGTGGCTGACACAAAAATGCACATTTGATTAGCTAGAGGGAAAGACAGCTGATATTGGTGGTGTGTTTTGCACAGATAATTCTGCATTGCTCACTGCAAATGAAACAACTCCCATCACACTTTTGCATGGCTCTTGCTCCAAAGGTCTGTCCTGCTGCCCAGTGTGCAGAGGGAACTGGGATGTGCAGATGGAGGTGGACATTGTCCTGTTCCTGTTGTTCAACAATAAATTTTTCCTCTCATTTATTGTCTCCTACACTATTTACCTAATAGAGGGGGAATTTGTGCACAGCAGGAATTCAGAAACCCTGCACTTTGGGATTCAGTATTTCCCTTTTGTTGGGGAGAATAACAGAAAGGGGAGAATTGCAATGATCCACAGTGATTCATATGAAAAGGATACCTAGTCCCTGCTAAAACATGAAATGTTGATTTGATAACAATGTGCCATCTAATAACAGCTCAGCATGGAAGTGAACTAAGCAGCAGATTCATCTGCACAGGGATTCCCAACTGAGGGATTATCTGCTTTCCAAATCTGCTGAAAGCAGACTGCTGAGAATCTCTGCTGTGGTTATCTTTGCTTCCAGCCCATGTAGGCAGCAATCCCTGTGCTCTGGGAATATTTATTGTCATCATGGAGAGACCAAGTCAGCTGACAATCCTGGATCTTGTGCTAGATAACCAGCATGAAATAACAACCTGTGGAATCGTTATTTTTTCTCCCCTTGCTGTTTTTGTTGTTGAGGGTTTGGAGGGTTTTTGTTTTTAACTCATGAAACTGATCTGAATTATTCAAACCCAGCAGCATAATGTATTTTATGTGGTTAAGCCAAGCCCTGTTTGATCATGTTCTGTTTTATTTGTGTCTTGTTTGAGCAGGACTCGTGCCACGCAGCAAGAGAGAAACCCTGTGACAGACAGAGCACCCTTGGAAAGGACTGAATGCTGTTGGGAAGCTGAAATTCCAGTTCCTCTGGAAAATAATTTTATAAATTTTAATGTGGCAACAGACAAAAAATTCAAACTGTGGCTGTGATAAAATTATAATGGAATTGTATCAGAGATAATCAGTCTTCCCCATAAAGCTCAGACTGCAAACTGTAGCCCTGATCCTGCAGAGAACACCAACTACACAGGAAATTTCCACAAAACAGCAGCACTGCTGTTGATGAAATCTACCAAAGTGCTGGAATTTATAATTATAGACATTAAAATAAACCAAACAGCCTTAGAAACAATGAAGGATTCTAATCTGAAGGAAAAAATGTAGATGGGAAGAGTAGCTAAGGTCCCAAACACTCAGCTGAAACACAGGACTCACACAGGCCACAAAGAGCACACAAGAAATGGTTATGAATCAGTGACATGAAATCTTTATACCAACCAAAATTATTTGGATTTTCTTCTTCACTCAGTTTTCCCCCCAACATTTATTTTCAATTTATTTTCTGACCATAAGTGAAGTGGTCAGAAGTTTGATGTGTTCAGACAGTCATACAATGGCTGAACTGAATTCCTCATTGGTTCACTTTCTCCTTTTTTAATTTAAAATTATATAGTAGTAAATAATTTTTTTCACTCACTGAATTGATTTTCAAATAATTTGGCTTTTTCTCTTCCCATACAAGATGGCTAGGTGACTTCAAGTGATAAATAATAAGCATATAAGTAATTTGTTTCACATCAAAACAACACCCATTATTTATAAAACTTAAAAACAATTGAAGATGAAACAAAACTCTTTCCATGCAGAAATGCTGATGTTAAGAAATGAAGCTGGGTTTTTTATGAAATTGAGTTTATTTATCATTTCTTCTGAATTTAAAAATGAGAATGAATGTATTTTCTGTCTACACTAATACTTATCTTTCCATTCAGCAGGATAGGCAGAGGATACCATAATGTTTTATTTTTTATTAATTCAGTAATTTATCTCTGATTGTCCTAAGAAAATCAGTCCTTTGAACAGCACAATAGGTGGCAGCCCTTCCTTGTGTGCTGCATTTTGGACTGGCAGATTTTGTCTGTGCTGGCACTAGGCTTGGATTTGACAAAGTTTTAAGTTCAATTAACTCGAGTAAACTTGTTACTCACAAGTTTGAAACTGATTGATTAAGCGAATAAATAATCCGTGTTGTTTTCATTACTATCACATTCTCCTTGCATACTAAAGTGGGAAAGATAAACTCAGGAGCACTCTAATGAATTGCTAGGAATTTGTGGTAGTTATCTCATGTTACCTTTCTTTTGGAATGTAATTTATCTTCTTCAGTTTAATTGACTCGTTTAGTCAAATAGCACACTACCATGAAAAAAAAAAAATCATCAGTTTGCCAAATAATGAACTCATACATATCTAATGAGGCTGAAAAGCTGAGTTCATGCATGTGGGGAAGGAGGAACTGTCCCAAGCAGAAGAAATTTTTAGCCAAAGGTAGAAGAGAGTCTTCTTTTCTGAAGTTTCCTTGTTGTTCAACAATCCTTATCAGCCTTTGAAAATAAGACAAAAAGATTAGAAAAGCTGCAAAGTTATTTCCTTATCATAGAGAAAATAAAACACTCTTTGACTATTAATGTATTTACTAATTATTATTAAAGTGTTTACTAATGTAAATACTTGGTGCTATTGCCATTAATGGAAATTTTCTCATTAATCTCTTTCTGTTCCAAGGATGGCAGACACAAATTTCAGTAGAAATGTATCTGAAAAGTTATTTCACAGATTTCTTGATAGAAATTTTACTTTTACAGTAGCAAATGGGGGTGTGATATCTGATGTGAGAGTTTATTCTATGAAGTTCTGTTTTCCTTTGAAGTCTCTTAATGATTTACTCTCTGTCACTCCTGAATCTATTCAGGATTATAGCATGATTATTATTAATTAATGCATTATTATATCTGCTGTTTCAGATGTGTTACATCACTTTTTATAAGACTTTAGTTTATGTTGCCAACGTTAGTCCTGCACAATCCTTTTAGCTGCAGTGTTTCAGTTCCTAAGCTTTTGATGGATTTGGATCCACAACTTAAATATTTACCATTTTCTGCTGAAGTGTCTTAGAAGAATGAGATTATGCATGCAGAAAGTGGATGGGGAGTTCGAAGATAACAAATGGTGCATCAAACACAGCTTAATGTGGTTTTACTGGAGTAGAAACAGTGGTAATAAATCACCTGCCAATGCTGATAATAAAATACTGCATTGGCCTTCATCAGCCACAAGAGAAAGGTTAAATGTTATTTCTCACAATAACCACGTGGTCTTCATTCCTGACATCCTGACTACATTCTATCATTATTTTCTGTAGAAACTGTGATCTTTATGAAAAAAAAAAATTCCATGAAGAATAAATGCTGATGCTTGCTGACCTATAATATCCCTGGAAAAACCTTCATTCATTTTATGGTTATTGTAACACATAAATTGTTTTCCATTTGGGGGTAAATACAGCCTGCTCTGCAGAAGGTAAAGCTTGGAAGTCACCATGCCCAGCTTTGGTTATCTTTGATAATTTCTTCATAATCAGTGGAGCTGGTCTGCATAATTTAGTGTTTAAGGCAGCTAAAACCAGCACTCTTAGCCTTTATAATGCAATTTATTTATTTTTGTATTTATTTGTGAGCTGACTTGTTAGATGATGTTCTGCACTGGCGTGACAGAGTGAGTGGTGGTGCAGGGGTCTTTCTTTAATTCTTTAATTCTTTATCACTTGTAGGAACTGGCCCACCAGTCAATTGTTGTTTTTTTGGGATTTATGTATTTATTTTCTCACTCAGGATGTTTGTGACCACCTTTCCACCACCACTGTCATTGGTACTCAAGGCTCTGACTGTGTTTGAATCTTTAACAGAGGATGACACCCAATTATGCTGCTGTAGAATAATATGTGAAAGAATGGAAAACTTAAAAGAGAAGGGAAAGAAAGGACAGGGTTGGGGTGTGGATGATGTGGTGTATTCACAGCTTTTTGTTGTATTTAATTATTTTCAGCCTGTTAGACAAAATATGTTTTACTTCTGTTATGCAGATAACATTTGTGCCAGAGGTAATTAGTCTATCAGAGTCTGTTGCCAGTTTTAATCAGGTTGTCAGAATCTAAATTCTCTAGAGCCATAATGTAAACAATTCACAGGCTAACAAGTACTGTGTGAAACACTGAAACATCTCCAGACATCTGTGAAGCCTTCAGTTGCAAAGCTTTCTGATTTTTTCTTTTTTTTTTCCTTTTTTTTTTTTTTCTTTTAATTTGGAACTCAATTGCTTCTGCAAAATTTGATTGAAGGCTCAAACATTTTGAATTAATGTCAGTCTGTTCCAAGGATCTTGACAAGTTCCTGGAAGGAGCTTATGTTCCATATTAAACTCCTGCAAAATGTGATCTTTCCATATAAAATTTACTCCCAGTTTTAGAGAGAGACTCTAACAGGACAGACTTTTAATGCAGCCTTTTAATGGAATGTAAGATTTATTTTGCATCTACAGAGTGTAATGCCCAAGATTCAATATTGTCATTTCTGAATCCATAAACCTGCACCAAATTCTTTACAGCTGACATTATTTACATCCCCTGTCTCCCAAAAAGATGTATTAGATTTTAGTTTTGTTTCAGGAAATTGGCCAGTCTTGTTTCATTTACTGCCATCATTTATTAACAGAGCCTTCCAGCATCTACTGACTGGTGAGTTAACCATTTTAAATGTAAAGTTCAGGACTTTGGATATTCTGCTAAACCTGTAAAGATGTTTTTATATTCCTATCAAAAGAAAGTTTATGCAGTTTTCTTCAAGGCACACTTCTAAGCAAATCCACTGAATTTTTCACTAAATAGTTTCATCTCTGGGAACACTATTTGGCCCTATTTCTGACTTTAAAACTTATGTGTAGCTACCTTTTGGATCAATAATTTATCTGTGGAGATCTTCAGCTTATTTTCAGTCAATCCATAAATGGAAAAATAGATGTATCTTACTTCAGAGAATTCCCTGCTAGATCCAGAGGATATCAATGGCCTTTTACAATGAAGCTATAGCAGATTTTTATCTCTGAAGGAAGAAAAATTGGATTCTTGCCATTGGCATATAAAGCTGCATGTGTTAGAGCTGCTTCCAACTGGGAATGCAGAATCAGTGCTGGAATAAATTGGCATGATGTCATTAAACAGGAGTGGAGTTGTGCCCACTTATATCAGCAGCCAATTTGAGAACATGTCCATACACCTTCTACATTTATTTATAATGGAGAGTCTGGAAAGCCAGCAAACCACAAGTGACAAGGATTAATTCAAGCACGGAAATTTTGTGTCCCTGATCTGAACAAAGTCGATCTTTCTCCACAAATATGCATGAAAAATATTGATACATCTTTGGCAATGGCTCCCCAGGTTACCTGCTGTGCTGTTACCTGGGTGAATTCCCTCTGCCTTTTGGAAAGGAAGAGTTTAGACACACTTTACCTGTAACTGTGCTCTAAAACAAAGTATTACAATTCAAACTTTGCTCATCTTTAAGTTGCAGTGTGTATTTTCCAATGTGTTTTCTTATCAGAGAAAATAAAGGATCTTGAACAAACCAGGGTACTATAGATGGTGGTGACTCTCAATTATCAGCATTTAGTTTTATTTCCAAGGTGATATGTTTCTTAATTTTATTATGCTTCCTAAATATTAAGGACTTGACTAAGTTTATCAGACTTTGCTGTGTCAAATGAGCAAAGATGTGACCTTGCTTAGGAACCTATTAACGGATTGGTGGATGCTTAATTAAGCATGGGGTGTGATGAGTTTCTCTGTGGGGCCAGGTGTTTTTAGCCCCACAAAGGTGCATCACACTCTGGTGGTTGCCAGCATCCTCTCAGAAATGGCTTAAGAATAATTAGGGAGATGGCTGATCAGAGGTGTTCTGAAAAACCAAAAAGGTTTTAATTAAAGGGAAAGTAACAAACTGTACAAAATAAAAGAACAAAAGCTGTGCAAGGGGAGGTCCCCTGCACCTGCTAATACACCTGAAAAAGCCTCGAGAATCTCTGTGCTCTCTCTTAAGTGTACAAAGGTCTAGAAGGGGTTTTTGGCGTTTTACCCAATAGAAAACTGCTGCATTTTTTGAGGAACAGCTCAAGGATCCAACAGGTGCCTTTGTCCTGGCACTGCATCAATTATTGTGAGAAGAGCGTAGAAAATTCTGGTTCATCTCCCTTATAAATTCAAGGGTAAAACTTAAATTCTTTTCCTGACATGGGAACCCCAGTTCAGGTGATGGGGTGAGGCTGCCAATGCTGGGCTGGAAGTTGCCCTGATATTTCCTCGAGTTCACTGGGGTTTTGTTAGGGCAGATCAGCTAAATATTGTTCCTGCTTATACTAAATAGGATGATTGAATGGGGCATTGGTTTTTGCTTCAGTTGATATGGCAACAAGGAATTTTTCCATCAGAAAGTGATCACTGTTCCCTGGGGGAAAAAACAACAACAAGAATTTTTTACAAGCCAAAAGACAAGGACAGTGAAAGAAGGAATAAAAGAATAATAATATAGAATAATAAAGAATAATAAAAGGAGGGTACCTGATGAAGCCCTCTCTCAGAAGATCTTGTTGCAGACCCAGAAATCCTCTAAGTTTTTCAAGGACTTCCAAAGATACTCTCAGCTAGAGATTTAAATCTTGTAAGAACCAGGAAATATCGTATCCAAAGTAGGGAAAGCTCTGTGGTCCCTATTTGTTTATAAATATCTGCTCTGTTGATTTTTAAATTATTGTACTTAACAGTTCCAATATGCAGATCTTGGTAGAGGTCATTTCAGGGCTTCATTCTGCTTTATTGGAAGAGAAAATAGAGCCAAGATTTTCACCTTTCCATAATGTTATCTCATTTATTTGTGTATACAGAATATTATTGTGATTTTCTGTCTCCCCTGAAGAAACAGTTTCACATCAATGAATATTCATTAAGATGGAGAAAATTACTTTTTAGCCATTTTTAAGGACACCTGTGTAAGAGGTGAAAACCTGACACGTCCTTTACATTTACTTAGTAATAAAAGACTTTTTGCAATACACAGCTCATGCAGAATACCTAATATAGCTCATTAGCACTCAGCACTAAAGTGGCAGACCTCAATCTCTGCTGTGAAGCAAATAAGCAGACAAACATGAACTTAGGTCTCCTTCTGCAAGTTAACTGTCCTATCTGTTTTTTCTTTTTGCAAGTGTGTTATTTCTCCCTTCTGTGATTTAAAGATTTTTAAATCCCTCTGCTCATTTTCACTTAAAATTCTGCAACTAAAGGGTTTAACTCCCAATCCTTTTAGGTGAGAAATACTGAAAGATTTTACTTTCATGTTAAGTCAAACTTAAGTTTTTGAATCTTTTTTAGTCAGAGATGAAATAAGGAAATAGCAAGATATTGCATAATCTGTTGCTGCCATCCAAAGGAAGAAGAGTCATCTTGTAACCCAAAGTGAGGGTTTTTTACAAGAAGAATAAGTAAAAAAATGGACAAGAGAACAGAGAGCAGCTGCCATTTCAGATGTATGTATGCTTAAAAGCTATCAATATCTTATTAAGGATCTTATTAAGAATTTGATAATTGTATTTGATTGGCTAATTTATTTTATGCAATAAATAATGAAGCTGGTGTATATAGTTAAAAAATCCACAGAAGTGAATATTGTTGGCAAAAGATTAAGCATGTGTGTGCTTGTGAATCTTATATAACACAGCTGAAATCATGTGGAACTTTTAGAAGACTAATCTTTTGCTAAGGTAGAGATTAAGCAAAAACCCTAAACTTTACAGAAAGTTTCTTTCTTTAGCCAAGGAGCTCATGAAGAACTCCCTCAGAGGTGATATTCTAGGAGCCCTAATTGAAATTTGGTTCTATGTTTCATTTTGTAGATGTGCATACACTGTTAAGAAGAAAGTTTGTTTTGTTTTTGTTTTTATTTTCCCAAATCTCTCCTATCCATGAAGATGAATGATGTGCTCCAGTCTCTGTATTTGGGATCCTCAAAATTCCAAGGGTTGGCACTGAAAGGGCCAGAACTTAAAAGCTGGTTGAATATCCAAAATGAGTCTTTGCAAGATTTTGATAATTTAGATGTTTTCCTGAGTTAAAACCAATATTGCTTTGTAACACATAAATGTGCTGAACAGTATAAATAGGGGGGGAACATTCCTCTATTCCTCTGCTTAGAAGAAGTGGAATACTTTTTTTTGCAACCTGCTTTTTTCTCATTATTTTTGACTGTTGCTCTGCCTAATTTGAAGTTTTCTAGTTGATGTATTTTGTTGGGGATCACTGAGGGAGACAGGGTAATTGAGTTACTTTCTTGAGGGAGAGATTTTCTTTGGCTAGGAATTAGATTTATGCCTTAGCAGAATATGGTAGCTTTTGATGTATCTTTGTGGTATTCGTATAGAGATGAAACTGTGTAATTTCCTTTAATCCTGCATAAAATATTAATTTTGTGCCCATCTTTCATCTTTGTAGTATACTGGATTTATGATGAAAATTTGAGTGAAAAATTCAAATGCTGTGCTTGTTAAAGTGTTACCTGGATGCAAGGTAAATCTGTTTCTGTTGTGATACCATTGATTGATTGTGTCTAATTAACTGTAAACCTGTGTTATCATTTTAATGACAAAATCTGAAAGAACAAACTGAAACAGAAAAGAGAGAGGAAGGAAGAAGGGAAGGGAAGGTGCGGGAGGGGGCGGGAAGGTGCGGGAAGGGAAGGTGCGGGAAGGGAAGGTGCGGG
>VXBR01002364.1:57726-89306 GCA_013400215.1 Cisticola juncidis
GGAAGGGAAGGGAAGGGAAGGGAAGGGAAGGGAAGGGAAGGGAGGAAGGAAAAGAAAGGAAGAAAGAAAGGAAGGAAGGAAGTTCTTATGAATGACAAATAATTTATAACCTCAGATGCTCAGTTTGCTTTAATAATTCCAGCAGACAATTATCTATTTCTGTGATGGGCTGCTGTCCATAGAGAGAGATATTCTAAATTTTACCTGACAAAAGAATACAGCTATCAATAAACTAGGGAATTAATACGAATGAATTAATATTTGTGAAACTCCTTTCTCACTCCTTAATGTGCACAGACTTACAAATTTAGGTATTCAACTCAAGGTTAAAATCATGACATCCTTTGCAGCTGGTGGGATGTCAATTTTCCCAGAAGAGTTCTGAAAGTACACTCTGCACCGTGCTGATGTCACTTAACAAACATTTAAAAGAAAAATAATCTTTCCAGTCTCCTCCAGAGGGACTATATCTTTTTCTCCACTCCTTAATAAGACTTTTTGCATTCTAATTTAATTAAAACAGAGAGTTTACTTAAACAGTGACTTTCAAAATTATTTCAACAAAAAATAAACCAAGATCATGGCTTATTTTATTACTTTGACTGCCACTGGTTATCACTGCATTTTTCTTATGACAGTCAAGTATTAGTAGCAATCTTCTCTTGACACTGAAGATGATGTTTAAAATCCCTGGAGTATTTAAAACAGGAGGGAGCTCCCAGCATGTCCTGGTGCCATGGAAACCAATATTTACTCTGATATATCAAGAATAACCTGACATCTGGATTTTGTCAGTGGTTTTGCATTTTGTATAAGAAAACATGCAGACATCATAGCATGACACTGCAGTGAAAAAAAGACAGAATTGAATCAAAGAAAATCCCACATTATTAGATAGAAACAATGAAGAGTTGTTGCTAAATTTGCAGTACATGATATTTAGAAGTTATCTTAAATCACTAAAATATTGCTTTCTGAGGTAAAATATGTGAAAATCAATTACACTACTGGAATAGATCTGGCATAAATGGGATAAAAGAATTTTAACAGCAGTGGGATATGTCAATTTAAATTAATGAGGAGAACCAACCAACCAAAAAAAAACCCCAAACAAAAACAAACAAACAAACAAACCCCAAAAAACCCAAAACAAAACCCAAAACCAAACCACACCAAATCAAAACCAAACCAGAACATTTGTATGTTCAAAGATTTTTGCTAAAATTTAAGTCATAAAACTGTGCTATTCCAAGTCAGGCAAGTTAATCTATTTCTTTTGGCACTATCTTCAAAACTTAATCATATAAAAAATAAAGAGCTGACCAAAAATAGAGTTGGTTCATTTGATCTTTGCAAAGGGCACTTTAAACAAAAACTTGTTACAAATGCATTTGTTTGGGAGGCTGGATGGATTTGTTCAGCCAGTGCATTGGAATGGTCGAACAATTTTTTGTCCTTCCTGTAATTCAGTCAAAAATAACAAGGTAAAGGTAAAGTAATGAGTTCTGGGTCTTGAAAGATTGGTATTTTGTCAGGATCTAGAAACTCAGCAGGAAAACCTTTATTTCTTAGTGCAGAGGATTCTATTTTAAATTGATAACAAACTTTCTAGCCTCTGTCACCTACGCTTTTTAACCAAGTGGCTTGATGAGCTGAGGAGATGCAAGCAGCCAGAATTTGCAATACTGATAACTACAAATAACTTGCCTAGATTCTCCAGATGTACTGGAAATATTTAGGAATCTGTGCTGCATTGAAAGTCCACAGAGAACAATTTCTGTCCTTGTGAGATTTATAGCAAAGGTCTATAGATGCTGTAATATAATTGAGGGAAGAAAAATGGTCCCATCCTACTGAGGTAGACGTTTTGTGTTACATTTCCTGCTATTGCACAGGTAATCTGTTTTTTAAGAACACTAAACTCGTTTCAAAGTTTTTTCTCTGAGTGAGAATCTTGCAATAGAGAGACATTTACACTGAAAATATTCTTTTTTAGCTGTGTGGTTTTATTACTCTAGGCAAGGGGGGGAAAATTGAGATGGTTTTGAAACACTTTTTTTTTATGGTGTCACAATGGTCTATGAAAAATGTCACAAAGAATTTCACAAAGTAGAAGGGAAAAGGTAACAGTTCTAATAATAACTCTTGAATGGTGAGAAAGCGACTTAACAAATTCCTAATTCAGTTATTTATTTAAAGTAAAATTTCCTAACACTACTTAGTGATGCAAATGCCTCTGACAGGAGAAAATTTCTCAGACCTCAAGGATGAGAAGCTAAGGCTGATGTCTAAATCAGGGTTTCTACTTAGAATCCCAATTCTTGCAGGTAAATATTGAGTTGAGCTTGTAAAGAACTGTTTTTTCTACCATCTACTGCAATTAAATACTTTTAACAGAAGCTAAATGGTTTGGTTTAGAATGAAAGATATAGGAGACACAGCTGGATGAGCAAGTGTTTTGTCAATGTACACATGTGGATAAGAAGCATCTTTGCTTTTGTGTTTTTTTTTCCTTTTTTATAGTCTAGTGGGTTTCTAAAGTTTTAGTTCAAATAACTGTAATTTAAATTTGCCATCTTTCAAGTTTTTGTCCTTTTTCTTCTAATTCTCCTTGCAGAGTTCTTTGAGTTTTGTGTGTAGAAATTCTCTCAAATTCTGTACTGACACTAATTATTTCACTTATTTCAAGAAATTTGGTTTGATGTGATCTCCAATGTTTTTCTTCATTTCTAAAGGCTCCATCACTCTCGAGTCTCTTACAGGAAAAGGTCAGAAGGTTGAAGAGAAAAATCCTGCAAGTGCAGAGAACCTTGGCACAGATTATATTTTACAGATGGCAATAATGTAGTCTGTAGTTTTGTATTTTTGGGGTAAGGATCAGACTTTGTACCCCATTTTTATTTTTAAACCGAATAAATATTAATAACATTTCCTTTTGATTTGAGCATATTAGGTTAGCACCTTATGGGAAGCTGGGAGTGTGGAAAGGTAAATGAAGTTTAAACTCTTTAAGTAATTTTGAAGAAGTTTATTTAGGTACTAGGATCAAAAGATTTGGCTGTTAATGATTAACATTGGTTTCTTTGCTGACATACTTCAAAATTCCTACTTACATAATGGTATATTCAATTCTTACTTTAATTTAATGGTGATATCCTGTTTTAAACGTGTATCTCTCTAGCTCGTGGCAATTCCATTAACAAACTTTCCTTTCTGCTGAATCCTAATACAAAATATTAATTGAATGTTATTTTTTAACCAGAAAAGAACCTAATATTGTCTGTTAATCACAGGAAATCAGATTTTCATCATGCTTGCTGTTGAGTACAACTCCAGAACTAATACTGGTAGTGTGTGCCCATGGGTTCTGCCAGTTCCAAAAATTAAAATCTAATTAAGCATTACCTGCAAAAATTTTTAGAGTAAGTAGGACTTCTGTAGGCTCCCATTAGGGCAAGAAAATTCCTGATTATTCAAGAAGAAATGATAATAAACTAAACATTAACTCTGCCGAAGTTGTTTGCAACACTGTTTTTTGACTGACTGTGGAGTTTGCCAGTTTAGGATAAATCAGCTTTTTAAGCCATAAAAGGTAAAGCTTTTAAGTCCCAAAAAGAACCAGCTCAGTTTTTTCTTCTGTGTCCAAGATACTCAGAGATTCTCTCTTGGAGCTACTGGCTGATGGATTGGTTATTGATGCTACAATTTGATTTTTTTTTCTCATGCTCTGTACAATTTAAATATTAAATTAAAAAAAAAAAAAAAAAAAGGAATTCTTTACTTGAGTACTTATTATGCTGTAGAAAGCATGAAAACCACACAGCTTTCTACTTCCTGAATTTAATAATTGTTGTAATATCTTAAACACTGCATTATTTATTAACACTTTCTGGTTGTTTTGTTATTCTATTACTAAAGAGACCATTTTATGTCTGATGTAATATATGAAAATATATGCATCTATTTTACTAATTCATTACATGGTTATTAAACACAGAACCATTTTCCTACAGTTTTAATATCCATATTAAAAATAATTTTCCTCTGCTGTGTTCAGTAAATTCACTTGTATTTGTTGTTAATTCTTTATAGCATGCTGTTAAAAACATGTTTTAGAGAAAGTTTTTAGCTCTTCTCAATAGCTCCTATAGGTGTACTTTTAGTAAAAGGAATACTGGGTTAGGGAGTCCCTGGATGTACTTAATATTTTATATGATGGAAATCTAGGAAATCGTGGCTTTAAAAAGGTCTCTGTGAAAGAAATGTCTTTATCCTCTTTTTGGTTTTGTTTTCATTTTTTCTTTTTCTCTTTTTCTTTTTTTTTTTTTTCCATTTGTACTCATTTAAAGTGTTCTCCTTTTGGCTGTTAATTTTTTTCTTTCCTTGGCTGCTGTGGGGCTGTTTTGGGTTTGTGCTGGACACAGGGTTGATCACACAGAGATGTTTTTGTTGTTGCTGAGCAGGGATCACACAGAGCCAAGGCCTTTTCTGCTTTTTGTGCTGCCACCCTGGAGGGAGCTGGAGGTGCCTGGGAGGGGACACAGGCAGGACAGGAGACCCCAAATGACCAGAGGGACATTCCAGACTGCATAAAATGATGGTGTGGGCCAGAGCTCAATGAGTATTTTTAGTGAGAACACAACATTATACAAGTGATATTCTATTCTATTAAAACTGAACACTCTTGACTAAGTTATCTGTGTTTTAACTCACTTTCAAATGATTCATAAACTGTTCCTTTCAGTTGCTGTCTCCATCAATATTTCTTTTTCTCCATCTGTTGGACTTCCTGATATGGAGTACTTCAGGTATGAAGATGAGAAAGACCCATCTGAAGGCCTAAAACTCAATTCATTTGCTATTTGTTTGGTAATCTTTGTTATTTCTTATCTAGCAATGTCAGCACCAGGGAAAGGAAAGGAAAGGGATTTTTCTTTCCTTCCCTTCCATTGTATATAGGAAGAGCTGTTGTATGGCTACAGCATTTGTCTTCATGTTTTCATATAATTTCCAGCATTACATGAAACAAAAATGAGTTTACAAAACATTTCCACTCTCCAAAAATGTTCACAACACACAGAGCAAACAGGCCCTGTGTGACTGAACCAGCACTGAGAGAGTGCTACACAAATCTGCTTTCTGGAACATTCTCTCTATTATTTTCCTGCAGTTTATTATTTCAGTCAGGTCAAGCACAGCCTTTTCTAGGTAGAAAATGCAGGGCTCTGATATTGCACTTTAATGATTGGATGCTGCTGGGTAGGAAAATTATCTAATAAAATGTATTTTTTGTCTATTGTGGTGTGACATCTATCAGAAATGCCTCTTTGTTTTGTACTTTCATGTAACTTATATCCATTACATGCTTTTTTTCTTTTGCCTGAAAGTTGCTGTGAACTTCTGAGAATGATTTCACTTTGAGTTTTTTCTTCTTTGTTGAACTGAATTGCTTAGAAATAGGTCTGAAATTTCAAAAGCTGCCTGAGCATTCTAAATGCCTGATTTTCCATTAATTTCAAATCGTGTAAGTGGCTTTGAAAAGGAGAGCACAAAGGCTAAGTTACCCTTGGGTGACATTTCAAATTTACTGAGGCTGATGGTAAAATCTAAATTGATTTGAGCAAGACTAAGGAGTTTCCCTTACAGGCTGCTGGGTTAAGACTCTAAAGAAGTCAGAAATCGTCCATTTGACAAAAAACAATGAAAAAATATTAAGGGAGATGATTTCTGCTTGTTTTAATGAAGTTAACCTCATGCTTATATAGGAACTTTCATACTTACATTGAGGGAAATTCAGTTTTGGTCTCATTAGGATGGGAAACCTTGCCTGGATTGTCAAGAGGTGCAGTGCTGAAAGTGTGTGAAGAGAGAGGACTTGACACTTCTCTTTAAATCTGTCTCAGTTTGGCTTTATTTCTGTGAACATAATTTGTAAAGGAAAGGTCAAACCATCTCAGAAGTGATGCCTGTCTTAAGCTGGGTGGGTAGTACCAGTACAACCAGTGACACTGCAAGCTTCAGAGAGAGCCCCATGGAAATTCCAGTGGGAATTCAGTTTAACAGATTTGTCTTTTCAGCTGGAAGTATTTTGCTTTAAGTAAGTCCTTTCCAAAAAGTTTAAGAGGCATAGCTGAAGTTGCCTTTGACAGGAAGTAAACTATATGCATAAACTCAAATAAATGCTTTATTTTATAGCTCCAGCAGGGCCAGTTTTGTTGAGTAGCAATTTCTGACAGGTATGCATGTGTTTTCTTAATACACTTTCACTAGACCTAAGGGCCAGAGAACTTCATCATCTTCTGAAGTGTTAAGCAGCAAAATCCTTTATTGGATTTTTCCTCTTATTAAGGAGCATCTATTTATTTGCTGAGTTGAAAGAGACCCACAAGGATCATCTTTTGTAATGTGTGTATGTAATGATAGAGGTCTCTTTTTTTAATTAAATATTTTTATGCCACTTACATATCTCAAGTCCATTGAAAAGATGAATAGAAATAATGCTAAGTCGTCCTTCATTTTATAAACTTTTCTGGACCTGTTTTTTATGACTTGATAATTGTGATAAATAATAATGAAATGCATCCCCCTCCCTCTCCTAAGATAACACACACAAAAAAAAAACAACCCAAAACAACTGCAGGAAACCTGAGGTCGTTAAGCTTATTGAGGCAGAGAGAAGTGCTTGTAAATTGAAAGAGAAGAAAGGTAACAGTTGAACTATTCACTGCTGATCTGAGAAACAAATCCTGGAATGACAATGTGTGACTAATGAAAGTGCTGCTTGAAAAAGATCAGACTACTTTGTATGCATTCTGCCTTCCGTTTGCTCTGCAGATATTACAGAAACCTTTTAAAAAACAGCCTCACTGTGGGGCTTTTTTGATTCTTTATATATTAGGATACAATATTCACAGTGTTTCTGTGTACCAAACTCTTATATTTGTGACTTTTAGAGCCTGATTTCAACTGCCTCGATAACTTATAAGAGTTCTGCATCAAGCAAGAAATTCCATTACTAAATAAAAGCATTCCTCTACCAATTCTCTCTTTTTTTTAATGTTCATTTAATCAATAGTAGTGATTGGTGATACCTTTTTTCTGGTTTTCTACATTGGACTAGTAAGAAATTTAAAAGGTGCATTGAAAAAACTGGTTCCATTCAGAAGTAAATATAAGCATCTATTAAAATAAAATCAAATCCGATTTTCTATATTAAAGAAACAAATCTTCAGATCTTGTTTTTATTGAATTAGAAGGCTGATTAAAATGAGGAAATACTTCAAGTGCTACAGGCTTTACTATTTTTTTAATGAAATCAATGATCTCCAAGTGTGTTATCGTGTTAACCTGCTTTAATGATTTAGAGACAAAAATGGTATAAGAAAACTATGGAATAGCTGGGGGTTTTTTTTTGTTTTGGTGTTTTTTTTTTGTTTTTTTGGGTTTTTTTGGTTCTTTTGTTTTGTTTTGTTTTGTTTTGTTTTGTTTTGTTTTTTGGTTTTTGTTTTTTTTTTTTTGTTTGTTTGTTTGGGAAGTGGGGGAGGGTAAGAACATGCCAGAACGGTTTTAGCTAAAATCTTTCAGTTAAATCAGTCAATAACTATTTTATTTCAACTTGCAGCTCAAATATGAATTTGTTGCTTGAAACTTTTTTCAGATAAACTTGAGACAACAAGACTGCATGAACAGTACATAGTTGTGGGAATCAACATTTAAAATCACCAAGTTTCACAAGTTTTCTCCCTTCATGTGGTATTTTTTTCCTTTCATCTTTTTAATTTTAGTTAATTTTTACAAACTATCAGAAAATACAAGAGAATGCCCAATTTTTAACTGATTGAGGTGTAGGTGGGAGCACCCCAGACTACAGATTCTGGGTTCATCTGCTTCAGTTTCAGAGATGTCAAATTTATCCTTTTTCTATAACAAAACAGAAACCAGCTGGTTTAGAGCTCTGTGTAATTGTACCCAGAACATCAATCCTGCAAAAATCTTGGATTCACAGGCATGAAGTCCATTTCCCCCTGACTTCCAGGAGTTTTGGTGGATACTGTAAACCTCAGACTGCTGAAAAGCTTTCCTTGCTGATTGGTGTGACCAGCTAGTTCATAATGCATGGCAAAACCCAAAATTCTTCACTGAAATGAGGCAGCCTAGTTAAAATAATTTTTCCTGCTGTTTCAGTGCTGTCAGGATGCATTTTCTCGTGCTGAAGGTTTAACTGTGTATTCTTTTAAGTGTATTTTGCTCCTTGTGCCACACGAACAGGGAATTCCATGTGGCTGCTGCTGTTTTTCCAGGAGGTGGTAGCATTGCTCTGTGCTAGCTCAGAGCATCTCCTCCTCTGCTGCTTCCTTTATTCAGGAATGCCTCATTCATGCTCAGCAGCCATGCCTCTCTAGCATATTTTATATTTAAATAACTAGGAGATCATTTGTAAATTCACGTTTGATGCTGGTTTGGGTTTTTTTTAATGCTTTAGAAGTGTGTCTTTTTATTTTGCTGCTTTCTAAGTCAGTCTGGAGGGATTTTGCTCTTCAGTACTGAAACAATGAATGTGACATGCACACAAAACAGATCCAGAAAATGCAAAGCCACAGATCCACAGCAGAAACAGTCTTGGAGGGACTTGAATTTAGGTTCCAAAGAGTTATTTCCCTATTGTGCAGGTGAAAAAGTGAACTGATTTTAAGATGCACTGCACAATTCAACTTCAGCCCTGAAGGGTGCAGGGGACTCCAGGATTTTGGAAAGCCTGGCAAGGCTGGAGTGAAGGATCCTGGAGGGAAATTGGTGTCCTGTCCTTGTGGCACTGGGAAAGCTGAGCCTCCTGCTCAGCCCCTAAAATCCAGGATGATGAGGCTGCTTTCTGCTCTGACTCCTACTCTCTGATTTATCAGTGGCAGTTCTGACAGCAGCATGTTTTTTAATAGTAGAAGGTTTTCCCAGTGGAGCAAGCTGCAGCAGAGAAAATGTTTGTTTTCCTTCTGTGTCTCCTTAAACCTCACAAACCTGATAATAAACCTGATGTTTTCTCTCATAGAAGGATTAAAAGCAAAATTATCGATTGCTTTTATGAGGAAATCCATGATAAAATTAACAGTACTAATGGAAAGTGATATTTCAAGGGAAGAAAAAAGAAATTAACTTTGGAACTGAAAAATCAGCACTCCCTCAATACAATCAACACTTGCTATAGTATGAGGTAATCTTTACACCCAAGAATAAGAGAAGGAAGTTCAAAGCCAGTTACCTTTATTGATGAGGATTATCTAAGGAGCAGAGCTCCAAATGGCCTTTTGAAATGCTGAATTTAGATATAAAACACTATGGAGGGCTCTCAGTTGTTATTATGAGCACAATTTATAAATGAAATAACTGTGTTTTACATTCTTCTGCACTATATACTTGGGCAAATATTAACATAAATGATCCTTGTCCTTTAAAGGGCCTTAAGGAGCAGGTGGGAAGTTCCCTGTGGGATGGTGAGAAATGACAAATTGTAGGAATGGGTGGGGAAGGAGATCATTCCAGCTTGGAGCAGGGTTTGGATTCAGGGCAGCTGAGCAGTGGGGAAGCAGCTGCAGGCCATTGCAAGGATGAGGGAAGGCTCTGGGTTTGTATAAAAGTGGATTTCAGGGCTCTGGGTTTCTGTTGAGAAGCTGCAGAGCCTGGCTTGTGCCTCTCTGCACCACCCCAGCCCTTTTAGCACATTTATTAGAACACCTCATGGCAAAGAAATTCCTGGATCTGCACAGAAAGAGAGCAACTGCAGAGCAGCACTGAACTCGAGAGTGAGTAATGCCAGCTCAGTTGCAAATGGGGATATAAATGTATTAAACAAAAGTTTCTCCATAGTCTGATTTGGAAGGGTTTTTTAATAGGCTGCTGTTTAACACTATGAGTTTCTGTGTGTCTTGAAACTTAGCCTAGGTGTTTAGGGAAATGTTGCTGCCTGTGCACCTTACCCAACAGGTAATACATGAAATAATTGATCCATCTATAAATGCTGCATTCTGGGCTGTGTGACTGCAATAGCTGCAAACATCATTTTCCCACCAATCTCTGTGGTTAAAACTGAGAAATTTGCCCATTTTCTAACTTTTGAATACAATAGCCATGAGGATACCTATACCTGACACCTCTTTAGGATATAAACCCACTTCTCTTCTCTGGGGTCTTTATTCTCTTAAAGTGTTAAGGGATCTATTGCACTAAACTTGATAAATGTCCTGTCAGTAGTTGAATTATAAGCTGAATTTTGTCAGTTTTAACTGTCTTCTCCCTTTTTTACTCTTTTGCTTGCAGCATGAGTTCAGTGGGAGCAGAGTCTTGTGTTTTCTATCTAATGGGACAGCCCACAAAAAAAAAAAAAAAAAAAAAAAAAAAAAAAAAAAAAAAAAAAAAAAAAAAAAAAAAAAAAAAAAAAAAAAAAAAAAAAAAAAAAAAAAATAAAATTGAAAGACCACAGTGGAGCCAGGCTGGGCTGTATTATTTCTCTACATCATATTTTTCCAAGGAATTTTCAGGACCACTGCTTGCTGAATCAGCCTTGCCCTCCTAGCAGACCCCCACTATTTCCAGGCTTTAATGGGCAAACTAATTCTCTCCAAATCACCTTTCTGTGCAGAAACAAATGTCATAAATTATAAACACAGGAGGCAGGTGATGTAGAAACCTGTTTGGCAGTAGTAGTTGTTGCTTTTTTCTTACTAATGACTTTCTGACAAGCTTTTTTTTTTTTTGATGTTCCTGTTATCTGCTAAAGTTAGAATGGAAAATCAGACCAAGGCAAACCCTAATGCATGCAGATCTATAGGTGTCAATGAAACTTCAAAATTTCCAAGGCAAAGTTCTTCAAAGGAGTTCAGCTTCTTCTTGTCCTTGCCCAGTGGATTCCCCAGTGCTGCTGAATGCTCCTCTGAATGACTCCTGATTGTTTTTTTTTTTTTCCCCAAAGCCTTGAAGCCGATTTTCCTCTAGATGGCAGGACCACTTTAGTCTTTACAGCAGTCACTGAGTTATTGCTGGAGCTGGTCCCCAAGGTGGTTCTGCTATTTTAGGTGCTGGGAGAGGTTCATATATGGTGAATAACTGGGGTGAGGAGCAGCTTTTGAGCGCTCTGCATGGAGCTCTGCATCCCCTCCTGAGTGATGCATCTGCTGCTCTGATATTTTCCTGTATCTCCCATTCACCTCCTCTTCAGTGATGCTGTTTACCATGGAAAAATATGCTATATATTGATGTACTATATCAATATATTAAACCTTTCCATTATGGACACAAAAGGCAAATTTCAAGTGAAGTAAAAGTGAAATCTCTGCTGCAATCTCTGTGCATTCTTGTGTTTCAAGAAGTACAGGCTGCATCAAGGTGTCCTGTCAGTCCGTGGTGCTTTTCTCACGTGGCTGAAAGCAGCAATAATTTTGTGTTGTTGGCACATCAAGCCACCTTTCCACTGTTTGCTTGTTTATTTTTCAGTTGCAATTCCACACAAGCCGGATCAAAATCATTGCTCTGACATCACTGCTTTCTCTCCATACAGTAAAAAAATGTGGGTTTTTTTCAATCTTTTGTTGAAATAATCAATCTGCTGAAACAATCTAGGGGTTCTCTCATGGAAGTGAGATTTAAATATTTTGGCATTATTAAGGAATTTAATAACAAAACTATCATTTATTTTTCCCTTCATGAAGCGTTATTCACTGTATGCAAAATGGTAACATCATCTTCCTGTCTGAGATGCTTTTAAAGTTATAAAATATGTTGAAAGAAGCAGCAAATTGGAGGCTTGGTTCAGGGTGATAAGTATTGCAGCATCCCCATTTTTATAACTATAGGTGTCTTGGTTAGTGTTGAAAGAGATTTTCCAAACACTGTTTATAACAGTGTTACTTCAGGTTGTAACTAAAATGATTGCCATTATACTCTGTTTTGAAAAACAGGATGAAATTAAGAATTCAAGAAAGCAATGTGTGGAAGAGGCACAGGAGTGCCAAAGTGATTTTGTTAATGTGCTCTTAACAGGCATGAGGAGCTCTGAGATGATTCCAGAGTTATCCAGGAATTTGAAATCTGCTTTGATTATGCTCACGTATTTGTATTATATTTGGACCAAATTATGAGCTCATTTGTAGCTGATAATTTACTATCCTTACTAGGATGAAGTAAATGTTAATTCTCCTGACAACTGGGACAGGAATAATTATCTGCTTGCTTCAATTTAGCACGAGTTTGGAAAGGGGGTTGTGTGGAAGTAGATAACTTTTTTCATCAGAGATAAATACTTGAAAAAATTCAGTTTTCCCTTTCCTGACACTAAGAAGTCTATAAAGCTTAATAATTCTTAGGTCTGTATAATTTACAGCTCAGCATATTGCTAAAAGTTTCCTTGAAGCTTAAATTTATAGATATGTCCTGATAATACAAATTGAAAACTATGTTTCCAGTTTTAATCTAAGTCACCCTCTTGTTATCTTAAAAAACAACATCATGGCTTTATGAAACTAATTTTTCCTGTCAACACAGAAAGAATTATCTTTTGCTTCCATAATATAAATTTGATAGAAACACTGTTTCTGAAGAGTTTGCTGCAGTGGCTTCCAAGAGCTGATCTAGTGAGATCAGTAGATCAGTGGGTCTAGGTGATCAGTAAAACACATTATTAAATGACTGGGTTAAGGTCTGCAAGTCGCAACTTTATACCACAAAATGTTGTAATTTTATTTCTTCTGATGAAATAAAAGGACTTTGTAAAGGACAAGAGGTGCCAAGTTTGATCTGAAAACTGCACATCCAGCTTTCTGTGCAGCTTGCCAAAGAGACTATGGAATGACAGAAAAGTGTATTTTCCAAAGTTTTAAGGAGCCTGTTACTTATTCAAAGCCCCTGAGACTGTCCTGCCTGGCCTTGCTCATGGCCAGCATCTCCCCAGCAGCCTGGAGGTGACATGGAGGGGCTCTGTCCTGCTGACATTTCTGCTCCTGGTACTCGTGTCTGCTGAATGTCACCAGCCCAGAGGGCAGAACGAGGGGAATCCTCTGTCCCCGGGATGCAGCAGGGAGGGCAGGCAGGTTCTCACTCTAAAGCTGAGATTAACACCCTGCCATGACTCCTGCTGTGTGTGCCTGGAGCTGCAGGATGTGCTGAGTTTGCTCAGTTCATGAGCCCAACCAGCCCTTGTGTGGCTTTTTGCTCACCTGTGTGTTCAAGTTTTGTCCAAGCAGGATTTTCCTTCCCATTTCCCCTCCACCCAGACCCCCCTGTCAGACTGCAAAGGCTTCAAGCTGCTCCATAAATTCAATTTCTTACATGGAGCCAGAGGCTTCATCATTTGCTAGGGATGGCAAAGGTGTGTCCTGCTATTCTTCCAGGTTGAAATGAGGGACAAAATCTGAGTCCTGGCATTGCTCCAGTGCTCAAAGTCTTTGCCAGAGTAGGATGGGATCAATAGAAAAGTTGAAACAGCCTAAAATCTTCACTTGTGCTGTTGGAGGAAAGTGGTGTGGAAGAGGGAGATGGGAAAGAGTTTGCTGTGGTGGGCTCATCTGGCAGAGGCAAATAATCACTGAAACAAGATCCTTTTAATGAGGGTGCATGTTTGCCAGATGATCATTAAAAAAATGTGCTCTGCCAGTGAAATTGAATTAATTTTGGAGTTGGAAGTATAGTGGAAACCTTTTTTTTTTTTTTTCTGTCTTCTAAGATCTTAATATTTCAACAAATTTGAGTCAAATTAAACCTGTTTTAAAACTTGAAAACCTGCTTTCATCTTGATATGATAAGCTAACACTGTAAAGGTGGTGACAAAAGTAGATTAATGTTATCTACTGCAAGCTTAAATACTTCTGTTCTTGTTCTTACCTATCCTCTGAAAAAAGAAGAGAGTGATGCAAAATCCTCTTACCATTAGGGGCTCTAAACAATTCTCTAAACCTCTGGAAATTAATTCTAAACTGTGCCGTGACACTCAATGCCTTGTCTAATAATCTTACTGAAACCAAACCTGGTTCTTGCATTTCTACACCCCCAGTGCCCATTTGGTTTTGTGTCAGCTGAGGGCACTCGTGGTGATATGTGAGAATTCTTATTTTCAGGGAAGTGTTCATGTAAATTCCAATCCATTCAAAAGATTTATGGTCTTCTAAATTCTTGGAGAAAGTGTTTCCTTGAAGGCAAGGTGAGAATTATATATTTTCAGGGTAATTAATTTCAAAGTTAATTTTTAAATTTGTTCTTTACATCCTGATGCCTATGGCTGAATGCATTTTTTGTGTTATAGGAATGCCATAATTATGAATATCATATAAATTATTCAGTATAATCCTGGATTTAAGATGCCTCCAACTACTAATATAAGAAACTTTGAAGTATTTCAGATCCCAAAAAGTAAGTTGGGAGCACAGTGTGGTCACCCACTTCAGTATGCTGAGTAGAACTTTCCAAATGTTTTTATACCATGCATGCTAGAAAAGTTAAATATGGTTTTATGGTACCCACAAATATACTGTGAAATCCTCTAATAAAGAAACAAACATGTGGGCCTCTAGATTAGAAGCTGCCAGGTTCTGACTGTGTGCCAAATTCTGCCAGAGGTGTGCAGGGAAAATCAAACCGAACTTTGCAATTTGCATTTCAACTGGAAATTATCACTGCTCATGTGCGTAACACCATGGTGGAGAATGGTGTCAATAATGTGAGGTTTGGCATCAAAAACAAGTCATTTGACTTCCTAATTAACTGCTAAAATCTTGTTAAAATGTGTTTTAACATAAAATTAACAATGACTATGAGCATGTGTGGAAGTTCTTAAGAAAATCTTCAAAATCTGTCCTTCCTTTTCTATGGATTCTCTTTTTTTCCTTGACAATATGGTTTTCAGTACCTTTAGTTTTTTTTTTTAATCTCAATTTTCTACACTCCTGTTTAGATTGTCTTTGCTCACCTGTTTTTATGGTGTGTTTATATATATATCTAGCACTGAGCTTTTCAGAGAGTAGGAGCTTATTTCTTCAGAGAAATCAGGTAATATTTTAAGCTTTTTATCAATCTTATCCATTTAAACTTGTTGCTCCTAACAGTTCTAATGAAATGCCTTGAAGATATCTTTTTAGGAGGCTTTTGTTTTATGAATCCCTCAATTTTGGGTCTATATTTTATTTAAATAAAATAATGTCTCTACTATCCAACACCGTGTTATTGGCTTTTCTGATTCACTGGCAGCTGAAAAAGTAGATTATTCTTTTAATACTATTGTGAACCCCTCTCATGATGGGAAATCTGATTTAAGCTATAATCTTAAACTGCAGATTTCCTCACAATTCTTATTTCTAATTGCCATGTGCATTTTTAAAAAATTTCATGAAGACAAGCCTTTGACAGAGTGGCTCAAAATGAAGTTGTCCTGATTAAAATAAGTCTTAGGAACATAATACAACTTATACAATAAATAAGTTTGCTGTGAAATAAATGTTTAACTAAAAATTGTTGAAAGGCTCTGCAGCATTCTGAAAACTCTTGGAAATTTAGTGAATTCCTCATATCTTTGGCAATTTTTTTTTTATAAAAGAAGATATTGCAAATTTATAGTACTCATGTAATCACTTAGGCTGGATTTTTTGATTTATTTTGTTCCTATTTTTATTTTCATTTTCTAAATATTCAGAGAATAGCTGTCGAAAACAACAATCCCCCTCCCCCTAGAAACCCTAAAATTTAGCAAAGGGAACATTTTCTTTGATATATTATGCAGCTTGCTTAGGGTTGTCACATCAAAGAGAACACAAAATTAATTTATGTTAGTTGAACTCTCTCCCAATGCCCAGAGAGTTGGAAAATCAGCAGTGTCTGTATAAAAGAACTCAGGAATTGAGCAAAGTGTGCGTGGTGCTCCTGTCCCCAGTGTCCCTCGTGTCCCCAGCTGCTTGGGGTGGTTTTCACAGATTTCTGTGTTCAGGAACCTCAGCTGCATTTTTTTGCTGTTTCTCCATAAATGGTTTGAGGAGAGACTGAGGTTTTGGCATGAGAGACAAATTTCTCCTTAATTTTGTTGTGAATCACATTAATTTTAGTCTTTCCTGATGGTTTGATTGAGTGTCTTACTTGTATGGCAAAGCAGAATAACTTACTCATGCTACTTGTGCTTTTATAAACATTTTAACATGCAATTGTTTCTACCTCTTCTACAATTTAAACACAATGATCTGTGATAAACAAAGTGATAACACTCCCTATTTATTTTTTTTTTTCATTTTTCAGTCTAACAAGCAAACCCTGATACACAAAGTTAAATCTGTTTGCAGATGTGTGGGGGGGTGTGGAAATCTCTTTAGGCTGCTGATGTGTGCAAACTGTGTGGAAAAAAAATACATAACCTACTTTATGACTGTTTTTGTGGGAGTGTAATAGAGAATTCATGAATATTCAACTGCTTACAGTTGTAATTTTGTGTATTTTTAGACTAACATTAAGAGTTTTTCTATAATTAAGTAAGGAAGCAATGTTTGTGTGATGGTAATTCTGGGAATAAAATTAGAAAGATTTTAAGTCAAGGATATTTGAGGAGTTTAAAGTCCAAAATATANTGTGGGAGTGTAATAGAGAATTCATGAATATTCAACTGCTTACAGTTGTAATTGTGTATTTTTAGACTAACATTAAGAGTTTTTCTATAATTAAGTAAGGAAGCAATGTTTGTGTGATGGTAATTCTGGGAATAAAATTAGAAAGATTTTAAGTCAAGGATATTTGAGGAGTTTAAAGTCCAAAATATGTACATTTTAAAGAATGTTTCATTTAAATGGTTGTCACCATCTTTCCAGCATGATCCAGTAATTCTGTTTAAGATTAATTATGTTAATGTCCTAAAATATGCTTAGCAACAGCAATTCAGCTCTGGAAATTTTTCTCCTCCTTTTTTTTTTTCCTTGCCCCATGAGCAATTTGTGCTAGTGGAGCAGAATTACACTTGACCTGAACTCGTGTTCATTCTGTGCATACCTCCATGCAGCAGCAAAGTAAACTTGACAGCTTAATTCTATGTTTGCAGGGATAATCCTATTCACACTGCAGGATAAGGATGCTCTGCCAGTGGCTTTGGCCTATAAAACCATTAGCTTTAAATTGTGTGCTCACATTGTGATCTCCTTAGAGTGTAAACCAGCTTTTTATTTAGCAGTTTATTGGGTGATTTTATGATACATTTTCCTAGCCAATGCCTACTTCCTTTTAAAATGTAGCTGCAGAAAGCAACAAAACCTTCATTTCAAATGGATTATCTGATAGAAGGCACATGATATGGTCTTTTAAAGCTGTAAATGTTTTGGATTAAATTGTATTTAATGAAAAAAGACCATGTTGGTGTAGAGGTCTTAAGATAGCGTTTCACAGGTCTTTACAGGTGGAGGCAGAGAGAAGTAAGTAGCCAGAAAATACATTAAGATATTTCCTTGATTTTTTCTTAGTTGTCTTACAACAGGCCAGTATTATTCCTGTATGCATAAAAAAAATGTTACTATGGGATAATATTTGGTTTAATTTTGTTTTTCATCATGCTGTCCTGAGACTTCTGATTGGAGATGAATCTTAAAAATAGCTTGATTTTTTTTTGTTTGTTTGTTTTGTTTTTTTAATACTAACCTTAATTAGATATTAGGGAAAATGTATTCTCTGATATTTGTTTTATGGGTGGTCAGGCATTGGAACGGGTTGCCCAGGAAAATGGTGAAATCACCATCCTTGGAGGTGTTAAAAATCATCCAGATGTGGCACTTTGGGATATGGTGCATTCCACATCTGAATGAGGGAAAGAATAGTAACAAAGATAAAGCATTTCCCCTCCTTTTGTATGAATTCAAACACCTGCTGAATGCAAGAAATTATTTTCCCTTGAATAAATTACCAAGGATTTTCAGAATCCTTTCAAATGTATCTCCAGTTGTCATTGTTTCAAAGGCAGGAACAAATGTCAATTAAGTGTTAACTGAGTGTAAATCAATGCTGTGATGAGTGTTTGCTGATAGGGCTCAGTGCAATGTGCTGCCCCTAACAGAGCCAGTGGAAGACCCAGATAATCTATTTAAATATCTCTGAAGTCAGCACAAAGCCCACAATGTCCCTTTTCTTGCTTATTTGTTTGACTGAATGGCAGTGCCTAAGAAGTCACTAGAAATGAAGAACAAATTTTGAGTGAATGTCAAATCTGTTCTTGAGCTGTCTGTGGCAGAAAGAGGCATGGACAGGGTGGGTTTTCAGAACCCAGGATTAATAATATATTACATTATATATATTATAATATAAGTTATTATTACATTTGAAAACCTTGCAAGCCAGAGAAAAATGTCGAATGTGAATATGGTTCCAAATCTTGCACAAACTTTCTTCCATACCTATAAATGAAAGAATACAGTGCATGCTGGATAATATGGATACACCCATTTCATTCCCTTTTATTCTTTTTTTGCTGATGGGGTAGGCTCAGTAGACCAATTTTGTAATCCCAACTCCAATAAATCATTTCCACCTCTATGGATTTTTAGAGTACTTGTGTCCAAGTTGTTTTGTATGGGAGGAAAACCTCAAAACAAAAACCTACAAAGACCCCTCAGTGGTATGAAGGTAGCTATTGATGTACTTTGAAGAAAATTGCATTTTCTTTAAACAAGAAGTTTTACTGCCATGTTGGAAATGGGGTCACTCCTAATATTCCAGAAAAGCTGTGGAACACAGTTCTGAGCTAAGCTCCTTAGCAGCTCCTAGGAGTACTCGTGTAGTGTCAAGCAAGATTATGCATTTTCCTACCAAGGACTGAAATCTGCAGATTTATTTAATACCTATAATCAGACAGAATCAAGCAACCAAAAAAGAGAGGGCTAAGATGGTTTAAGAGTCAGGGTGAAGATAAATAGGGTAAGGGAATAAAAAATCTGCATTTCTTGTTTTGTTCAAGTCTTGTGCAATTCAGTTTTAAAGGGAGCATCTCATCATTATACAATTGCATGTTTTTAATCACCCACTTCTTGGATGTTTTTTTTTCTTTTTCTTTTTTTAAGTTTGCTACAGCTGAGTTTCTAAGGTGGTAAGGAGGGAAGGCTGGAAGGGAAAAAGAGAATCATATCTCAGGGGGTTTTTGACACCTACAAGAGCTGCTTTTTAATGATTAACACCAGTTATCAGATCTTTCCCTTTCTGAAACACCATCACAAAGATCTCCTGGTGTTCCCAGCAGTTCCCCACTAATTCAGCTCACTAGCAAAATTAGCAGCAGGAAACAAACCTTTGAAATTTTCATCATTTATGAATAGTTTTGTTCTATAATAGAATAGAATTGTTCATGTGATAAAGGATGTGGGTTCCTGCTGCAGTTGTTCCTGTGTTAAGGAGGCTGCGAGTTATTTTCTCTCCATCAGTTTTTAAAAGAAAGAAATCAATAGAAATAAATACACATAAAATTAAATAGTGGATTAAACAGCCAATTGAGTGACTAAAATTTCTTTCACTTTTGAACCCTTAATTTTTTTCCCCTTCTCTGAGGGAGAATATTGTACTGCCATTTCTTCACAAACACTTGATAATGCTAAAGTGCTTTGAAGTTGCCACTGGAGAAAATAGTGCAACAGATGGAGCATGAATGAACTCACAGTGCTGTCTCTTTAATCTGAACAAAGGCAATTTTTCTTGGCAAAAATATTTAATATTTAATTCCATTTACTTATAGAAGTTGGATCCCAGATGAGAACACAAAAATACTGAGGCAGAGCTGTATAGACAACAGCTCAGTGCATCTATAGCCTGGCTTTTTATTGGAAATATTAAAAAAAACCCCTTTATCTAGCATGTGTTATAATAAATGTGGTAGATCTTGTTCAATACTTATCTGGAGGCCACTGAACCCCTAGGAATCCATGAATTAGAATTTCAGTAAGATGTTATTACTCTTTTTGCTTTATATTGTGGGAACCATACCCTGGCCCTCACGTGTACTCTGACTTTTCTTGTGAGTAACTGTCATCAGTGGTTGTAGGTGAAATTGCCACTCTGATATGAAAAGCAGTGTTTGAACTTCAGGTGTATTTCTACTATAAATAAAAATAAAACATTTATGTACTTTTATTACTACTTCCTGAGATTTTTTTTCTGTTGGTATACAGCTAAAAAAGAGATTTTAAATCCTTCCTTTAGACGTATCATTCACCACAACAATTTTTCTAAGTCCTTATCTGAAAGATTAAAAGGAGCTGGTTTTGATCTTTCTGTCAATCATCTTGCAGTTATAAGACTTCAGGACACCCATGTCCTCTTCTTCCTCCTTCAGTTTTTAAAAAGGTATTATAGTTCTGTTAGCAGAAATATATTATGAAACAAGTTTCTGTACATTTTCTGTAGACGTTTTTGCATTTATACATTTTCTAGACAGCACAGAATTTCATACTTAAGTGGCAGTTGTGTTGCAACAGCTGGTCCTTTCTAACACCCATAAGTTTTCTTATTTTCCTGTTAAAGTTCTGCACTTCTGTATTTTCACTGTGGATTTAGTTCCCTCTTTTAATTGAGGTCTTCTTGACAGAGCTGCACAAACCTGATCACTGCTGCTCTTAAGATGTGAGGAGAGAGATCCTTGGTGAGTCAAACCGCACAAGTTCAGGAAGTTCTTACTGCTTCCAAAACTTGGGTAATGGTTCAGAATTTGAAGGGCATGCTCAATCTGACTCTGTGAAACTTTTTAGAGGTAAGATACTGGAAAGCAAATACTCAGAAGAGGGAAATCATCAGCACACCCTGTGCAATCTAAATGAGTTTGGATAAAAAAAATCACTAAGTTTCATAACAGAAATATATCAGGGCAGCACAAATAAATGTCATTTCTACCTACACAGGTTTTGTATCTAATCAGAGATGGTAATAAGTCTCTTTATTGAGGTACTTTTTGAAGTGACATCAACAGTTAGTCAAATTCTTCACCCCATTCAGTGTTACATAGGAACAAAGGAAAAGAAAACAATATACAGAAAAGTTTTTTGAGAGAAAAGTAGCATGTAGTTGGTGGGGGTTTTTTAATTTTTTCTTTTTAATTTCTGAAGAAAACGTAGCAAAAGTGTGCTTGAAATGGCTTTTTTGCAAATGATGCAGCTCAGACTGGCTCCAAGTAGAGGACACAACTAGAATCATGCTGTATTTATGCTGCTACAAAATTGGTACCCAAATATTTTATAACCAGTTACAGAGCAGCACAGACAAAGAACCAGATCTCTTCAAGGAGATTTACACTTTTACAATTTTAAATGCTACATCCTGCCTTAACACAAGCCCTGAGGAGCAGCTACAGCAGAACTTCCCACTTGGTATGTGGGTTGTATTACATGTATAGGTTTTTCTAATTACTGAATGTTTTTAAATTCTTTTAATACTTAAACAATGTGTGAATTAGTTGCCTGCCTAAACCATCTTCTCATTTTCTCCATACCTCTAGAGGGATTTGATAATCTGCTATCAAAGAGGTGTCACCACCATTTCTGACTGGCCCATCCTTGGCCAGTGGCCCATCCCTCTTTGGAGCCACCAGGCACTGGTGTCACAGTTTGTCACAGCATTTTGTCACTAAAGTCCCCCTGCAGCCCCTCTGCCATCCAAACCTGGCCATGTAAACCCAGTACAGCTGTTCTGTTCTGTTCCTCTAGTTTAACAGAAATTCAGTCTGTGGGTTTTTTTTTTTGTTTTGTTTTTTTTTTTTTTTTTTTTTTTTTTTTTTTTTTTTTTTTTTTTTTTTTTTTTTTTTTTTGTTTGTTTGTTTTTGTTTATTTGTTTTTTTTTGTTTTGCACATGCCCTCTTGATAAGTCTTCAGAATTCAATTAAGTACTGTGCACTCCTGCTGTGCTAAGATAAGAATATCAGAAATTTTAAGAACATGAAAGTGTTATCTACATAGCAGGACTCTTTTTGTTGTTGTTGTGGCTGATCCCAAACCATTTTTCAGCTTTCTTGCTATTCCTTCAATCATTCCCTCCAGAAATCCATCTAGATTACTCTTGAACTAATTTATATGCTTGGCAGCCACTGCCTTCCTCTATAATATGTCTCTGCAATAAACAGTTTTGTTTTCACTAAATATGTGACTTTCTACAGGCATTGTTACCAGATTAATGTCAGAGATTTTCTTTAATCAACAATCTAACTTAATTTTGCTTTTTATTTTTCATTGTCTCTTACACATCTGAAATGCATTGGTTATTTCAAAATTTGTCTCTGCAAAGAGACTGTGTCTTCATCCTTGTGATAAAATTTGGAATATAAAAGGATCTTGTCAGATATTTGAAATGTGAACATAGACTTGGCTACTTTCCCCTGAAGGGAAGCTAGACATGTATCTGCACTGAAACAGCAGGGTGAAAATGATTTAAACAAGTAAGTTAAGGAAGTTTGCATGTCTGTACTCTTTGACATTCCCTTTTTATTGTGTTTCTGAGTTGTTTATTTTGCCTTTGTTTTAGTTGTGTTAGCAGGTGCTTACAAGTGACCTCCATGTTAAACATAAAACCAAACCAGCATTTCCAAGGAATATTTGTTCTATAATGGATTGGTTTATTTGGGTGTTTGGTTTATTTGGGTGTTTTTTATCTATTTTTATTTGGGTATTTTTTTATCCAGAGATCATTTTTCACCTTTAATTTTCTTTATCAAAGCTCATATCAAAATGAGAACATTCTCTGAATGGGAAGCTCCTACAGAAAGCCAGAATATGACTTTTACCCCATCCTGAGTTGACTCTTACAGATATTTATGATGTTCTCACCATGACTACAGAGAATGATGAATGGTGCTTAATAATGCTTGTTTTTATAAAGGTATTTTTGTGATGATCATAATTGTGGTGAGATAAACTTCAAACTTCATCTCACTGTAGGTTCTTTGAGAATCTCCCTGTGTGGAGTGTCTTCCAAAAAAGGAAAAAGAGCTGATATTTCAAGTCACCAGTGTCATCTAGATTGTTCTAAATATTTTGGGAAAATAGAAGTCAGAAATTTAAATATTTAGGAGACTCAATTTTTTTTTTTAATGGAAATTTTAATGTTCTATGTGCCAAAACTCTACATAAAGAAACTTCAGAATGCAATGTATTTCAAGTTACTTGGAGATTTTGTTTGTGTCCTGTTTATGTTTCTGCCTCCTTAAATCTCACAGTGCTTTTGTTGTAAACACCATAAAAATAAATCTGTGTTAAAAAGCATTAATTTTGAGTTTTAGACAATTATATGTTACTTTTTGGGGAATGAAAAAAATGGATCATTTGTAAAATCATAATAATGATGCCACCTGCCCGTTACAAGAATTTTATTCAGGTTTCTTCCAAGCATGTTCAAACTGTTTAATTTTTCTCTCCAAACAGAGAGAAAATGTTCATCTTGAAATATTAATTTTTAATGAGCTAATTTTCCAAAGTTTTCTTTGGAAGACAGTGGCTGCCAAGCATGTAAGTCTCTTTACCAGTAATCCAGATGTATTTTTTGAAGAAATTATTTTTATATTTTACAAGATGATCAAGAAATGAAACATCTAAGTATTTTGTATTTCATTTAGTTTCTGAGTGCTGGAAGGTGATTTTGGATCGAAGTAAATGACAAAAGATCTTTGTTGGTATGGAAGTATTTGTAAATAATGTACTAAGCAAGCAGTTTTTATAGAGCAGGGACTGAAAGGAAAGTTTCCCATTAGTCAGTTTTTCATATTATTGATTCCAAAATGTTTGTGCCTTGACTGTTTCACATGGTGACTTTAAATTATGATCTTATGACTATATGTAGTTTACATCAATAAAATAGATTTGCTTCCATCTTTGTTTGTAAATGTTCCTTTGGGAAATAATTTTTTCCCCTGCATTGGATTTTACCAAGTCTTCTGTGAACTGAGCGTAGAACAGCACTCTGAAGTGTTAAAATTATCAAAAGGGCTTGAAATGGCAAAACAAAAATCACAAAGCCAGAGCTGGGCAAATTCTAGAAATAATACTGGCAAATAAGAATGATTTGCATTAAAGTAATTAGTTTTATTCAGGTTAATTTGAATCATTACTTTGAGGTCATAAATTCCACTACAATTCTCAGGAAGACTAAAACTAACATGAAAACTTTATTTTTAAGTTTTATAATTCAATTTTTGCAGAGATTTTTTAGATTACTTAAGCACTTTACTGTGGTGTGATAAACGTTTTCAATTTCTGTGCTGCAATTACACACGTGAGTATAAATTTGGAGAAAACAAACTGGGCTTTTGCTTTCACCCATTGTTAAAATATTTTTATATAATAGAGACTTTTTTTTAGAACAGCATTTTCCATAGATTTTGAAACAGAAATTACAAAGGGACAAACAGAATATTATGTCAAGGTGTTCATCATAATAACCTTCTTGGTGTTGAGTGTAATTACAGGAGAAAGGTTTTGAAGTTAGGAAACATCTGAGTTTCTCTTAATAATCCTTAAAAGCCATTTATTTCTTCCTGTTCTCTCAACTCTCTGAACTGTTCTTTAAATAACTACTATTAAATTTTAGGATCTCCTTTATTTTAAAACATTACTTTATGCAACTTAAAAAACCACTGAGTTATTGAAAACATTTGTCTGACTACATATGGGGGACCCACTAACAGGCAATTGATTGCTAAAGGGTTGTAATATCTGACTGTGCTTTTTTCAGCTAAATTAAAAAAAAATAAAAAAAGAAAAAGGTAAAAAGGGCAGAGAGAAGAACCTGTGGAAAAAGACTTAAATAAAGAAGATGCAGAAGAAAAGGAGAATTATTTCCATTAAAAAAAGGAAGGCAAACAAAAAAGTGTAAACAAATTAATAAAGAAAACCCAAAGATGTCTGCAAAAAACCCCAATCAAATGAAAATGAATCATCCCCAAAACGCCAAAATCGAACAAACAACAAAAAAATGAAAACATCCCCCTTCGTTATTTCCTTTTCTCATTTTTTCCTTACTTTTTGAAAAATTATAAAGTAGTAAATAATACAAAAATTTATCTTGTGCCTTAACATTGAGATTAGATGCCTCAAATTCTTAAGGGTGATTTTCTGGTGAATTTCTGAATTTTTCTGAGTTTTTCTCATGAGGAAGAAGAAAAGAAAAAAAAAAACCCAAACACACCAGCTATAATTCTTCATAGAGAGAAAGAATTTATTTTTAATTTATTTGTGGTTTTCATTACCCACAATCCTTTGATGGATAAGGTGTCAGCATATTAAAAAAAGCATGGGGATTTGTTCCAAAGTTAAATTCAAGATAAGAATATTTAATAAACACAGGACACTCTTCTGTTTCAAATTTATTCTTCTTGCCCTTTTTTAGGGATAAATCAGGTGTTGAATAAACAGCCCTTCTTGGCTTTCTAATGGGAATATATTTTGCCTTTTTCAATATAGAAGCGCAATTATGCACTGAATTGGCCACTTTAGCTGCTTTTCAGGCTTAAGCTTAACTTTGAATATTAAATCATGATTTGAATGTAGAGTTCAGCTGTCAGTTTTAAGCTGAGTTTTTCTTCTAATGAATGACTGAAGAGGGTCAGAGGTTCCCAGCTACTAATCCACAGAAATGAGGAGTAAATTAAGTTCTTGATGAGAGCATGAAGCATGAATTATTTTTTTCTCTGTTTTTTCTTTTTTTTCAGTAGGTCACTGCAGTACTCTAAATTTCGATTGCATCTCATATTACCCTGGAGTTTACTTAAAAACAGATCTTGATGCTAAACAGAGCACAACTGCAGAAAATAATTTATGGAGGGATTGGAGTTTGCTTGTCTTCCTCCTACGTTTTGTCCTAATTAAAAAATAATTTTGCTATCATTAAAAGCCCTCACATAAACCTTATGTAACATTTTTGTAACCTATTTAGAATCTCAAACCTAAAAGGTTTTTTACATTGATTTTTTTGTTCTTTTTTTTTTTAATTTTGTTAATGAATAGGTCTAGAATGAACAGATACATTTTTCTCAGATAATTTATTTGGTTTATCTTTTGGTGTATACTATTCTAAAAGACATACATCCTGTAAATGGACAACAAATTCATATATTTCAATTTTCAGTCACTCAATAGAATTTTTTTTATATACCCATAGAGACATCTATGCTTCTTGTTAATGTGATTTTTAAATGTTATTATTTGGGTGTTAACAGCACAAGTATTTTGGGTTTTACTCTAAAAAAACTGTGAACGTGATTTGAAATCTCCATTTCATCTCTGCATGTAATTGCATAATAATCCCTAATTTCAATTTAAGCTATGAAAAGAGGCTAAAATTGTGAATATTAAGGAAAAACCAACTGAAAACAGAATTTACATATTGGAGTGAATTAATTATACTATTAATTTAAATTTATGTCAATTTAATTTATATATTTAAATTATACTATTATACTATTATATATTAATTATACATCAATCACTTTTCTGACAAAGGATCTACTACTTTTCCCAGTAATATGAAATATTGTCTCTGTCAGAAACTTTCTTAAATCCTCTTTTCTGGAGTCAAAAATGCTACCAGGATGATTCCAAGTAGTGTTGGAAGTGCAACTTTTGGTTTTCTTCTCTTCCCCAGTTGTAGACAACAAATATTTACAGGGTGATATCGCCATTAAATACAATATTAAATATTGTAAATATTAAATAATATTGTGTTGTCGTGTCTTTGGGATGTGTGTGCTCAGTCACAGGAAAATTTTGTGTACTTTGGATCCACCACTCTTTATTTGTTTTTCACTTAAGAGAACGTAGTCTCATGCCTTGGTACAATTTTTATTTTCAGCTCTCAGTTTCAAGTGAATTCTTAATTCTGCATCTAAATATGCAATCAATTATGTTTTCATTTTTTTAGTGGTTACCTTTGTGTCTAGCAGTTGGAATCAGCACAACTATGTAATATATAAGTTATAGAAAAAGCCCACAAATGTGGAGATATCAGTAATTTTGGATACATTTTAAATACATCCAATCTTTCTAAATTTCATAACTTCATAACTACATGCACTACATAAATTGATTAATGAAAAAAATATTCTGCATGCATGAAATCCACTTTTGAAATGAAGCAGGATAAGGCAGTAGGAGCAGCCACATTGTTTTATCAGCTGTTGTCTTCAAGAAAAAGATGAACCTGAGAGCAGAAAAGGCAAAACTTAAACATAAGTGAGACAAGCACAAGATGTTCAGAAACCAAGAAATGGCTGAGTAGGCAAGCAAAAAGCCAATTATTAAAAATTTCAATAGAAGTTTTTAAGTAATTGATTTACTTTTTCATTTTGCTCTTTGCTTTTCTTTCTAAACTTCTTTTTCTGTCCTCTTGCAAGACTGTTTTCTTGTCCTATTGGAGACTGAAGAAGTCAAAGCTGTTAATTATTGTTGATAAACAGGATTCCTGTATATCCCTTTTTGTTTTGTTTTTGTTGTTGTTAACTGGAGCTCCAAATACTAGACTATTGTCTCTAAAAATGTCCACAATTCTTTCTACTTCAATTTTTAATGTGATTGCAGAATCTTTTTGAAGGATGAAGGATTAAATGAATAATAATTCTTTTATTAACAAGCGAGTTCAAAGTTTGTTTACAGTTTGATAAATGTCACCTTGCATAAAAAATACAGATTTATGCACTACAAATCCCTTATAACCAAAGAATAACCCCTCCAAACAGGCAAACAAAATCAAATTAAAACAATGCAATAGGCCGTGTGCTCCTCATGTCTGTTATGCATTTCTAGAAGTAAGAAAGATTGGGTTTTCCCTTCCAGCAGTTTTTTAATTAGCCTTAGAAAATTCTGTAAAATCAAGTGGAAAATATAGCATATATACATTTTCTCTGAAATAATCCTAATTGCTTATTTGCAAAACATAATTGTGTCCCAAAAGACCTCAAACTTTCTGTGTCCTCCCACATAATGGAGCACTGTTGACTTTAATTAACAAAGTTTTTCTTGTCTTTATGAGAAATTATGAGCAAGATGCAAAAGGATTGTTAGTGATGGATTTTGTTTTAGTTTTTTGCAGTAATTTCTTTAATTTTGCCTCAAGATATTTACACAAAATCCAATTTGTTAATCTGTGAAGGTCCCATGTACAGAGCCAGAGTTGAGCATTTAAATTCTCAGCTCTTTTAGGTCTGTTCACAAATTCCATTAAATATTTTGTAATTCACCTACAAAAACTATTGACCAATAATATAAAATAACAATCATTTGACAGAACAACACAATATGGGGCAGGAATATTTTGTTTGCAAATTCATGAGAATTACTAAAGAAACCAATAAGAAGATTGACTCTCTTTAGTTTCTGCTTTTTGTAGATTTTGTGATTTTGTTTCTTAATTCACCTGAACCTCTGAAGCTTCAATGCTTTCCCTCTTTATGTTGTCTAGCAATATAATTAGGTGTTAAGACAAATAAGATAGAATTACACTTGCTTTTTCAGACTATTTAAAATCATAAACTGTCTCATTGAGTCAAGAACCCTTGCTGCAATCCCTTTAGCTAATAGGTTCCAAATTTGGCATTAAAATTACAGGTCAAGCAATACCATTTTTAAATTTCATTCTTTTCAAATGCTTTGTCAGGTTTGAAGGAGTTGTATGCTTATATTAAGAGCTACCATTTTGTATAAATTTAATTATAGCCTACATTTTGTGAAAGGTACATATCTGAATAGTAGGTTGAGTTGTTGAGTATCTCACAAATATTGCTTATCCCCAATCACAGAAATATGAATTCCTGTGTATGTTTTATACAGAAGTTCAAGCACTGAAAATAATGTTGTGCTTCCCTTGCATGCCATTCAGGTGTAGTCAAAACTTAAACCATTGAGGTCTGTAGGAAAAGGAATACCACTATTGAAAAGGAATGAATAATAATAATAATAATAAAGTCAGAGATAAATTGACATTGTGTGTGTGACATACTATTTCTAGTGCATATGCAGAAATCTTACTGTATAGTTATTAATTACATGACAGAGTGTTATAATGCTACACTGATGTAAATATAAATTTCTTTATTTGAAAATAATAGATCAAATCTTCATTTGCATAAAAAATTTGGCTTAGAGTCAAAGCAGTTGAAAAGATCCATTAATATTCTATATATTTTTTGTTATTCACCGTGTCCCACCAAATTTGATTTTGATCTGCTGAGCTGCCTGAAATCAGTCCCACAGAACAATTGTCATCATGGCAATAACCATGGTGCTACCCTTGAGTCCATGATTATTTCCTCTAGAACAAAATTTCCTTTCATTATTTCCTTTCCACAAAAGTCTCTGCTTCTTTAATTTGCAAGGCTTCTCATAACACCTGAGTATGAAAAAATTCGAGAAACTTTTACTCTTAATGTGAATTTAGTCTCCTAGAAATCAGTGGAAACACTCCCATTGTAAATGGTCACAGTCATGCTGTAAGATTGACTTTGGACATGAAGAAAATTCAGAAGTTGGAACCCTTTAAGGATTTTTAAGGTCCTTTCTAACCCAAACCCTTCCCTTTTTTATGATTCTATACTAAATTGTTGAAATATGATTTGCATCTGACTTTATGGATTAAAGACAATAACCTTAACATTAGTGGTAGCACATAGAGAAATAAGAAATATGGTTACCTTTTATATTAAATGTGAGTTTTATATTAAATGTGACACTCTTATTTGGGATAATTTCCCATGTGTAGATATTGATTCTGCCAACAGTGAAATTTCTTCAAATATTCTGAATCACTTTTGACACTTTTAAACAGGCATAAAATTGTGTTTCATTTCTTAAATGTTAAACATCAATTAGTTCCATGTACTCAATTCCCCTGAAGTAATTATACCTGTATTAAAAAAAAAAAAACAACCAACCCTTGCACAACAGTCAAGGGCTGTGCATACTCTACAGTCCAGAGAATAATTGTTTTGTATGGTAGTGTCAGGAAATGTTAAATGGTTCTAAGTTTACTATGCTTGATATTGTCATTCTTTTTTATTATTTTGTTTAAGTACTTCTATGGAGGACACGTTAAAAACAAGTGATATATGCAGAGATAAAAGGAATGCTGGCAGTTCTGACCTCAGTGGTTTAAAAAAAAAAATCAATAAATGCTGTTTTATATGAATTTTATTCTGGGAAACTCAAGTTTACTTTATTGGGGTTGCATAATAAGTTTTAGGAGTTGCATGGGGGCTTCTGTGAGAAGCTTCCAGAAGCTTCCATGAAGCCTGAAGGAGCCAGTGCTGTCCAGCTCCAGCATGGACCCAACACTGTTAATTTTATCTATCTCATATATTTGGGATTTGTATGTCCATCTGTGAGTCTTCCATGTCTTGCCTCTGGTTTCTGTACCCATAAATGAGATACTGTGCTCCTGATATGTGTGTAACATTCCCCACATCCTTACAGTTAAAATATGCAGGTATCTTAGTGGTCAGAAGTGGAAAATCCACGTGAGATAATGAAATAAAATATAATAAAGTGGGAAGAAAAAAAAAAAAGTCTGGGTTGCTTGAATGGTGTTCCAACTTCCAAGCCATCCTTAATGATGTTCTTCCCCTCCCAGTGGTACTAATTGAAGATAAAACTATAATTTTTGTGGGTTGTGGTCTCAATTTCCATATCTCAACAGTCTCAGAAAGCTCAAGGATTAACTTTTTGTGTGACAATTTATGAAACCAATTAAATGATACACTAATGATTTTTACCTTCCCTGACCCTTCACTCCATATTAACAGTACCTATTTATTTCTCATCATACCTACTTCAGGGATCCATCCAATAATTTATTAGAAAGGCACTTCCTTCAGATGTCACAATGCCACCTGTGGTAACTGCTGTGCCAATATTTTTTTATAAATTCGAAATTTATAATAAAAATTTATAAAACAGATTATAATGTTGTACTTCAGCATTGAATGTCTTTGAATTTCCAACATTTTAATGAGGATGATTGGAGAGCGTTGTAGTCTTATCTTTTAGCAGATGAGGAAAAGTAATAAATTCCAAAAGAAAGCTGGAGAAACTCAGGTGCCATCATCACAACATAGTGGTTTTGTAGTACATTAATTATTGTATAACTCCAGAAGCCTAGCTCACTATTACTGGTCCTGTAGCTTTTTCACAACAGATCCATCTATTTGTTTGAATAGCAAGAGCTCAGAGTTATAATAAACCAAATTTTAAAAGAAATCAAAAATATATAAAGAAATAAACAATAAAATTATAAAGAAAACAATATATATGGGCTTTTAGATGTAATATAATAATTTTTTTTTTTCCAGGGCACAAGCCAGCATCTATTGAAAGCTGGAATAAAACTTTCCCTGGGGTGAAGTTATCTCATAAGTGCCTATTGCTTTATTCACTGATATTGCTGAATACTCCTCAAGTGGTGAGCCCAGGGCACCTGATCCATGCTAAAATCCCCAGACTGTTGCCCAAGGCAGCCTCCAGACTCTTTCCCATTATTGGTGTGTAACAAAATCAGGTTGGGTTATGATTATGGAAATGACCAGAGCAATAAGCTGAAGTTAAGTGTAAAATACGCCAATTTTTTTCCTTTTTTTTTTTTTT
>VXBR01002364.1:93900-104085 GCA_013400215.1 Cisticola juncidis
TTAATTTTAATTTTAGTTTTAATTTTTTATTTTTATTTTTAGTTTTAGGTTTTTTTATTATTTTTTATTATTTTTATTATTTTTATTTTTGTTTATGCAAACTAAAGCTACATAAGTGATGATTCAAATAAAATCACTATGTATATATATATGGGAAAAAGTGTGTAATTGTTTGCCTGTCTTGGTTTGGAAAGACAGGTGTCTGTCAGGGAAAACTGGAGTTTCCCTTGGAATAGAGAATGTAAACCCCCTTCCCTCCAAATTATTATAACTTTGTAATTAGGAGCTTTCAGGAAAAAAATATGGGAATAGGAATAACAGTTCTTTACTAGGTATATTAAAAATACAAATTCAGTAACAAAAACAAACAAATAAGCAAACAAAACCCTAAAAATCCCACCAGCAAGCAAACAAACAAAAATCCCAGAAAATACTGAGAATGCTGTTTTAATGAGCATATAAAGAAATCAGGGTAGTTTCAAAATTGGTGTGATGCATGATGAAGAATAAAGTAATTAAAAATAAGTACTGTTTATCTGATTGCTAATAATGCAACTGCAGTATGAACTTATCCTCACAAAATCAGGGATATAGAGTGGGGAGGAAAAATAACCTAGGTTACAAAGAAATATATTATTGGTGACTTATCCAAACTGTGCCAATTCTTTGATGGAGTTTGGATAAAGAAAAGCCTAGACTGGTATTTATGTTGACAAAATGTGTTCTGAGATTTGATAAACAAAGGTTTTGGCTTTATTTAAACCTGGTAAAATGGTCAGAAATACAGACTGACAGAAAGATCTCAGGTACGCTTCTGTCTGTATTTGCAATTTCTTTTAGTTTGTTGCCTTTAGCTGCTCAGCAGAGATCACATCTGATGCAATACTGATGTGATGAACAGTCAAATCGCTGATTGGATTTGATTTCATTACATTTGACATGCTTTCATCAGGAATTTCAAAATTCTTAGTTAGGTTTACTATTTCTCCTTGGCCAAGGACACACTCCTGCAGTCAAATCTTAGAAACTCTGGGAAATATATTTTTTCTCCTTTTTTACACTGTCTGCATAAAGTAAACTTTATATTCTTTATCTTTATTCCTCAGAGTTGATACCAGATTATGAAGGGATGCCTTAACAAAACTCTGAGATCCCTCAGGGATAAATAGAAGTAGCAAACTTGTGGCAAAACATCTGGCAGGACTTGCATTGCCTTTCCCTGAGCTGCAGCTCCTCTTCATCTTCTGTTCACCAGCAGCTGTTCAAACCATGCATGTGCTCAGTTTTATGGAAATGTAGGAAAATAGCCAGTTAAAAAAAATCAAATTCTTAATTTTTTTTTCTATAAATTATTGGAAATCCACGCTTTCTGTCTGGAAAATCAAATGAGTCTTTTTCTCTACATTTCCATTGGAAGTGTACTTTTACATTTAGTTGATTTTTAATTTGCATGCTGAGTGCTGTCATAAATTCTGAATGCCTTATTTAAGTAATAAGTAGGTAAAATTTATTCTTCAACTCCCTTTTGGAAATGGGGAAAAGGAGCATAAGTTTGATCAGTCTTCTGTATTTCAAATACTAACTCCTTCTATCCACAATTCTGTGAACAAATTTTCTTTTCAGTGAGGTTTACCCAATTTTTTTAACTTCAGATTTTTGGAGAACAGGTGACACCTGGATAGGATATGCACTTTTTGTCTTGTAGATCTGCTGCTAAAGGAATGGAGCCAAAATTCTGTTGAAAGAAGAGTTTTTTCTTTTGTGGCTTCATTATAACATTTTAAATGTATTTGTCAAGTATTTTAAGGCTTTAAGTTTCCTCAGCTGATATGGCCATAAATGCTTCAATAGAAAAGTTTTCTGATCAGTCTTTGATGCTTTGTGATCAATCTGATCAATCTAATGCTTTGTTCTCTCAAAGTGTGATATTGAACATGAGCCACATCTGATTGCCATAAAATTCCAAAGATTATATTTTATATATTATATATATATTTATTTATATATATTTTTCTAGTTTATATATATTTATTTATATTTTTATTTATTTGTTTCTATTTATTTCTATTTATATTTTTTTCCTGGTTTGCTGTTGCATATATTAAGCAAACAACTTGAGGAAGGTGAATAACCTGACATATTCTGCCTAATTTCCTGTATTTGCTTTGGATTCTGATACTTTTATTATACTTTATTATACTTTTATTATAATTTATTATACTTTATACTGATACTGATATCTTTTGTCTACTAAGTCTTCTGTCCATATTTACTGTTAGATGCAATGTTTTACTCAGTAGCAGGTCTTTAGTTTAATTTGTGAAGTTAAATTTTTGATAAGAAAGCAGTAAAACTTTCTGCTGAGTTAAGTTCTATATATTATTAGCACTGCAGCATCAACTTTGAATAGTTTTTAAATTACAAAATATACTATACAAATGGCAAATATTCCTGTTCATTATCCATTATAACCTGACATTTAACGTTTGCCTGTCTTACCACCAATAATCCATCTGAACTTGTACCCATTAATCCAATTACTGAAAACATTGGAGCTCTTGCCTGAATATTCTTCTTTTTAGGGAAAGTAGACCTGTGTCACTGTCCCAGGATAGAGCAGAAATATCAAAGCTTTCAGAAACTCACACCCTTGCATATAAACTCCATAAATGGGTTTCCTTGCAGGATGGCCTTGGGGCAAAAATCCCCAGGTCATTAACCTCACTTTTTTTTGTAGGAAAAATGGTGAATAAGTAAAAAGTGCTTTTAAATTTAAAATCATTCTCCTCTTTTTATTAACTGAAGTACATGTAAGATCACTGTAGGTAATCTGCTACTGAGACTGATGAAGCAGAATTTTGGATATATTTATGTTTATTTTCTAAAAGTAATCAGGATTGTCTGGTTTTCACCTCCTATGTGTTTTCTAAACATTATTGGAAATCACTTCTTTACATTGTATATAATAAAATTAATAATTTTATTGCCTAATGAATTTGTTTATTAATAATTAAGTAAATGTGTTATTAATTGCTAATTTTATTCTTTAATCAATCAATAAATTGTCTATTAGTTTGAGAGAAGGAAATGAATTAAAAATATTTTTACTTCCTACAATATGAATAGAGCAGGGTTTCTAGCCTTTCAAAAATAAAAAAAAAATAGTTATAACACAAATTTCCCTGCCAGTAACTTAACTGACATATTCTGAACTACAATTGTGTGATGATTTTTTTTTTAATTATAAAAATAAATTAGTCTCTCTGGATGTCAATGTCTTTCAAACTCAACTTTTTAACAGGCTTAAAATATGCAAGAAGTGTTCCTTTAAAGACTTTCTTTGCATAATTCATATTCATTATTCTATAGCAAATGTTTCTTTCAAGAAAAAGAAGATGAAGGGTATGTTTAGAAATTATGACTAAGTTTAACAAATTTAAATATAGATGTGGCCAAATGTGCTCTCCAACTTCAGGAGCTTCTGAATGTGGAATGGATTAAATTCCTGGCACATTTTCATACCCATTGAATTGCTACATAACTGCTTCAATCTTGGATTTCTTTTTTCTCAAGAAGAAAGAAAAAGCTCTTGTAGTGAAAGATTGGTTTGTAACTTCAAGTGGAGCCTGAAAATGAAATTTCTTGCTCTGTGCAGAAAGGCCCATATTTTGTCTGAATTGTTTTACCTTCTCCTTGTAATATTTCTGTTCTTCAAATCTCCTTTTCTCAGTGCTTCCATCCAGTATTTTTATATCATATTAGAAATGCTTTTTTCATATATTTCCACATCTATAGTTCCACAGAGAAGGCTGCCATCACAGTTCTACAGAGAAATCTTTAATTCTGCACTATTTTCTTGAAGCTTTCAGCTTTTTAAGATGTTTTAATGAAGCCTTGGACTGCTTGGGACTCTAATGTGGAACAGCAGCCACAAACTCCTGGCCTGGCCTGTAGGAAATGCATGGTTTGTTCTTCTTTATTTACTAAAACTTCCACTTCTGAGAATATAAAACAGTTAATGAATAGATTTTGCTAAATCATATTTTCAAAATAATAATAATAATAAATATTCTTAAAATGTTAAAGTGTTTCTTTTGTAGGAAGTAAAAATATTTTTAATTCATTTCCTTCTCTCATTAGCAATTTAGCTCTGTCCAAGTACTGAACCAACGTACTATGAAATTGAACCATGATATATTAGAAATATAAAATTTCTGCTCTACTTTTGAAAGTTAGAAGATGACAGAAGAAGCTGAGGAAGGTCAAATTCAAGGTAGACCTTTCCAAATATTTCCACTGTCAGGGTTCATTTGTATCTCAAATCTTTATAGACATAAAAAAAAAAAAAAAATTAGCAATTTAGCTCTGTCCAAGTACCAATGAATATACATTTTTTTTTTTTAGGTACCTCTTAGCATGTTCTTAATTTTCATTTATATCCAGTGTGGCTATGTAGACCATGAAAGCCACTAATTTAATAATAGGTAACGATGTATTAATGCTCCTGAGACTGATCCAAAGGCAAGGTAGGTGTTCATAATTAGAGTTTATGTGGGAAAACTTTTATAATATGATCTGGGACAGATGGTCAGTGCACTTGTTGGCTCTGACACTCTAAAAAGAAAAAGTCAAAATTATCTCACTTGTTTATATTTTTCCTTTCTTGTAATTCAGTGCAACATATCACTTTAATAGTAGGTTAATATAGAAGCCAAGGTTTTTTCTAACCCCTTCTGGAGTCAAAATTAATATTGAATTTAAATGGAAGGTTGATAATAATAATGAAATGATAACAATTTAGTGATATTATGTTTAGTGTCATATTTTCCTGTATATGACTCTTATCCTGAAGACTTTCATTATTTATCAGATGTGATTTTTAATAGATTAGGAACATAAAGGTAAATGCAATTTAGTAATATTCTATGTCAAGTCAGTGAATTTAAGAGCATTTTAAAACTTAAGAGCATTTTCTTTATTTACTCATGCTTTTTCCTAAATAGATTCTGTCCCACTCGAGTTTGTTCCATTTTTTTGTGTGAATTTCATCTTTTGATATCAGAGACGCAAAATCTGAAATTAACTTTAATCCATGGGCTATTTAAAAAAAGAGAACTTTTTCTATTTGTGGTTTGTCCTCATCAAAGATCTTTTCCACCCTCTGGCCTTCACAACCCATTTTTGTGTATTTTGACCTTGTCACCTATGAATCAGCCTGGTATTGGCCTGGGAAAACCAGAATTTTTTTTGATATTAGAAAGTGAAGAGATTTTATAGTGGAATCCTGGTATGCATGTCTGCACATATGTGAGAGATATAAAAATGTAAGCTGTGTTACATGGAAAATAGTTTTACAAACACATTAAGCAAATGTTTAACACTGACTCATGGCAGTCAGATTTTAGCAAATGTTAATTCTGTTTCTTTTCCTAATGATAGGATAAATCTTTCTAAAGGTCTTTAAGGACTGCAAAATATGGAATAGAATGCTTACACAAACTAGAATTTAAATAATGGCTGCCTGATAGAAAAGTAAAAGCATTCTAATTTTTATTTTGCAGTTGTTCATTAGTTTTATTTTTTGGGGTTTTCTTGGTAGGCTTTTTCACTAAAAATCCATTCAAGTTTGGAATGTCATTTTTTTTCCCTGCAATTTTAACAAAATAACAAAGAATAAGATTGTAGAAAAAGGTGGTTTTTTAATTTTTTTGCTATAAATTGTGGAACTACTTTTACAGCAGAAAAAACCAAAATGTTGAGGTATTAGGAATGTCAATTTTGAGGCCAGGCAATAAAAAAATAAATCAGTGCAGGACACTTGCCTCTTGCTCTTGTACCAGCAGCAGATGTCTCTACTTGGATTTATGAATTTGAATTAACTATGAATTTGCATATGGATTTTTTTTTCTTATGCTGAGAGAAAAAAACCCCACATTAAGTAATTTTTACAGCCTCTGACAGAAAAATGAAGACATCAGAGCTTTCAGAGGTATTGTGTGGACATATGGAACTAGTGAGTAGTTCACGATGCAAATGAAGATAACAGTGAGGTTTTGTGGTGCTCAGCTATAGGCAATGTAAATCATCTGCATTTATTAAAGTTCAGGGCATCTGCAGCTATTTGAGAACAAAATGTAATTATCTGGATATAATGTGCTTTGGGAGTGAGCACCCCAAAAAAAGGAACATTAGGAAAGTTTTGTTTCTCAGTCTTGTCCACTCCTCCAGATAAGGGATTTTTGTCAAGGTTGATTTTAATGTTGCCTTTCAGCTTTTTTCTGGTGCTTGCTCACACTCTCATGTGGTATCCTGGGGATTGGATACTCACTATCACTGCTCTCCATTTTCCTGACAGATGTCCTTTTATTTAAGCTCAGCTCTCTAGTTTAATACAATTTTTTGTTGTTGTTGACCTCAGGGACAAATTTTAAGCAATCTGTGTTTTGTGTGAATCTGTTGACAACAGCATTTTATGTGGGAATTATTTTCACAGATTCCTATCTCATGGAAATGATGGGTAGGAGAGGAAGTGTGCATGGGTATCTGTTGTGGAAACACCTACCAAAATAATGAGAATTTCCTTATTTGTTCTCCTATTTGGTATTTTATCACTTTATTCCATTTCATATACAGCAAAATATAAAGATCTTCTCATACTTGACTGAGATAGTGCCAGCAGAATTTCTGCTCCATAGTTACTCCTAATAAATGTGGATATCTAAGAATATTTTTATCAAGAAAGAGCACTTTGGTCACTGTGAGGTGAAGGGGCATAATTTATAATAAATTTGATTTTAACCTGCACAGCCAGGATGACTTTGTCTTGTTCTCTTTGCTCAGTGACTCATTGAGTGAAGTGACCGCAGGCTCTGGGCTATGTGAGCCCTTTGGAATCTAGAAAATCAGTGAATTCAAGGACAACAAATTAGTTTTGGTCACTCAAATTAAATTTTATCCTATTACCAGCCAGACAAATTATTTTTGTAGACTTATTTTTGTAGATTTATTAAATCTACTTTGTAGACTTGTTCTGGTAATTATTAAAATTGTCCCCATCTTTACAAAATCATTTGCATCAAATAGCAATGCACTTATTCTTTTAATTAGTGCCTGCACTGCTATTTCAAATAAGGGTCTTTAGTGAAGTTTATAATGTATATATGTGTGTGTGTTAAATATTGTGAATGCTAAACAAAACCTTCCAAATCTTTCATGTATGATTCAGAGGTCATTACTACAATAAGATATCCCTGATTTACAAATTGATATGGGCAACCTGGAGATGAAATTTTTTTGCAGAATTGAGAGAAGCACTCTGTAGCAAGGTGTTGCTTTTGTTTTGTGGAGCTGAAGACTGCATGATAATGTGGAATGTGGCACAGGGAAATAATCCTGATCTGTGCTTGTGGTCCAAAGCCACCTGTACAGGGTGTAAAAGTGAAATTCATCCCAGAAACACTCAGATAAAAGAGATGTGGGCATGCAGGAGAGAGCCCAGCAAAGAAAGGCTGAGAGAGCTGGGGATGCTCAGCCCAGAGGAGAAAATGCTCCAGGAATTTCCCCAGGATGTGTAAATGCCTGAGAGGTGCAAAGCAGGCAGAGCCAGGCTTTTCCTAGTGGTGCCCAGCCACAGTGAAAGGAAAACTGGCACAAACTGAGATGTGGCACCAAATATCAGAAAAATACAGCCAAGCTCTGGCACAGAGAAATGTGTAAAGCTCTTTCCTTGGAGATATTCAAAAATTATCTGGGTGTGGTCCTGGACAACCACGTTCTGGGGTGATCTCATTTGAGCATAGGGGGGTGACCTCCAAAAATCCCTTCCAAAATCATCCCTGTGGTCCTGTGGGAATGTCCTAAAATGACCAGCCTTGGTCCTGTCCTCAAGGCAAAAGTCAGATTTATTTCCTTCTTTGGATTCCTTAGGGTCAGCCTCTGCCATTTCACATTACACTGTGCTCTATGTGATGTCATTTAAGATCACTCAAGTAACCCAGAGTGAAAGCAGGAAATAAAAGGAATTTTCCCCCTCTCCCTATTGCATTTTAAATTGCAAATTTCTGGTTTATTTTTGTATTGGTTTGATTTGCTGAGAGAAGCTGTGAAATCACCTTGGCTTGCAGTGCTGGTTTTACCATCCTTTTGGTTTTAGTGTATTAAATCTATTGATAACTCTTTTCCTGATGAAACCACTGAGTCTGCAAAAGATCACATTTATTCATGTTTTATTATTTTTATTATTTTAAAAGAATATAAGCCTATGCAAGGTGCAAAATGACCCAAAAGTACATTCTTGGAAGCTTTGTTATTCCGGGTTCAGATATTTCAAGCCCATCTTATCATCAATTACAAATGCCACAGAAACTTTATACTAAAATATTTGATGAGTTAATTTGCACTATATTGGGATGATTGTAATTCATGTAGATATTGGTTTTGATGTGAAAATTAGAGTTGTAAAAATTGAATTGGGGATTACTGACCCCTCCAATCATTGGAGAACGTGATATATTGGGCATGATGTATTGTACCCCTCAAAGGCACAACAATTTTCAGAGTTTAGGCTACTTTGCAATGATGTAATGAAATCACATACAAATAAGAAGGCAGAAAGTATTAATTATGTAAAATGGGATGTTTCTTGTCTACTTCAAATCTTATATTTAGGGTGGGGATGAGCAATTTGGTTAATGCAAGTCACTGCTCCTGATGTCCCAGTGTCAGGTTAATAATCTACCAAGTCTTTATTTTTATAAATTAGTATCAATTAAGTGTATTCATGTCCATTTTGATAGTTTATAAATATATTTTATCATCTCACCCTAACTTTCCAAAGAGAATTATTATGTTTCATCAAATATCTCAACAAGTCCTTCAGAAACCTTTTAATAATATAGCAGTAATGAGAAAGTTCAATATGGTTCTCTAGTGCATTCAGAGAATGATGGAGTATTTAATCTTAAATTGGTAAAAAAGATATGGAATGATAGACAGAGCTTTGATCCTTTAATATTGCTCAGATATGCTCATTAGAGGGAACCCTGGAAATCTTCTCTGTGCTCTGATTTTATTGTATTTATATGCCCACAGCTAACTCTAAGCTTTCAGTGTGTCCCTTCTCCACCATCTCAGTCAGAAGGATCTGAGATTTAAAATTAAAATTAGAAAAAAAGTTGGTAATTTGATTTGAGGCAGTTGACTGACAAAACTAATTAACAAGTCAAAGATGATCTTCAAGGAGGAAACTCTAAAACTTGAGAGAAATAAGAAAATGAGAGTTCCTCTGAATCCTTGCACTGTCACAAGAGCACTAATGTGTCAGACATAAATTCTGAATAATGTTTTCTATTTAAAATTGTATTCCTATCAGAATTTAACTGTGAAAGCAATATATGTAAATAACCTTTTATAAAAAGTAATATTTAGATCACACAAAGCTTTAATGAGTTGCCTGTCTCCTAAGATCTAATTAACAACTTGACAAAATGCACTCTCTAAATCCATTAAGAAAAGAGAAGTTCGTTTTGCTTGCTCCGATCCTATCAATGACTAATGAAATTAATATTTTACAATTTCTTGAAGATATCTTCAGGTTTCTATAGAACATCCCTTAAATCTTTATTTCTGTGGGGAAGAAGAGATTTAAATTGTTCTGTATCTGTAAAATTATTTCTGACAAAATATGGAGTTTTGTGGTCCTACAAGTGAAACAAAGACCATTTATGCATTTAATTTCTATGTAATTTAGTTTGACATTTTCACATTTTAGGCATGTATTTCTGAGTATTGTTGTTGGTTTCTACTTTATTTCTTGTATTCATTCAGTCCTTTTATATGTATCTGTAAGCACCAATTGTTTAAAAGAAACTTTGCACTCATTTGAGAAGTCTTACCTGTTAAGAAAATCATCCTTCTATCTGAAGAGGATTATTTTAAAATGAAAAGTAGAATTTTATTTTGTTACGGAAATAAAGATGCTTGAGCCTTTCTTGGGATGCTACCTAAAAGTCAAAGATCATTCTTATAGACCAATAACTTAGTAAATTTCATTTTGAAATGGGCATTTTACTGTTATTTCTAGCAATTTAAAGCATTTTTTCCTGTAATTACTCTGACTTAAGCCATTATTTTGACAGGTTTTGATTTGGGGTTTTTTTGGTTGGTTGGTTGGTTGGTTGGTTGGTT
>VXBR01002364.1:109174-155247 GCA_013400215.1 Cisticola juncidis
AATCCTTTCCCGGGAGGTGTTTTAATAAAAAAAAAAACATATATATTCCATGCCCTAAAAACCAAAATAAACCCAAAGTAACCTGCTTTCACTGTATTTTGAAAATCCTAGTGATTTTCATTATAGTCAGATAGAGATTTTGTATGAAAGGATAGGACAGTACTTCTGTTCAGAATTATGCAAGTACTTAGGGAAAAAGTTGGGAAGTATTTTATTATATATTCTTCAAATAGTAAGATACTCAGAAGTAAATTTTTCTTTGCCTCAATGTCTGTATGCTTATTATTATTATTATTATTATTATTATTATTATTTATTATATTTTGGATGGAAAGTGGCTCAGTAAAAAGCAGGGAAAATTCCTGTACCATGGGATAGTCTAGAGGCACCTCTCAGATCCCAGAATTTTGCATTAAATCTGTCCTGCCCCAAACAGTTAATAAATGTCTGGCTTTTCCCTGAGCCCCATATCTAATGTAGATTTTTTTAAAAGTTATTTTTGAACTGGTTGCACTTGTGCTTAAGTCTGTAAAGCAAATACTAAAGGGAGTGGCATCCACTTCAGCCTCTACAGTTTGGTTTGACAGGGATCAGGCATCAAAGCCATGAGCTGTCAGAATTCAGACTGGTTTTTTTTAAGTGATATCAATGGCAATTACATTGTTAGAGTTTGCAAGAGCTGGTCTAATCTGCTGTTCCCAAGGGCAGAAAATAAATTAATTTTTAATAATAGCAATAAGAATAACAGAAAATGAGTCTGGAGCTACCATGGGACACATGACACTGTGCAGAATATTTTTCAAAGAAAGCTGTTTCTGTGAAATCTGTAAGGCAAGCGATTACTAGTGGGAACTAAAAAGTTGATTATTAATCTAACTTTTCTAATAATAACAGCTAAACCCTAGATGATAGTGATTATAATGGGCATAAAATGGCCACTTTTATATTAAATGGCATTAAAACCACCCCAATTTACAGTTTACAGTAGGATGATGAACACAGCTAAGAGAGGCAGTAGTTTCTGTGTGTGCATTCAACTTTCAAAATATGAATGTTAGATTATTTGACAAAATTTTTCATGTAGTTTTCACCATTTTTCAATATCCCACCTTGACTACTTTTATTTTAGGTTTCTTTAACCTAAATTTTTATTTTTAACCTTAATTTTTATTTATAACCTTATTTTTATGCAGAAATATTCCTTACTGTGATGCCAAATTGATTTTTTTTTTCTTTTCTATAATCTCTGTATTCTTTTATACATACATATGTAACCCTGTTGACTATTTTGTATAGTTATAGAGTTCCTAGCTAGTTTTCCCAGTACTTTTCCATGTCCTGATGGGCAGGAAGATAAAATATATCCCAGAGCTCCAAGCTGGGGCTCCAAGGTCCCCATCCTGTCTCGGAGGATGAACCCTGAGACCAAGGTCAGAACCAGCTCTTTGAGACACAATTGCATCAAAAATGTTCATTCCCTAAAAAGGAGGGACAGGATTCAGAGAGGGATTTTTAGCCTTGGGAAATTGCCTCACCCCTTATGTCTCTAATTGGTGAATTATATCAATTAGGCTAATTTGTTAAACTTATAAAACTCTATAACCCCTTGGAGGGGTGTGGGTGTTTTGTGGACATTTTCCTTGGAGACCTCCAACAAAGACCATCCTTTATTTTACCCCCTATACTGATATGATCTCCAACATGAGCTGTTTTGTTTCTAGGTTCTTTAAGGCATCAATTATCATCTTTAAGGCATTAATTAACTATTTCTGGGGACAAGTTTTAATGTTCAACCATCCAATCCACTTATAATGACAGAGAGATTGGAAACCATGCCCACACTTCAGCATCTTGAATCCATAAATTTTTGTCATCACTGGAGGGAGAGGAAAAGTGTTAATTTTAATTTAATTTAATTTAACACTGCTTATTTCCAACTATGTTTTCATTGAAAACTCTCCCAGCTCTAAGCAAGCTACATTAATATGAAACTGATTAGACTATTAGCCAAATAAATTTATCTTAAATAAAATATTTATGCATTTCATTGCTGGACTTCTTTGAGATGCAGCAAAATAATTAGAAGCAGTGCTTTCTCCTTTTTATAGCCCCTAGTTATTGTTGAAAATCTATTATTTATATGCATACATATACATTTTAGATTTTGTCTAGTTTAAATATCTCAAATACTTTTTTCTCAAGTTTTTCAAGGTCTGTTTTGAAATCTGAAATTATTTTCCATATGCCATAAATAATCATACACTTATAAATATAAACAATGTTAGTATTCATTTATTTTAAAGCAAATTCAAAATATAAAAAAATAAGTATATTCCTTATGGAAAAAATCACTACATTTTGATGGCAACTTGTCATTGGATCTTCATTTTGGATAGAAAAATGTTGATGTGTGTGGACACAAATCAACCAACCAAAAGCACCAATGATATTATTATTATTGGTTTTGCTGTAAATATTTAAATTGTAAATTCACTTTACCTTTTAATTTAAAAAATTACCTCCCTACTTCTCCCCTGGATCAAATTTGTCCTTGTTGCTTCTTGGATACCTTCCTAAGCTGGATTTCTGTTCAAGTTTCATTTAACTTGCATTTACCTTAGAGTGTTTTCCATACTTTTCTTCCATTCCCAGTAGAGATCTTATTTGTTTTATATATATATATTAATATATATTTATATATTGTTTTTCCATACTTTTCTTCCATTCCCAGTAGAGATCTTATTTGTTTTATATATTGGCTTTGGTTCAGCTGATTCTCAAGCATTTCTTGTTCATATTTATTTGTTGTGTATCCACCTACAGCTTCCAGTATAAAGCCTTAAAATCTAATTTATAGAAAAAAAAATTCTGCTGCCTGGCTAAATAACATTGAGTCTTCCTCATTAGTTAGTCTTTTTGTAATTATTTTACATTTTAGTCTGTAACTAATGTCACATCTGTATTTTTTGACTAGCATATTCAGTGCTTCATAATATTTCTTTAAATATTTTGACTTTATGAAATGTGTTAATGCATCTTGTCCATAGTTTGGGGTGGATTTGTTTGTTTGTTTGTTTATGTGTGTGATAATAATTTGATGTTTTTCTGCGTACAGTAATCTATTATGAGAGTAATTGCTTTAGCCAAATTTGAGTGTCCAGAAGAATTGGACAACATATCTGAATGGAGTAAATGTCAGTCATTTACATTTTAATTATGAAGTATTGGTGTGCAAACCCCACGTTGAATGGTGTCTTCTTTTCCTAATTGCATCATGTAGCTAATATTGATTGCACTCTCGTTAGTGCTATCAGATCACAGCCATTAGTTACTGAGTCAATTCTCTTTTTTGGTTCAGGGGTGTTTGATGCCATAATCATGATTAAACACAACTTCCATCTGCTCCAGCCTTAACCAGGTTATACCCGACACAAACAGGGTGTGGGGTGACTCCAGACCCTTCCACTTTGCTTGGCTCAACATTTTTAGCTGTGGTAACTGTTTAATTTCATTTAAAAGTCTGGCAAGAACTTTTAAAACTTTTAAAAGTTTTAAAAACTTTTTTTTTTCTTTCTGTTTTAAGAAGTGAAATAGATCTTCCAAGAAGCCCCACAAATGAAAGGGGTGGGGTCCAATGTGAGCAGAGATCACCAAGCGTTGTCTTCACCCTGTTAGATCACACCGTGTTTTATGGTGATATTTCACGGAGTAATTATGTAATTTAATCATAGAATATCTTTAGGATCATCTTGATCAACTGCAGGGACATTTTCCACTAGATCAAACTGCACAAAGACCCATCTAACCTGCCTTGAGCATTTCCAGTGATATGATCCATAATCTCTCTGGACTACCTGTGCCAGTGCCTCATCATCCTCACAGTGAAGAGTTTCTTCTTAAAATCAAATCTAAAACTTCCCTCTTCCAGTTTGTAAACGATGCTCAAATACTTCACCTGCTTTATTCCATCTATATTTTTATATCTCTTAACATCTCTAAAGCACTTTTCCCCTCTTCTTTGCTGCACTGTTGAAAAAAAATTGACTCTGCAATTTCTTCTGCCTTGTTCCTCTGTGCAATGATAACGATGACAATGTTAAAGTTTAAATTCATGAAGCCTCCTAAAAAGCTTCCTCCTCTTTCCTGTCCTCCCCTAAAAATATTTGTTTATATGGCTTTTTTTTTTTAATGGCTAATAAAATCCCCTTTCTTTTTCAGCAAAATGAATATCTCAAAACACTTGAGATGGGTATAAGATGGTAATGATTCATGATAGGAATATTGCAAAACAAGCTGCAAGAGAAGACACTCTAATTCTCAGTGGTAGATGCAAATAATTGCAATTATCAGGGGAATCTATGTCCCTTTACTCCTTGCTGTTTGATTGAGTCTGCCACCTCACAGCTAAGAGTAAAACTTTCATGTTTTTAAAGGAAATGAGCAAAGTTCAGAATCTTTTCATTTGTGCTGTTCTGGGTGTAACAAGATTTGAAGCTTTCAGCAGGGTAAAATAATTACAAGCAGAGTGCTGTCACATTACATTGGTATTTTGGCTTGGTGTGGAAAGTGTACAAGGGTTTTTTTTCATTTTTTTGAGTTTGTTTCTTTTGTTTTAACAGACAGAAGTGACTCATGCACAAGAGGAAAAGGGACTTTAAGAGCAGTCAGTGCATGTAAATCTATGAAAGTTATTTAGAAGTCTTTTACCTTCCCCCAGTTTTGCTCATTCAAGCTTCTAAACAGAACACAAAATTTCATATGAAATTAAATGAAAAATGAAAGGGAAAAAAATGAAAGGGAAGGGTGATATATTTGTTCAGATCAGTGAAAATGGAGGGGCAAAAGCAGGACAAGAACTTCAAGGAAGGAAAAGCAAGTCAGATGCCAAATGTGAAGAATGGAAGGAGGGACTTCATGTTATTCCCAGCAAGTTTCAATCTCCACATTAATTTAGTGATTTGTAGGAATTTGCATATCAGATCAAATAAGTGAGCTAGTTTGCTTGGTTCCCTCCCTTTGAAAGTTTTTAGCTTAGATAACTCCTACAGACAAGCATGGAAATTAAATCAATTAGCAGCTGATGGATGTTCTGTCTTCCCATCCCTTGATTATAAGTGTTCTTGCAGTTATGCATTTAGAGTTTATATAAATATAATTCACACATTTATATATGTGTGAATGCATATGTATGTGTGTGAAACAGACAAAGAGAAAACTCATCACACAATCTTTATAATATAAAAAAATAAGCTAAAAGGTCTTGTAGGATCACTATTCTGGCCTCTTTTGAGCTCACAGACCACTAAAGCAGTGATTATTGATCAGAGTTCTGATCAATAGCTGATTCTTCTCCATTCCATTTCCAGTTTCTGCACTGTCTAAACTACAGTCTGAATTTTCACTTTATTTTTTTATCTCCCTCCCTTCAGCTGTATTTATCTCTTTAGCCTTTCTCTGTGAATTACTCTTGTAGATACAGCTATTTATACAAGAAATTGCAGCAAGGGTAGAAAAGTGAACACCACATGGTGCTTAAATCAGGATTAGTGCATTACTGGGTCAGGCTTTTGCAACCTCTGTATTTTCACAAGTTTACTACTGACAGTGACACTTGTGAGAGAAAAAAATTGCAACACAAATGTGAAAAAAAAATCAGTAAAATGGTTTTACTAAACTGATAAACCACTCCCTGAAGTTTTGTTGTTTAAACTTTTACCTTAAAATGACAGCTCAAAGGTAACAGAATGTTACAGTAACAAGATGAAAAGCACCTTTGGATGTTCTTCCCTTTATGTACATGAAAAGCAGTATTAAATTAGAACTGTAATGGTAAAATATGGTTTTATTTTATTGACTCTGCATTGTATTCATTTGTATTTAGACTCTTTTTTTCTTATGGTAATTCACCCAGGAAATCAGGTCTTTGCAAACAAAAGTAGACATTGTTTCTGTTTGTGGGATTTGGATGAGTACATATTTAAATATAGAAATATAACATGGGGATAGGAAAATATTCTTTGCTTGCCAGTAAAGGACGTGGGAAATCCCCAGAACATATGGAAATCCTTATTTGATTAAAAAGCAATAGCTGTGTTTTATTAAGAGTAAACTAAGAAAAAGCTGGTGCTTGGAAAGTTTTTGTCTTGGGTCTGGCTTTCACTGTTAGCATCTGTAAAGTTCCTGGGTTTGAATGCTAAAAGAAATGGACCATGTGCAAAACCAAGAAACTTCTTATTGAGGTCAGAAAAAGAAGCACAGTAGTTGTGTTGAACATGATAAAACCTAATTTCTAACCTAATTACTGGAGATATTCCATCCTTTAGCTTTTCTGAGGCATTGGAATGGATTCAGAATCTCTTACTGCTGTGAGATTCTCTGCTTTAAACAAAACTGAGTTGTATGTTCTGGGCTTGGCATCAATCCACTCTCTTTAGGCTCATGTTTTCCAGTTTAGAAGAGAGTTCCCCCAAAAATAAAATGCAGAATATGATCTCCCTGTTAAGAAATTAAAAAAAAAAATAGTGAATAGAGACAGTAGTAGAACAGGATTGCCTTTTCTCAGTCTGTGAAAACGTAAAAAGAAAAAATCTGAGGCAGGCTGCCAACTGAAGTTAAAAATGTAATAATAATAATAATGATATAATAAAATGGGCATATTGCAATCTGTACCACTATTTTGATGAGATGACTGATGCATGCAATGACTTCCTCTGCTGTCTGGTATTTTCTGTCAGAGATGTGACCTTTGCTAGACAGGCTGACAGCTTTATTGGAAGTGAATGTCTAAGCACATATGTAATTTTTTCTTCCATATGGTTGTAAGCACACAATTATTCAATGTATTAAAACCAGTAAAAGAATCGTGATCATGTTATCATGGAGTTTCTTAACTGCTGAGAAAGGGAAAAATAAAATTTTGCAAGACCTTAAAGGAAGGATGTAGCTTATAGGAAAAAAAAATATTAAAATACCACTCAGTTCATGAGGTTGGGTGGGGAAATCTGATAATATACACAGGAAAATCGTTCCTTTCTGATGATATTTAGACCCCTAAATAGTGAGGGGTCAGGCAGAACTTGAACAATTTTCTTTTCTCCTTGCTAGTGGCTGAGGTGCTGGGACAGGGCTCTGTTTCATGACTTCTCTAAAACCTGGTTCCTTTCTAGTTAATTATAACAACTCCTGGTTGGAGATAATTAAATAAAACAGTAGAAATTAAAGAGATCCTCATTTCTCATATAAACTACAGATAACAGGCATGTGAATAACTGCAAGTGAGCCAAATCTATTTGGGTTTAATTCCTAAATTTCACCAATATTTTTGCTTCAGTTATATCGTCATGCCAACATTTTTTTATATTTTTCTATAAGTTGCAATTTGTTTATAGGAAGAATATACAATGTAAGTCATGCATTAAAATAAGTGAATACATTTGGGGCGAACTGTGAAAATTACTTGGGTTAATTTATTTATTAGATATAGTTCAGAGTCACAAATATTTCAAATGTTCATAGAAGTGTTTCTATTGGTAAGTATTGCACAGTGGACAACTATTAATTTGAAATACAAAAGTGGACTTAGAGTTAAAACACTCGAATATTTATTATTATTTGCCATCTATATTATAAACAAGGTATGAATAAGTGGCTGCCAATATAAAAAAGCTAATTATATATGTTTAAAGAAAATAATTTTCGGAATATGTTGGTTTAGATGGATAAAATCTAAACCCAAAAGCATATTTTAATTGTTTTCCCTGGTGGTAAAAAATTCTGTTCAAGGTTCAGGTCCCTTATCAATGGGGATAATGTAATCCAAGGTGTATCATACATAGATATTCATATTTTAGCCTGCCAATGCATCACTGTGTGTTTGGTTTTTCTTTGGAAAATTCTTCCTAGAAGAATGCCCTAGAGCCACTCTGTGTTTTATTTGTGTGGAACACTGATAATTTATTCAGAGCTACTCCAGTTGACTGCAAGGTTTGTTTTCACACTAACTACTTCACATATTATGAATGGCAGTGTACATTTACTGCTCTTATCTCCATTTGGGAAGGAACAGTGTCTAAATTAAGAAAAACCCAGAGATATGAATCATACAAGCTTTTTCATTTTGATTTAACAGTCTTTATTTCAATTAATTGCTCAACAGCTTCATTTAAGAGTAGCTATACTGATAAGCTTTATCATACAAAAGTAACAATATACCCCCCAAAAAATAGACTGCAAGTCTTTTGGATGTTGACACCTCTTTTACTATTTAATTTAATTCAATTTAATTTAATTTTGGAACATAATGCAGGAATGCCTTAAGGATGTTGATAGTTTAGTTGGTGTTTGTAATTGTGCATGGTAGAATGACCAGAATTTCTATTTTTTGGTATTTGTTTTTATTTCTACATATGTGTTTTCCTTCTGCTTTTTATCTTTGTGATCCATTTTCTTTTATTTGCACTGCATTCAGGAAATAATTATTCTTTGCCAAAGGCTTGACTCAAATGTGTTTATGGAGTACTTATTCTTAATGTTGACCATTCTGACTGGTTTTGTGAGATTGTCAACTTTACATATAATCCTGCATAAAAACTTGCACTCAGTCCTAATCTCTAAATTCGTAAAACAGGAAGGAAAAGCCAAACAAACAAACAAAAACTCCCCACCCCCCAAAATCCCCAAAAAATTGTTTAAAAAAAGCTTTTTATTGGTTTACCTTAAGTCCAATTTGTTAAGAAACTATCTTCTCCTTATCCTTTTTTGTTTTGCTTTTAGGTTTAATAAATGGTGCTGTTTTGTTATGAAAGATGCAGGATAAATCAATTGAGAGTCTTCTGCTGCTTAATTTTATACTTAGAATTAACACAAATTTTGAGAATAGAATTTTGCTAATTATTAAAAATAAATAAAAAATGTAAATAATAAGGGAAATAAAAAAACCTGATAAAATTTGTAACTAACTAGATTTTGCCTCTCCATAAATGTTTTGATTTCAACCAATTACTTCCATGGTGAAATTACATAGAACAGTATGACAGACACAAATAACATCATTTTTTCTGGTGATCCATAGAGTCACCAATGATCAATGTATAATAATTAAATGTTAATTCTTTATTCTGCTTGACCATAGGTGGTCCAGACAAGGGATTTTCTTCTACAACCTAGGTGAGAAGTCCAACCCTTGAATTCAAGAACTCAATCTTCTTTTGTTGGTCCAATGAATATTGAGCTGTTTGTAAGGTTTTATCCAAGACTTGAGAGATCAGCTCAGCATTGAGAACTGGGATAATTCTGAGTAAAATCAGTAACATGTACTCCTCCTCCAGGGTTCAGTCTATTAACAATTTTATTAAAAATATTTTTTCTTCAAACCTCAAAAAATTTTTACATTAAAAATCCTCAAAACTAGTGGAGTGTCCCAATGAGAACTTTGTACATCAACATGTCATGTTTTCTAACAAAACAAACCCCATCAAATTTCTATTTTATTCAAGAAAATAAGCACCATTTTAACTATCTCAGAAAATTATGAAGACACAGAAATGACTGTTTGTTATTTTTAACTTTTCTCTTTTCCCCTCAACTCTTGTAATTAAGTGATAGAAATATGTCAGGTTATCAGAGCTATCTATAAAGAAATTCTTTATTGCTATAACATTCTACTATCTTGATAACTTTTTCATACATTATTAACCTTTCCTAGCATCCATCTGTCTTAGCAAAGGTTTCCTAATTGAGAGAATTTCACACTTCTGAGAAACTCAAAATACAAGATCAAATTAAAAAAAACCCACAAAACAACAAACAAACCAAGCAAAACCAAACAAAAAAATCTGCCTGAAATATTAGACTTGATCTTATATAAAGGTGTAAAAGGTCCTTTGTTTCTGAGAATTCTAAGAAAACATTACAATATTTTAAATGCAAAATCCATCAACACTTTTTATTTCAGTCTGTAATGCAGTGAATCATTTCTTGGAAAAATCTGCTCTATTTTTAATGCTCTCTAACCATACATCTATTAATGCTCTTCCAGCTCTGATGCTCAAACCAAAGCTAAGTGAACACAAAAGATATTTTTTAAAAGGTGAACAGCTTTCTTTTGTATAAAATTGCATTAATTTCACTCCACTGGGCTTTAAGTTCTGTTCCTTTAAATTGCTGTGTAAAAAGCCACGTGAGCATGGGGCCATTGAGATTTGGTTCTGCTGATGTCAAAAGAATTTAAATGCAGGGAAATGGAATGAAATGCTGAAATATAGTAACATAAAATATAAATATAGAAATATAAGCCACAAATATTCAAAATAGGTGCATTAAACTGTACAAATCATGGTTAATTGGATGGGGTTTGCTTTAATTTAATTAGATGTGGCCCTCTGGCCCTAATGCCCAGAAAATATTCAGGTCTTAAGGTAATTGTTTCTGTAAAATACCAATGTTATATTTCAGTTTTCACTGCAACTGTTGTGGTTTTTAGGGTTAAACAAGAGGAACTAGGAAAAAATGTGGGATTCCTATTGTAAGCTTTGACTGGGAAGAATAATAATCCTGAGCTGAGAGAAGCAATTCCCACTGTCTTCCCTGGAGAATGAAACTCTGTATCATTCAAATGCTCTTTTATCCCAGAAATAGGTTTCAACAGAAATAAAGAAAGAATATAGTGGGGTTTTTTTTTAAATTTATATTTTTATTTCCCATTGTCCCTAATCAGATCTTAAAATTTCTGAGACAGAAACTGTCTTTGTAAACAAAACCCTTGTAATAATTATGCCTGTAAAGAAAATTATATCTGAGAGTGAAAGTTGACATCAGATAAATTAAGTTTTTTTCTTTCTTTCCTTGTCTTTATATGAAGTATCACTCCCATCCAGTGTACATTGGGAAAGGATATTTTTCTGTTAATTGTATGGTTTATTGTAATTTATTATAATTTATTAGTAATTATGTGGTTTCACATTCACATCCACTAAATGCAGGAGAGTGAGTTTTCCCTGATATGAGAGATCTGGCTCAGGTAATAAAGTTCATGGATGAAGTAGAAAAAGAACCTCACAAAAGACTCACAAAACTGATTTTTAATACTGGACATGATCAAAGTGGAAACATCCAAAATAGACACAGATGCAGCAGAGAATAATTCAAATATTTCAAGGGAAAGACTTGTGAGTTAAAATATGTTCAGTATTGCTTTTTAAATACATTGGCATTTTGCAAGTAGAACTGGAATATTAAATTGACAGAAAAATAATGTAACATCTTATTTAAACCTGGCAAAACCCCCATAGCAATTATATGCTATAAGGTGCATAATTTTTTCCAGAACTTTTATTTTGCAGCTGTGAAAGTGTGGGGTTGAATTGATAAGGAAAACCATATTTCAAAAAAGAAATCTCAACAATAGAACAACCCTCAAAATAAAGAATAAGAGAGGGCATTCCATGGTTATTAAAGACTTCCAGTTATTGATTTTTGAGCTTTATTTATTATTTAGCAATGTATAACCATTCACACTGGTCTAGGACAAGTATCTACAAGAGACATAAAAGCATTCAAGCCAAAAAACTTTTAATGATTTGAAATAGCATAAGGTTCAGAACATTTACAAATAAATATTTTCATTCTGAAATTCTAAGAGCTACGGTCCAGTCCAAAATGATTAGCAGACAGAAAGTTGTAAGAATTTAATCATGTAATATTGTTATTCTGAGGTTTTCCTCAGTTTTCCTCACTTCCAAATTGCAGTTTCACTCTTCCGGAGGATTCACTTTTCAGATGATTTTGGTGTGAATGTAAATAAAGGCAAATCTGTTTACACTTGACATTTTGAATAATCTTTTTGTATTTGGCACAGGTGAAGGAATCCAAGATACAAGAGACTGCTGTAGCTGCAAAATTGAGCTATTAATTCTTCTGAGAATTTGTTTGGGGACTATTTCCTTCTTCCATCTGACAACTGTTTCTAGAACCATTGTAGGAGCCCTTTTGCTTTGTTTTTCCTTAAGAAAATTAATTAAAAACCCCATTTGTATAAAAAATATTGTTGGCATTTCCCTCTTCTCATAAAATTTTTGTGGATCTTTTTTTTAGGTGCAGCAAAATTCTACTGTGAGAACCAGACCATATTTAAGAGCTTCCATGGATGGAAGAACCAACACCAGGACTTGGTTGTACCCCAAAGTTTCTACAGAAACTGAAAATTTCTAGGTAAGCATTTTTTTCCATCTAGAGTCATGTACACATATTGTTTCTGAGGGATCTGTTTATAAATTATGATGGTTTTTGTTGGATAAAGGCTGATACTGCTTTACTTCAGCCATTGGTATTTTTGGTATTTTTTCCTCCCCTTTTTTTTCTTTTTTTTTCTTTTTTTTTTTTCTTCTTCTTTATGAATAAACTAACTCTTCCTAGTGATACATATGTTATTATTTAGACACAGTAAAACTTTGAAGCTGTTCTGGACTGATTATCTATTACTAAAGGAGCCCTGTTGCTTTGGTTTTTGCTTTAAGTTTGTGCAATCCTGCTGCAAGACAGAATTCCCCTGTTAACTCTGAGCAGAGTGGGAATTTATATTTACAATTTCATTTCAGAATGCAACTTTCTAGAAGAGGGCTGCGTTAGAGAAAAAAATTTAAGTGTTTTGCAAGTATTCTTTGACTATTGACTTGGATTATTCAAGTGCAATGCCAGCTTCCAACCTTGAGAAAGGTCAAAGCTGTTATAGATTGATCCATTTAATCTCCTACTGAGAAAAATGGGAGGACTGCAATGACTTCACAGGGAGCTTAGCTGGCAGAGCAAAGTCTTTCTGAGGAGAACTATGTGGCCTAGTTGAAATCCACCAATTATACTGAATTTTGCTGCAAGGTCTGAGTAAGGTCACAGTTATTTAAGTTCTCTATTTAAGTGCATTTTCCTACAATTCAGATCGTGCCAAGTTAGCTTTGGTTCAACAAAATCTGAAGGGTATAACAACAATGGTAATAATTTTATCTTGTTCATCAACAAAGAGGGTTTTATTTTTATTTAACTTTGTATTCCACAGTAGTGGTATTAGACTTGGATCTTGGTCCCACAAATGTGTAAATTGTAAGTAAAGTAAATGATTTTAGGAATTTCTTGAGAAGAGTTGAAATGCAGGCTCTGGGACAGTCACTCTTACAAATTTGTTCATGTCCTAAATTCTCCATTGTTCTCCAAGCATCCTCAAGTGATGATCCCTTGTAAATGATCAGCTCTGGTTTTCTGTTTCAAACTAGTGCATTTCTAGATTCCAAGGCCATGGAAAATTCAGAATTCCAGCATATTTTTCCTTAAGACTGTGTGAGATATCTTTGATTTACTCCTTTCTGAGGGCATCCATGGAAAATTCAGCATTCCATCATGTTTTTCCTTAAGACTCTGTGAGATATCTTTGATTTACTCCTTTCTGAGGGCATCCCTGCCTGCCAATAAATACATATATCTCTGGTTTAATGCTATTTCTCCCCTTGGGCGTCTTTCAGATGCTTTTAACTACCAGGGATTTTGCTCAAGTAATCCATCAGTGTTAGTAAGACCTCGTTCAAGGTGTGGAGGCCAGTTTGTAGTAATGTGACTGCCTCTTAAGGACACTGAAAGAACATTTACCATGAATAAAGAAATGTCTATTCCTCATAGGGATGTTCATCTAGGTTTGACAATTTTAATTAAAAAAGCAGCACAGAATTTGGAAGTGTTTCCCTGTTTTTTCCTAACAGTTGTGAGTTTGAATATGGATAAAAGCATGTGCTTTGGTTGGAGAGAATAGAAATGGAAGCAAATAAGAGAACAAAGAAACAAAACCCCAGAACAACAACAAAAACCCCACCCAACCCCAGGATAACCCCACACCCCACAAAAAAAAAACAAACTCTTTTATAATATTTTCTGCAAAACAGTCAATTATTAATGCAACTACAAAATTAGAAGTTATTTATTTCCCTTCAACTGGTATGAAGACAGAAGGAAAAGCCAAGCAGGCAGGGAAATTCACAGTTTTCTCCATCTACCAGTACTCTTATTTTTCAGGTTTTGAATCAAACAGTAAACTCATATACAATCAGACTATGAATTACTATATATTTTAAATAGTAATAAAAAAATATCTGATACTGAAGTGTTAATGCGGAAATAGTTCATAGTTTTCTGAATAGTTCTGAAGGGATTAATTATTGCATCCCTGGAGTCAGGCTATAAAACAGCTAAAGTGGAAATCTGAAAATGATGAACAGTATTTTGCATGTTCACCTTGCTTTATTCATAGCATATGTTTTATTTACCTTATTTCATTCCTATACTATGTGGCCGTTTTGCCCTGGATATTTATGTGCACCTCGATGTAGGAGTATATTACCATTATTATTATTATAAAAGAACATTTTGCAGTTATTTTGTAGCGAGACCGAGCACCTGAATAAGCTGATAGATCTTCCAAGGAAATAAAATATTTCATTATAAGTAACTTTTAGGCAAACAAATCCTTGGCATTCCCAGCTATTGCTTCTGCAGAGCCTTAGGTGTTGCCTTTACATCTTAAACCTCAGTGCCAGGCTGGAGCTAACGCCAAGGCCGTGGATATATCAAGATTTTTTACTGCAGCTGTGCTGCTGCTGTTTGCTTTTTGTTTGTTCCCATGCTGGATAAAAGCCTGCAGACCGAGCTGCCCTATAATTCTGGATAATTGGGTTATTCATTTTCCACCCCCTGGATGGGAGGAGGGAATAATCACTGTGCCTGTATGAATTGGAAAGGTGCCATTCCACCCAAGCCAAGGTGAGACAATTTGTTTCTGGAATAGCAGGGAGAGCTGAACTGCTGCAGAATAAATGACGTTTTGAGATAAAACTAGACTCAACAGCTTTAAGCTTCCCTTTACTTCTCAGTGCCTGCAGTTCTGAACATTTTAATTGAGGCTTTTCTTTTGTTCCACATAAAAGAAAGCTTTGTCCATCTGTTTAAAGCAAAATGTTGTTTTGTTTAAAGGAGCCCATTTTAATAATTGAACTGTAATTGATTATCTTAAAAGCATTTGGCCCTATCCTGAGTTGGTGTAAAATCAATATTAAGTTAATACATGAGAAAATAATCTAATAATTTTCTTCTTCCACCCCACAATTTATGCAAGGGCCAGCATTTCATATTTTCCTAAAATAAACAACACCATTTTGTTTATCATACAAGTGATTTTATCTGTCCTTTTTGATCTGTGAGATACAAAGCTTTGGGAACTAATTAAAAACATTGGCCTTGGACATGATGTTTCTGCTTTATTTTCTCTGCCTTCAAAATATGAATATATTCAAGTTTTCAGAAATTTGTTCATAGTCATTCCAAACTACAATCCATAAATCCAAATACCAGATATTGCTAAACTATATCTATTTTAATTTCTTCAAATTCAGTGTCTCTAAACTGTATTACATGTCAAAGAATTCAGTAGACAAATGACACCATTAAGAATTAAAGCTGAGCATAAAATTTGGCCTTATTAATAAAACATTCTAGCACCAAACAGCAGAAAATGTTTTCAGTTATCAGAAATCCAAGGAAAATGATGAATTCTGAAGAAAGCAAGGTGGTGTTGTCACAGTTTTCAATAAAATACAAATACTTTAGGGAATAAGTTTCTATTTCCTTTCTGATAATGATGAAGCTTTTGCATGACCATACAGAAAATAATGAGCTATTTATGGGAATGTGAAGTTACAGCTGCAGTCATTGAGGACACTTCCTTAAATGTGAGCTCTCCAATATTATCTATAACTGATAACAATCTATAAAATCTTAGGCTAAATGAGTTTTTCTTTGGCGTTGGTCAATACATTTCTTTTTTATGTTGAATAGTACTGACTGTAAGCAGCTTGAGAAATAAAGTGGCAAATGTTTAGTACATGTAAGAAGAGCAAAACCATGAGTAAGGAAAAAAATGGTGCAAGTTCCATTAATTCAAGGAGTAACCATGAGATAAGTAATGAATTTAAAGAGTTTCACAGTCATGCATAGCATTTAGTTTGTAGAAATGAATGCCTGGAAAATATACTGCATATGAATATATAATAATATATACATAATTATAAGAGAACCTTGAATGGCATTACCTCTCAGCTGATGACAATAGAGGATGCTTAATTAAACCATTTATCAGTCATGAAGGAATAAATAACTTTTATATAAATCTCAGGAAAAATAGATCTATTTGAGAAAATAAAAGTGAGGTATAAATATACAGAAAGTTGAACCATCTCTTAGTAAAAATACTCTTCATTCAAAAAAATCCAAAATTTTTAAACAAAAAACTCCTTAAGAATTTTAGCTATTCAAAATAAGATTAAGGGGGAAGACAAGGGTGTTTCTAGCACCTTATGATAATTACCACTTGATGTGCTATTCAGAGATACAACATAACACATATTTGATTGTCTCTTGCACAAAATGAGCTCTTTTCCTGCTTGGCCTGGTGGTCCTGACCCTGATGGACCAACATTTCAGCTGCTGCCTGCTTTTGCAGGCAGTGAGGACTGGCAGCAATCAGATCTCAAGTTCCAAACTCTGTTTGGAAAGAAGAAACCCAGAAGGATAAATTATTGTGAATTATGGAAACTGATCTGTGGCAGAGAGAATAAATTCAGGATTTCTCTCTCATTTGGAAATGGGAGCCTCTGGAGGTAGTTTCAGGAACTTCTGAAATTAAATTGTTTTACTTCTTATTTTAGTCTGTTTAGCCCCTGTATTGGAATATCTTAGCAAGAAGAGGAACAGCAGAAATGGAGGCATTAAAGAGAACCAAAAAATGAGTATGATGTTCTATGTGCATGTATTTAAATGCAATCAAAGCTCCTGTCTGGCTGAATGGTTCAAAATATCAAAAATTCTGCTTTGTGTGTGGCATCCCAGAGCCAGGGAGTGGCAGAAGTGCTGCACAGCACCTGGAAAATCTGTCCCTTCTCTCAGGAACCTTTCTCTAGTGCAATTCTTCCTCCTGCCACTGCTCCTCTCTGATCTTTCTGTCACAGGAGCTGAGGGAGGCTTTGATCCTCCACTGAAACCCCCACTTTGATTCTGCACTAATCTCACAGCTCCAAAACTCGTGTTTTCCCACCATGTGGCCAGACACAGCGCTGTGCCTCTGCGAGAGCCACTTGATCCAAGTTATCACAGCTCTTGGAAATTAAAATGCCGTTTAAAAAACGCCGTTTTGAAATGTGGCAGAACAAGTAAAACGCCAAGGACTGGTTTTATTTTTATGTAAATAATGGGCAAGACAAGCATGCAGTTTCATTTCTGTTCAAAGGTCTGTGGGATGTGCTGGTGGAAAGCCTGTGGAGCTGATCAGAGGATTAACTTTAAACCAGCTGTTGCCTCTGAGTAAGAGAAATCCAGTTTTTATTCAGTATATTTCTCCACCACATTATTGCAAGAGTACTTTAAGATCATCCAGTCCAACCATCAATCCACTGCCACTGTAACCCCTAAGGACTAAATCTCCTCACCCAGTGCCAGATCCAGAATATTTTTGAATATCTGCAGGAATGGTGACTCCAACTCCTCCCTGGGCAACCTATTCCAATGCCTGAGCACCCTAAAAGTGATTTTTTTTCAAATATCTAATTTGAATCTATTCTGTCTAAGCTACAGAATGCATACTTCCCTTATATTGCTGACTTATATTGAGAATAATTCCCCCAAAAGGAATCTGGACAAATCAAGTTCCTGTGGATTTTTGCCTCGTGACCAAAGTCCTGTGGTGTTTTGTGTGCAACTGAAAATTCCCTTCGTACGAAATTTATAGTTTCTTTCTTAGCTCCTCTCCTTTGATAAACAAATCAGAAATATCTTTGCAAGTTTCAAAAATCTAGAAATTGAGCTCTTTTGAAAACTAACTCTTTTCTCTCAAGACAGTAACAGTGATTTCAGAACAGAAAGGTGCAGAAAGACTGATTTACATCTGAGTAGTGTCATGGAATATTTCATATCCTGGACTAATTTCTATTTTCATGTATGTGCAATAGTCTTGCTGATTTCAAAACCTGGAAAATAACCATGGGATTTAGCTTCCTTATCTCCAAATTTAAGTTTATTGCAGAGGATGAAAAATGGCATTTCAATGCAAATACTCAGCAAAACATGGGAAAGTAACTTTAATTTAATAAGCAAATTATTTTCCTATTAATTAAATGTGTATTGATTGTTGCAAGAGCAATTATTGCATTTAGCAAGTGGGAGAGAGATTAATCTAGTTGCAATCTAATTAATGTAGAATTGCATGGGCAAAACAAATACATAATTACAAGGAACTGCATTTCTAGGGAGCTTAGGATTTATTAATGAAAAATGTCCTGACTCTATGAGTATTTATTATAGAATTCAGGGAATAACAGCTTTTAAAAACTTCTAGTTGACAATCTCTCCAGAAATGAATATTTGGAGGTCATGAAAGAGGTACCAGCCCTGCTCAAAGCCTAATCTGAATTAGAATTATTTGTGTTAAATTAATAAAACCCATTTTCCTTACCACCAAAGGACAGAAACATAAAAAGAATATGAAAAGAACATAACATATTTTCCCATATAAAAAGAACAAAACTTCTACATATGCAGTGGGCATGGAAAAGGAGAAAATAATTAAAGAGCTGCCATTAAAATGTGGTGTTCCCTCTTGCAGTATAAGGGTTGTGTGGCCAAGAAAAGCACAGGACAGTGGGATCCAGTGTGCAGAGGATCTGTGGGTGTGAGAATCCTGAATAAATCAACCACTGAGGATGAATGGCCCCTTTTCCCTCCACTCACACAGACACCACTCATGAACAGCCTTACACTGTATTTCCTAAATGTTATTAAATCAGAATGGTTTCCCTGACAGGGCTGAACGATTTTTATACAGGGATTTTGGAGGGGATGGACCATAAATTTTAGCAATGCTGGGCAGTGTTTTATAGCTGTGCAGGCCAAATGGGGTTTGTGGGTCATTCTGAAGCTAAACAAGCAAGCAACGTGTGCACCTCTGCTGTCATTAAAGGAAAAGGGGCTGAGGAGAAGGGTCTCACAAGATGCTTAGCAAAATTTGATGAAGCATTATATTTACAGCAAAACAAAAGCAATCAGTCAAGGGGAAAGGATAAATTAGACTTGTGCTGCAAGACCACACAGAAGGGGCTTCAAATGTCATTTAGTTCAGAAGAGCTGGAGTTAGGCATTTAAACTTTTTCAGGTGTACTTAGAGCAGAACAAATATTATAAGATGCACGTTTTATTTTCTTGGTAGAATTAAACTAGTTTGATGCTATTGGATGCAGTAGAAACAGAAATATATAGAGATGTAAACAACAAGAAAAGAATTTTCCATTTGCTTGAGCACTCTCTACCCCATACTCTTCCTGATTAAATATCCCAGGTCATGGGCTTGCTGCAGATTATTGGTTTCTTTCCTCTCTGACTTTCTCCCCATTCACAGCTCCAGTGCTGTGAGAGCAGGGGGAAATTAGCAGCTTTCTGCAGCATCTTTTCCACCCACTGAAGACACAGACTGTGCATTACTGGCTTTTAGAGTGAGAAACTCAGTGGTGTCCCCTGACCTGTGCCAGTGCAAGGAGCTGAAGCAGCTTTTCCTCAGAGGACAGCAAATGTATCAAGAAAACGCTTTGTTGATACAGCCCCTGTACCTAGACGTGGCAAATAAAGGCTATTTTGGGCTGTCAAATGTATAATAACTTGTGTGCAGAGATTTGTAAAAAGCAAAAGTTTGTTCTGCACAACTTCAGTCTTTTCACTGTGTAAGGCTCAGGAAAAGTTGGTGTTGTTTTAGGTCAAGGAGATGTGATTTGCAATTTTTACCCTTAGAGCAAACTTTGTGAAGGATCCCTCTGCTCTGACACACTTGTTGCTCTTCCCTTTGCTTTGCATTTTTTTCCAGTTTCTCCTTCCTATTTGTTCTTTTTTGTTGTTCATTAAGCTAAAAAATTTAAATTCCTCAAAATTTACGTGCTTCTCCAGGTATGGGCAGAGAGTGGTGGGCTTGCCAACAAATGTTGGGTTATTGCATTTGTGCACTTCAGAAGTCAAATCAAGAGGAGGAGCAGAAGGCAAATAGTTGTATTTTCAGCTAAATGCCTTCCAAATAACTGTATTTTCACTTTTCTACTCATTACTGGGATAGTCCTATTGTAAGTTAGACCTCAGAGCCATTTTCTTCATTTCAATTTAGAAATGGCCAACGTTACCCATCATTTCCTCTGATAACAGGGAAAGAATTTGCAGGATTTAATCCACATCATAAAAATTGTACTTTGATGAACTTTATTTGATTTCTCCCTTATTCTTGCCCCCCCCCCCTTACTACATTTATTCTAATTCTCTTATTGAATGTAATATCATGAGGTTACAAACTGTAATATGCAGCTGAAGTGTGTTGTGATTCACAGAGCTAAATTCTGTTTTTTGGCCACCAGAAGTCAGTGTGCTGCTCTGGCACCTGAAGCTTCTGTAGTTCTGATGAACTGATAAATAAAATGGGAAAATCCTTCAAAGTGTGGAGGTGAGACAGAATGTACATATTTTTTTAAATATGTTTAGCAAAAGAGAGACTCACAGCATTTCAGTTTGATGCAGAAATTCCTGGATGTATTTGTTTGGGGTTGTTTGGTTTTGTGGTTTTTTAGCAAAGTGTTCAGCTGTACAGAACAATTTTGTATTGTATCCTTCTCAGAAAACAGTTTAGATAAGAAACAGAAAACATCAATATTTCATGTGTAGCTGTCACTGAATATTTGTGCAGCTTGTCTAAAGGGTACAAAATAGTGAACTCATGAAAAATATGAAAATACCTGGAAAGATGCTGTGGTAAGCAATGCAGAATATGTTATTTAAAATTAAAAAAATATACATGAAGCAGAATAAAGCAGACAGAAAGAATTTTATATTTTAACTGAATATAACTGCACATCAAATAATATTAGTGTTTTAGAAAATAAATGTGTAAAAGATACACTGTCAAGGAAGTATGTAGGATAAACAGTGTATCTACCTGTATTATACTCTAACAACATCAAATATATACTGTAAAAGGCATTATCTAACATTGTATTTTAGGGTTTAATTTTAAGTATTAGAGTGGGGGAATAATTTTTAGATATTCTTCAAAATGATTTGACAAAAATACAGCACCTAGGTAACCTTTTGTCCCATAATTTACAGATAAAGTGTAAAAACAAATGAGTTGTAAAAACAAATAAGTTCTATTGATTTCTATAATTAAGGTGCTCATTCCTAAAAAGGAAAAAATGTGGGTTTTTTTATTTTCTCTGTTCAAGAGGCTATATTAGAAATTGCTAACATATGTTGATTTAAGTGAAACTTATTTTTTTCAGATAAGTTTTTAGACTCTGAATGTGATCTGTGGTCTCTTTAGTTGACTTTAGCAGCCACCAGAAGAGCAACCCACACCCTGCAGTAGAGCCCATCACCATTTAAAGCTCCATTTAGGCTGGTATGGTTTTTTAATTAATGCTCTGCATTAATGCATTACCTCTAGTCCATCACCAACATTCTGAGATGATGTCTTTAAATATTTCTTTAATTTTTTTTAAATATTTCTTTAAATATTTTTTAAAATATTCAGTGTGCTTTCTAGCAGAGCTACCTGCTGCCTCCAAATTTGCCTCTGACATGCACCATGAACAAGGAGAGTGTTTGTGATTTCTTCTGCCAGACAAGTAGTTTTGAAAATAGATGCTGACTGGATGGCCAATGCAGCTAACAGATGGTCTTGTAACATGTTCTTTTGAATCATTAAAAAAGAAAAATAGATTCACTTGAGCTTTTTTTCTCTCAGCAGGCAAGCTCGAAGACAAAAAATAGAATCCTGCTGGTTCCTTAGTCAATTGTAAAAATACATTGTGTGTCTCTGGAAGACAAGGAGAAAGACAAATTTCCCAGGAAAAGGAGCCTGTGGGTGATATGTGCTTTTTCAATATAACTCAGTGTTCCTGAGAAAGTCTCCTGAAAATCATGGCCAGTGGTTCAGCTATGCTGCTGAAATGCTGTTATTAGCTTAGCATCTCTCCACATTTTATTCTTTTTCACCTTAATCCACTCATTTTTATCTTGTTTTATTCTTATTAAGAAGATGAGTGATTGGAATGAGGGATTACTCACTGCTGTGCTGTCCATATCAGCAGTGACAAACATCACTCCTGTGTGAATGTTAAATAACTTATCAAACCTGTGCTCTGAAATGATTGAATCTATATTCAGTTTACACCTCACAATTTTTGTATCAACTGAGGCAGAAGTCCCACAGATGACAGCTTCATTCACTGTCTAACCCTAATTTATCCCTTGAGCACTGTCCATGCTACACAAAATGCTTAATTAAGCATTAATAAACTAATTAATTTATTAAAAATTGTATCAAAATGCATACAGGTGAGGGATACAGGGAATTAAAAGTGCAGAGTCAGTGGTAATTCTTGCACTTCTCCATTTTTCAGTCCTTGACTTTGCAGATTAATGATGATTTAACAGAATTTTTACCTGTAACTCTCTATGTTTGTTTAAAAGTAAATTAAAGTTTGTTTAAAAAGCAACCCCAGAGTGGCTGGGGAGGACAGCACAGACCCTTGCAGAGCCATTCAGAGGGGTAAAGGCAACAGCTCAGCCCATTTCCATTCAGCTAACGAGATTTATAAGCAGTAGAATTTGCAAATTGTCACTTTTCATGAGAATCAGTCACAAAAGGAAGATATGGTAGGTGTTTTCCTGAGGGTTTCTGTATATTATTTGCTGATAGGAAACTGAACTCTCTCATAACTGTAGCATATATTCCAGATTTTCTGTGTATTCACTCATTTCTTCCTTTTGTAGTAGTCTAAGCTTTGTGAGTCTTCTCAAGTCCTGAATTCCTGTTCTGCTCTCTAACATGTAAGACTATTAATTTTATTATAGTATTAATTTTAATATGACTTTTCTGTGCCCTCTGGTATCGTAATCTGACCATGACTGTGCATGCCAGGTGTGCAGTCTGACTTCAAAAGGCTCTACAGGGGTAAGACCAGACTCCAAATTTATGGTATATGTAATGGTATATGAATATATAGACAATGGCAGGAAAGTAATTCCTGCTTTATTTACAAAAGTATTGCAGTAAAGTGGAATTTTATGAATGTCTACCAGTATGGGATCTGTAATAAACATTGTTGGAGACTGTGGTTGGATGGTTGTGATTTCAGAGGAGTTTTTAATCCAAAAAAAACACATCTATGTGCACTGTTGAGGCTCTGTTGGGAGCCTCAGAACAGGACATGCCAGAGAGATTTGGGCATAAAGTGGGATTTTTTACCCTATATATTTTTTATCCTTTTCAAAAATATTCCATAATTCTTGTATTGTAATTCTTGTAATTCCATAATATTCCATATTCTTGTATTCTTCATAATGCTTGGTAAATCTACATGTATTAAAAAGAGAAAAAAACCTATATTTTCTGTCCTATGTGCATTTGAATTATTTTCCCCCTTTTTAATTCTGTCTTTGAAAAGCATTATCTGACCTGGCTGTCCAGGAAAATTATAGTTTAAGTGAAAGGCCTGGTAGTTTTTCATGGATCCCTGCAGGTTTTCAGCTAGAACTGCATGTGCTCATTGCAAGGTGTGCAGTCCATCAGCACAGTGACATTGGGAGCTGCTTTTATTTTAAATCCTATTTTAAACAAATGGTTATGCTTGATCTGGAATCTATTGAATCAGTGTTTGTCATCAGTATCTGAATTTTCTCTGGAAATGGTCTGTAACTTGCTCAGGACTATAATAAATGTCTGCATGAATAGACAACAGCCTGAAACTCCTAAAAGAAGAGACATGGCTTGACAGGATAACATTAAAAGAAAATTGGATCTAATTGCAATAATTATGATGTCAACAAAACATTTTTAGATCCAGCTTTTCACTGAAGTAGTCCAAAATGTTAGAGGGAGGAAAGACAACATTTTTTGTTTAAAATAATTATTGTTTTCCTGACCTATGTGTTGCTTTGTAGATTTTGAAGTGTGTATTACCCCTCAGGGGGGACAGTGCTATTCTTGAAAAGTGTGAGTCTGAGGCCTGAAGAGATCCTGAAAGGAGTGAGAGACAGATGCCTCTTTGTGCACTTGACTGTGATGCTGTTTAAAAGAAAATGCAATGTTTAAACCATCCCTGGTTGTCTTTTTTGACATATTCTGATTGTAGCCAGCTCTGCAGGGAGATTTAGCTGTCTCTCCTGTCACATGGAAGACTGGGAACTGTATGGAAGTTAACAGAAGCTGCAGATGAAATTTGGATCTACAATTACACGATAAGTTCTGTTCAAAGGAAAATATTGCATTCCATTTTTGCTTTGAAAGTGAAATTTCCATTCTGTTCCCATGTCAGAGAGAGCAGGTGACAAACACTGACCCCAGAAATGGCCAAAAGCTTGGGACACTGAGTACATGAAATTAAACATAATTCAAGAAGGATATTTAAAATGCAATGAATCTTAGGGGCTTGACTTGGGGTTAAACTTTAGATTTCCAATGAGAGGAAGTTTTCATAATAGTGAGAATTATTCTGCACTTTGCCCTAGCCAAGATCTGGGACACTTGTACCCTTGCACAGGAATACCAAGACAGGAAAATTTTTCTCTCTGCAGTTGTAGTGGTGCTGCCACACTCCCAAGGGCTCCAAATAACAAAAATATCATCTGCATTTCCTTTTCTGTGCATTGACTTTAGCTGTGTGTTAATTGGATGGAGAATTTTCATTCCTGCTGTTCAGTTGTGAACAAAACAGATGAAAGAGGATATTTGGTGTTTTTAGAGGTTTGTTTTAGGATTAAGGATGAATGAATGAAAGGGACACCCATCTCAGAAAGTTCCTAAACTAATTTATATCTGCTTCTCAAGGTTACAGCAGAAATGTACATAATACATCTTATATAGTTAAAATAATGGAAATCTGATTATATGGTTAAAAGTGTTTCTATCTTCATCTTTTAAAGGAATGTTTCCTTACAAATTTTTACTTCATTATTTATTAATGACAGTGTTGAGTTAATTAATATTCCTAACATTGAAGTTAGGTACTTTTTTATCTCAATTACACTAAAGTCACCAATATAGTTTAGATATATGTATTTTACATATAGATATATGTATTTTAGCTCAAGTTTTATAAAAAAAATTCCTTCAGAGATTAGATTTTACACAGTGGCCACAATGTGGCCATTTATTAAAATCTGTTAAAATTAAATTTTACACAGTGGCCATTGTTTGCAAGGGCAGAAAGAAAACACTTTTCCAGTGAGGGAAGCAATGAATTAAAAGAACAGCTAAGGGCAGGATGGAAGAAAGACCATCAGTGAACTCACAAAGAAATTTGGGCTGTGTGTCCCACCATTCAGAAGAATTGCATCAATCACCATGCACATCCCTGTTACCTAATAATTAATGATTTACTAACCTCATCTAGCCTACCATATTCAACATTTGACTCAACATCTTGTGTTTTTTTTACAGAAGAAATTTGAGACACAAGAAAAAAATCACTTTCAAAGTGATTTCCATTAACCAAGATTGTCAGCTGATCATTTTTTTAATGCAGAGAGGTTGAACTGACTGTAAGGTGGGGTTTTTCTGCATTAATTATGAGGCAGGTTAATCAGTGTCTGTCTCAGACTGGAAGCTTGTTGGGAAGCAGAGAGGAAAAGCAGAGAGGTTCCCATTTTGCCTGTAAATGAAAGGAACTTGTTTTGCCAATTAAATCAAGCAGCTGTTTCCCAGACAATATTGCTAATAGCTCCCAACTAAACTCCAAGCTGTTTCTCTGGATTGTTTAATGAACTGCTTTTAAAACAGAGTAAATGTTAACCTCTGGATTCAATCTACTGAGCAAGGAGGGAGGGATATTTAAAGATATCTCTCTTTAAAATTCCACAGCATTGTAGGAACTTGCTGTGCTAATGAAGCAGAGGAATTTGAGATTCTTTTTTACCCTATTTATAAGGATCCTGGAGAGAACAGTGCTACCTAAATAGTTTTTGACAGTGCATGACAGAATTGCAGTGTTCTGATGTTAGACAGTGACTGTAATCTTTTCTCCTAAGGAGATATTTTAGGCATGCCAGGCAAACCTGCTGCTTGTATTCTTCACTGAGAACTACACAATACTGATGACAAAATCAAAATGCACCTCACATTGGGCACACCAATGTATGCAGCAGCCTTGTGTGACAAATGGATAAAGGGATTGAAAACAATGCATGGGTTTCAGCAGGAAACATTCAAAACTCAGGAATTCTAGCTTGAATATATATATTTTTTTTGCATGCAGAGCGCAGTCTCTGGTATTTGTTTTCATCAGAAGCCTTCTGTGCATCTCTCAGCTCTTCTCTGAGCATAAACCTGAGTAAACAAGGAATCAAAGCTGTCTAACTCTAAAGATAACTGGTTCAGAGAGGAATTGTGAGCTGGTAAAGCTGCACATCCTCACTCCATTCCTTGTTAATGTCATTTAAAAAATTCTAAATGTCTTGATTGACCCTACCTGCTTTCTACAAACACTGTCCTATCAACCTAAGCCACAATTAATCATTTTGCTTGCTATATTTTCATGGCTAAGCTTTGTTTTAACCATGCAGGATCTAGAAGTAAATGGCTTTTTTTTTTCTCAATTTAAGATCTCAGACAATTAAACAACAGTGAGAAAAATTAAAAGCTTTCATTTTTTTTTCTTGTTGTCTACGTCTTGGACATCCATTTAAAGCAGCAGAATATGAAAAATATAAATATTTCTTAGAGCCTGCCTCATTTTCTGTCCTTATTTCCAGCTTACATCTGTCACTAAGAAGAGAGAAAACAAAAAAAAAAAGAGACAAGAAAGGAAGAAAAAGGGAAATTTTCAAAGACTGGTTGCAATCAGCAATCTCTGTGTTTTTTGTTTTTTCTGTTACTATTTTATAAGTAAAACAGACCAAAAAAATTACATTTATAAGCTGGGGGAGTGGTGGTTTTGGGGAAACAGTCACAAACCAAACACACAAAAACCAGAAATGCAAACTTCTGACTTTACAGATGGCTGTTTTTCTTAATTATATGGGTAACAGTTTAGTAATACCTAATTGGTCATGCTTGACAAGTAATAGCAGTTTTTCCAAGACAAACAAATGTTCACATTTTTCATACTTAATCAGGGAGTTTATGTGCAAAAATGACCAAATGTATCATCTATTCTAGGCCTCCTATGTTATTTTGTAATAAACCACCATCTGTACTTTGATTTTACAGAATCTGGGTGTGATGACCGCAGAATTTAATTATATTGCAGATGGGTTTGGGGAAGGAACTAGATTTTTTTTTAAATATATTATTTTATTTAAATAAACTACAAACCCTCACTTCATTAATTTAGAAGTGTTCCCAAAGCAAGTTTATTTTGATTTTTTCTGACAGGTAGTGCCCTGAACATGCAATAACTGCCCTAATTTCTCTTTCCTGTGTCTTCCAAACTCATAGATATTTTTATAAGTGCATTCAGCTTGTGAAAGTGTGTATTTCTTTTTCTGCTGTATATTTACATATTGGTTGCTTATTTTCTGAGTTATTTAATTTTTAGTGAATAAGTCTGCCCATTATGGTTAAGACATTAGTTTATTCATATTCTGATGGCTTGTCAATTTACATATTTTATTTTCTAGTTGTCACCACTTTTCAGATTTTGGTCTAGTGAGTTAATATACCTAACATAACTGTTCTTTAGTGACTTTATTTGGTGTGCAGCTCCAAAATATATGAGTAGGATTTCTGGATTTTGTATGTGACTGATACCAGTAAGGTATTAAAGTAAAATAAAATAGAAGTAGATAATCTAAAATATTTAATAATTTATTCAATAATTTTAAAATTGGAAGGAAGTAAATAATTTTAATATTTTTATGTAATTTAAAATGTTTTGGCATCATATTACCAGATGGGGCTGGTAGGGAGGGAGGGCTGGGGCAGAGGCTTTGTAACACAGGGGTGTCCTGTGTCCCCAAAATTCAGATGTGCTCCTCTCCCTTCCTCCTCAGAAGGGCTCAGCCACTTCTCCAAGCCAGCCTGGACCTGCATCATTAAAACTCTGATTTTACCCTTGTGTTAAGAGGATTGAGGTGGGAAGGTTATGAGGGATCCTTAGTGCAGTTTAATATCAGACCTTTACCATTTATTCCATTAACTCCTCCATTTAGGAAAGGTCTTGGCTATCTCAAAGAAAATAATCCAAAAGATGATCTCTTCTCTAGTCCTGCCTTCTGATTATGCCAACTTCAATTCCATGAAAAATGGAATAATGTCAGTGAAACTGGGAGAACTGGTAGCTCTCAGCTATTGAAATGACCTGAAATCCATTTACACTTTCTACACATTTTTTTTTCTAGCTGTGGTGAGGTTGACCCTGGCTGGACTCCAGGCACCCCTCAAAGCTGATCTCCTATTCCCTCTGCAGCTAGATAGAGGAGAGAAAACATAACAAATTGATAACAAATTGTCCAGACAAGAACCAAGAGAGATCACAAACTGGTTACTGTCATGGACAAAACAAGCTCAGTTTGGGGAAATTAACTGAATTCATTACCAATCAGAATTCAGGACTCACAAGATTCCATGTGACTAAAATCTGTGGTGAGAGGAGAGTCCCAAATGTGCATAGACTTGGCCTGGATGGTCTTGAGAATGTAATTTTTGTGTCCTGAAAAGCTGATTCAGGTAGTGTGAAAAGGCAAAATCACAGTGGAAAAGTGTTTAACCATATTCTAAGATTTTGAACTTCCAGTTCAGCTGAGTTTAGACAGTGCAGGCCACTCAAGAGCATCTGCTCGCGCATCTCCTCTATTACAGATTTGCTATTTTAGTAACTGTGGATATGAAGAAAAGATGAAAACTGTCATTAAAAATATTCACAAAATATTCAAGATGATAGAAGGATTTTTATTCTGCACTGGCTGAAGATTTTATTTTTTTTATCTTTTCCCCCTTCTTCCTATGGTTGGTTACTAGTTTGCTTTTAGAATTGGGTTGGGTTACTTGGCTATTTACAATGATATTTCAACACCGTTGCTTCCAATCTCAGCTTGGATATAAATATGTGCAAAAAGGGAGTATAAATATGTGCAGAATGGAAACTGGCTGACAAAAAGATTAGTCTTTTGATTTGTTTGTTTTCTTGAAAGTTTTTAGGGTTCAGTTTGGATTTGTTTCAAGCTGTGGGCTAGGATTTGTGTTTATTTTTATTGCATAAAAATGTTATTGCATTTTTCTTGTTGATGTATAAATGAAAATAAAATGTGGAATGGGATTATAAGAAAATATGTAACAATATAAACAGAGAATATATAAATGTAAACATACACCAAAAATTTAAAGCAAATGCATTACTCCTTATCCTGGACCAAAACCTTGTAGAATTTTAATACATATATGCATTGAGCTTTCAGAGTGTGAAATTCAGTATTTCCCAAATATAAAACCAAAGTAGTAAATAAATATCAGCATAATAGGAAAATAAAAGTAAAGCAGAAAGGAAAAAATCAGATAAGGTTATATATCATATACATATCATAGTTCACAAGTTGTCTGAAACTCATTAAGATAATTCATCTTTTCTTCACACTTAAGTTGGATTTCAGATTTACATGCTCATTGTATTCCATCAGTAACTTGAAAGAGGTTGAAACAATTTAATCTTATCATTTTTAGTCTCTGTGCATAGGCACACTGCTCCCAAGTGGATTAAAGCCATTGAACCTCATTTAGATACTGATCAAATCTTGAAGCACAGAGGGAAATGCCAGAGGAGAAAGCAAAAGCATCGTGGTGCTAACACACACCAGAAAAGCTTGAGCATGATCAGCTTGATAAAGATTGAGCAGATAACTTGAATAGTTGGATAGCAGGAGATTTAATGAGTAAAGGAAATGAGTGTGATTAATATCTGTCGTGGTTTGGAGTGGTGAACTCTGTTCAACACTTTTGTCAGGGTTATTTGATGATCTCGTGTTTACACAAATGTCAATGGTAACTTCTGCAAACCATCTGAGATTTGTGGTACTCTTCCATGAGGTTTTGATCAAAAAATTATCATCATAAAATAATTGTAAACCTACCTGAAGTGCATTTTCCATAGGGATTTTAACAGAAGTTTTCCTCCAAGAATGTGTTTCCAGTTAGATCCTTCAGCAGTCTTAGCCCCATTATATGCACCTTCCAGGTTTAGAAAAATATATAAAATTAATTACAGGTAATGTTTATTCATTACACTGAAATTGATGGGACAATGAATAAAAATAAGTAGGTACCAGCTGAACTATATTTTCTAGTAATATAGATACAATTAAACAATATGATCAAAATCCAACTCTCTTAAAAAAATATAAGCAGTCATTTTTGTGTGTAGTTACAGTTATGAAAATAAGTGAGTTAAGATATTATGTATTTATATGTATATGAGTAATCATCTGATATCCTGTTCTATTTTTTTTAAGCCAATATTTTAAAGAGAACTTATCTTGTTCCAAAAGTTTTCCTTCTGTAAACTTTCAAGTCTCGTTACAAATTAAGTTCTGAGTTCTCCTAATCAGAAAGTATGTGCTGTCCTATATATTTTTTTTGCTGAATATAAAGAAAAATGAATGAACCAGGCACAGTCTCAACTATGCGTTGTTTTGATATTTTCATACATCATTTTGTCCTTTCATATATCACTTTGTGCTTTCCAATATTATTTGTACCTTCAGACATATTTTGTGGATTTTGGCAGGTAAAGGTTCAGAGTCATTCTGAATTTCTGCTTTTCTGTTCATAGAATTTATGTAGTGAATAGTTCCCTCTGACTAATTACAGTCATTTATTTTCAGCATTTCTGTCTCGTAAAGCCTGGTTTGAATTTATTTGTAAGAGAGAAACCGAATGTTACAAATACATTTTGGTGTAGTATATCCACATAAGAAGGGAGCTGCAGTGTGTGTCTGGAGTTTAAATCTCTGAGTGCCTCTTAATAAGGTAATTTGGACAAGGTTTGTTTCTTGCTAATGGTTTTTCCAGCCTAGCACAACGTGTCCTGGTCTTTGGCTTGGTTGTGGAGGTGCTGCTGAAATACAAATTTGTGATAATAAGATCCTCATCCTGCTGAACTCAACCTGTAACATCCCATTTCTTTAGCAACAGGGCCAAGCTCTTCTGCACTAAATCACTTCTTCCTCTTTTGAACCTTCTAAAAATTCCACCTGCAGGGTTCCAGCTAAGTCATCACAAGGACATTCCCCAAAGTTTTCATCGTTTGAAGCAACGCAAGGAAATAAGTGGAAGATTGATACTTGAGTTGATGTATTTTTATTTACTGATCTGTTTAGTGCACTTAATTTATGTCAGATAAATCACTTGAATTCTCCTCAAAGATCAAGTGAGTAAAATGTCATAGCATTAAGCATAAGTAGGCATTTTTTTCCTAAAGGTCTTGTTGTCCCTGGGTACATGCATATAGAAGGTTCTTGGGAAAGAGCACAAATATTACAAATTCTTGCTGTTTTGTTTTTATAATATTCCAATCTACTTTTTATATGGATTCAATTTACACAAGTGAAGATTAACTCTTCTATTTAAAATAAAGATTTTTAAGGTTAGCAGTTGAAAAAGAAATATCTTTATCAATGCAGTTTTTTTTTCAATCATCAAGATTGAAGTCACCAGGTGGTGCTGTTACATAGTATTGCAAGACCTTCCTTGAAATTTGTTTAATTACTTCTTTTTTGTTCAGGAAATGTTGAATAACCCCCTTGCCTTTCAGCTGAGAGAGGCTATAAGGCCAAACTGGTCTGTGAATTTTATTTTGGGAGCAGAAGGACTTTATGGGAGGTGGGAATGTGTGGCTAAGGTTGCTTTCCTCTGAAACAGTATGGTTTGCATTCTGGCTGTGGTGGACTTAGTCCTGGTCTGAAATAATACATAATTTCTACTTTTTGTCTCCTTGAACCATAAGAAAAACAAAATGAGACTTGAAAGTACATCAAAAGTTATGTTAGGAAGAGAAAAGAGGAATCAGGAGGGATGGCTGTGCTGTTTGCATGGAGAATTTTATCATGACTTTGAGGGGGTGTTATCTCTTTAAGAAAAAGTTTTCATGATTAGCTTCCATCTTCATTGGATTAGAGACAATAAACATTAGAGTGACTATTAACTGAGGTGACATTGATTTAGATTTTTGTCAGCAGAACCAGTGGAAATCCTGTAAATGTAAGTTGAATAAAAATAAAAAGGGAGAAAGGTAAATAGTCATTACCTGCCAGTACGTGTGGTGGCATAATAGTGATAAAGAAAAATACCTGGATGGAGAGGCAGCCATCTGGAGTTTAAGAAAATAATGTTTCAATCTGCTTCCAAAGATTCAGCAATTTTAACACAAAAAGTCTTGTTAGAGACTGAGATGAGACTCTTTTATCACCCTATAGATGGAGCGTTGATGGTGTTGCTTATCTCACCTCATTAACATTTTAAATAGCGGGAAAGACAATTGTGTAAAGAGAATCCGATGAGGGGAGGAGGGGAAAAGTCTTCCTGGTATTGATATTTATTTATACACTTCACATGGGCATGTTCATCTATTTTTCCCCAGGATAGGCTTAATTTCTGAAATGACTCCTGACAATGGTTTTTTTCTTTTGATGGTTTAACTAACCCATGGTATCTCTACAAATTGAATGCAATCACTTTCAAGAATATCCAAAATTAGTGGTTTAGCTGCATAATGATCAATATGAATAATGTCCCTCTTTTCTGCAAATTTCTAACTAATTGTTCTAATGGTGGTGACTTTGGCAGGACTGAGAAAAATAGCTCACTTAAACAAAGCCCTTTATTGGATGTCTAAGCAATATCTGAAATATCATTCAGTTAATCTTTACAAAAAGACATTTATTTATGCTTGAAATATAATTTCAAACTGTCTCAAAATTATTATAGGTATGTAACAACAGAAAGAATAGGAATGTACATCAGAAAGAATAGGAACATACATATCTTCTACTTTCCAAAAATGGTGGTTTTGTGCTCTTTTTACTACAAGTTATGATAAAGCTCCTTGGTTGATACAATTTAGGAAATGATTATGTTGGATGGACTGGGATACTGGTCCAAGTTAAAGCTGTTCCTGAGAGAAATCACTTTTCTTTTGTAATTTTCCTGACCTAATAAACATTTTCTCATATGAGTAATAGTAAATAGAATTGGTAACTGCCATCTTGAACAGTTTAATATTGTCTTTTATGTATACAGTGTTGAAGAAAATAATTCATGGATTGTATTTCTGTGTTATGCTAGATAACTCACTAAAATGTACTTTTAATAGTTCACATCATTTTCATTAACCTCTTGGTACTCTATTCATCTCCATTAGAGTAACTAACATCATATAATAAAACCAATAGGAAAAAAACCAGATTATTTTAGAGGCAGAAATCATTCAGAGGCCACGTAAAACCCCCCAGATTTCAATGAGATCAAATCTTCAGCCTTTTTCTTTTTTCTCTTCTCCAATTTCCTCTGCCTGAGAATTTCTTGCCATTAATTGCATCTCTACACTGCTTTCCATTCTGCTCTACTTCATTAATATGAGGAACTTCAGAACAGGCTGGTGGGTGCAATAAAAAAAAGCTAAAAGCTTCATAGATGATATGAGAGGAAGCACAGTAACATTGCTGAGTAACATTTATCTAACCATGAAATTTACTGTGCTGTTATTCTGCTGATATCATTAGACCTTTCTTATTTTCATCCCTGCATTTGCATCATGAAAACTGAATCAGGTCTTTGGATCTTAGAGAATGTTTCTGTTTTAATGATGAAGTCATCAGTTTATTTATAAAACTGACACATCACTGGTTTATAAAATGCCATCTTTGTTCTGAAATTTATGCCTGAGTTATGTGGTGCAACACTTCTTTCTGAACCTCGATGATGTGTGACTCTGAAATCACATTCTACAAGGGTTTTAACAAGGGGGAGGTTGGCAAAGTGAGACTTTATCACAACAAAAGGAAATGCTTGTTGAATAGGAGAACAGTTCTATTTATACATGCACTGTTTGAACACAGAAAATGTCTATTATTATAAACCCCCTTTGCTGATTTATTTCTTTATTTTAATAGATAAATACAAATTTCAAGGTGCCACAAATATATTTTTTCAGCCTAAGACCATCTGGGAGATTTATTCTGTTGGGAGGCACTCCAAATCTTTGGTGTTTGAAGAAATAAGGGTAATTATTAGAATAGTCTTTTATAGAATAACTTGTGGGTTATTTGAAATTTCTCTCTACTGTAAAAGAACAAAAGAAGATTTGAGCTGAGTTTTGTGCTTAAAGCACATTTAGAGGAGATCCCTTCTAGAAACACCTGGAAGAAAGGTGGTGTTTCCTGAAAGGGGATTTGGAAGATCTGCTTTTTCACCCTTGATATGCAAGATTTCCTCCTGAGGTGAGTGCAAGTTTTAATTGTGTACAGGATGAAAAGGCAATAACAAGGTTAAAAGAAGATCCAGCTGAAAAACCATGAATATTTGGGAAGCAGTGAGGGCAATAAGGCCACAGGCTACTGCCAAATATATTCATGTGTAACCCCTATGGGAAGCAACAGAAATTTACATGTGGTGAAGTTTATTTTCTCTAGTATATTAATCCTGTCTTAATGTTAAAATAGTTCCTGCTTTATACTGAATCCCCAAACAAATTTTACTTTGTACTTCAGAAAAATTCCCTCTCAGTATTTTAAAAATTATTTTTTAGACAAAATACTCCGACACCTTAGTCAGCAATGTGCAATGCAAATTTTTCCAAAGTCAGTTTATGATTTTTAGGAATCTAATCCTGAAAAGGATATCCAAATATAAATAACTAAATAAGATGAATACCATCCATGATTATTTTCTACCTCTAAAGAATTTACTTTATTTATAGCTGCAGCTACTACTAAGAGACATTTTCAGGAAATCAGAAATGGGCTAGTAGGACATGCAGAGTGTCTGGATGAAGAATAAAGATAATAAATTCAGATTAATGCTGTTAGTAAGAAGCCTAAATAAACTAAGATGTTTACTTTTCCATTTAGATAATATATACAGAAAGGAAGTGGCTTTCCATATCAACCCAGAACAATTTTAATACACATTCCCTGGACTATGATGGCTCTCCTATAATTCCATTCTTCCCTCAAATTTGTGATATCCCAAATGAGTCTCCCAGTTTCCTGAGCCTTCTCCTTGCAAATGAATCTTGCTTCTGGAATGAGCTCAGTGTTCTGCCACTTTCCTAAAATTCTCAGAAATTTTCTTTCCTGCTCAGTGTTTTGTCTCCTCTCTCTTAAGTGCTGCAGAGATGAGCAGGTCTCTTTTGTAAGAGGAATGGGGTGAGAGAAAGATATTTTGAGCCCTGTTTTCTTAACATATAAATGGGAATTAGAGTGCATATGCACAACTGCATTTGGCAATAGATTTTAACACAACCTAATGTGTTAATGTCATTTAAATCTGAAAATGTTCTAATAGAATCTGAGCTTCTAAGGCCTCTGAATTACATCTCTGCAGCTGTAATTTTATGTGTGTTTTTAATCTTCTTAATAGCTTTAAAATGAACACTTCCCTGATTATAAACTACAACACATTTATGCATGTCTTTGGATTAAATAAGGTGATGGGGTTTTTTTATAGTAGGAATGAGACATTTTCTGAAAGAATAAAGTAACTTTTTGACCTTCTAATCTCAGGTTATAAAATAAGGTAGGATTTCCTTTTCTAGCAATGAGGGACACCAGCTCTGCACACATTTAGTTGTATTGCTGATTGTTTATCATGGTTAGACTATTCTGAGAATACCAGGAGATGGGATTATCAGCTATGAAATTAATATGTATTGAGGTAATGACATAATTTAATTAGTCAGTATAGTGAGAAGCATATTCAATAACTGTTTGATATTACTAGAAAAAGAAAAGGTATTGCCTGCTTATTGAATCCCAATTTTATTCAGTAATTATTTCAGTGATGTGGAAAAAATAAGATCTTTAAAAAACAGAAAAGAAAGGAGAAGTTCTCCATTACTTTAGCCTGAACTAAATAATAGATATTAGGCAATAGATGCAACCTAAGAACGTTAATTGATAATGGCTCACATTTCTCAGTAGAAAAAGCACAACTAATTTTATAAGCAATAGAATCATATTACTAAGATATAAAGCTGTATAACATAACATTTCTGAGCCAGAGAAAAAAACTAAACAATAAATATTAAACTAAAAGAAAACCATAAAAAAGTAGCTCTTTAGTGTAGTTATGATAACAAAACAGATGGAAGACAACAGGATGCGTGTTAGTAAACACCAATCAATTTATATTCTTGATTCTACTTTCAAGGACATCACATCAAGAGAGTCTCAGAATAAACAACAGTCTCCTGAGAATAGTCCTTCCCCTGGAGGGAACTGATATCTACAGCAGCAGAAGTATCTGTGAAAAATAAAAGAATTTACCACACAAACCAAAACTGGGCAGGGAGAAAAACTCAGAGTGATGACATTGGATAATTAGTTAAATACCTTAGTCCTAAATCTAGAAGGAGTTTTATGGGCTGCTTCATCAGGCTTATCCAGATAATTAGGAATTCAGGACACAGTCTGAAATATCTGCAGAAAAATTTTTTAGGGGTCAAACCCTCTTGTAAATGTATGCATAATATATTAAATTAAATAATTGTACTATAACTTCTTGCTTGAAATTTTTTAGTAGTATAAATATCTAATTGTCTTTCAAGGATATTTGAAATATGAAGATCTTTGAAATGCCAAGATCTTCAGAGAAATAAAAGCTTTTTTCTTTTTTTCATCAAGTAGGGGTGGTCTGTGTACTGAAGCACACAACTGTTTTTATGTTCTCTCAAGTAAATCATAATATGATGGGTGAAACCACAGGTCTTCAGTTCATAATTGCCACAGTGAAAATCATTTGTCACCTGAGCACAACTCCTATTAGGGAGCTCTAACTATTTTACTGCATTTGTGATTGCATCAGAAAAAAAAAAAGGAAATAATGAGATGTCTCTGCCACGTTCAGGTTTGCCTGGATGTGGTCTCACTCTGACCATTTCCTCTGGCTTTTATTTATGTTGATGAATTTGTAGGTCACATTTTTCAGAATTATTTAGTAGCCTTAAAAACAAGTTTCAGCTGACTTCTATGACTTGAAAGAGGAACTAAGTTTTATCTCCTTCAGACCTACTTTAACTCTGACTTTCATGAGAAACAAGATTTTTGGGGTATAATTCCACTGAGACAAGATGACAAGAGATGAGATGAATTTTATTAGAGTGTAATATGGATGTAGTTTTCTGAAGAGATCTTATAGCACTCCTCAGTGATTTCAGGGGCTACAAGAGTGCTAGAGAGGGACTTTTTACAGGGACAAGTAGTGAGAGGGCAAGGAGGAACGGCTTTGAAATGACAGAGGGCAGGTTTACATCAGATAGAAGTGGGAAATGCTTTACTGTGAGGGTGGTGAGGCCCTGGCACAGGTTTCCCAGAGAAGTTGTGGATGCCTGTCAAGATCCCATTACTAAAGTTCTTAGAAATGCCTCTGCCTGAATTAAGGTGCAAAAGAGGTCAAATGCCACTGACAATAGTATGGGTTTTATTTGATAGTAAATCTGAGAGAGAGAGAGAAAGGAATAGAAAATAGATGGGGGAGGCAGAAAGAGAGTAACAGGGAGAGAACAAGGAAAATACCACCATCCATGGATCCTTACAGTGTTCCATTCATGCTCTCCAGCTGGTCTGTGTGGTGATGGTCCCCCAAAAATCATAGAATCTGATGGGTTAATACATGCTCAGGCCAGATAGGAAACCCCAGGCACCTCCCTGGTGGGGGGAACTTTCCATTGTCCCTTACAACAGACTCTGGGTTTGCTGCCTCACAGCAGTGCTGTGGTACAAGGACTCTGGGATGACTCTGGGGACACTTTGGGGGTCTTTAGGGTCCTTTACAAAACCCAAGCTATTCTATGATTCTGTAGATGTGGTAGAGCTAAGAAAGGAAACAGAGGAAAGAACTTCCTTTCTGCCTTGCAGATCTTCAGCATTCACATGTACTCAAAATATCTCAGTCTCTCAGACTGAGATTGAGATATCTTCTCCTGAATTATTGTAAACTAATGAGTAGAGTCATCAAATCAGTTTACAAGTCGAGATTCAAACAATTTTCTCCAAATAAATCATGAGAAGGAGTTTGAGAATGGGGAGAGAGAGCAGAAAAACCTTTCTACTAAGGCATTCAAAAGTTATACCTAGCCTGAATTTCAGTTTATTACTTTAATATGCTAGCTGGGACTAATCAGTTTTGGTTGCAAGAAGACTTGCACTGGTTTACTCAGAACAAAGGCAGGATGTGTTTATGCCTGCATGGCAGCCTCTAAATATCCACACTGGATATCTTGGGATGGGTATCCTACATCACTTTTAGCCAGTGCAGGTTTCTGCACCATCAGTGATCTTGCTGAATCAGTAATGCACTCCTAGGATCAGTTTATGGCATTAATCCTCTGCAGAGGCCACATTCTAGAGCTGAGAACACAGAGATGCCTTGTTTAAATCTTTATTTTAAACCTCTGAGCAAGATTTACCTACTGCAGGACTCTCTACCTGCACCCTGGCTGTGTGTGCACTTCCCAGCGTTTATTTGATTTCAGCACAGAGTGTGGAGGTGCACACTGGAAGAGCTGACTCCCATTTTATGGTTCCTAAGGGATGCAAAGCATTAATGCTGTCTGCAAGCTCCATGAGCTTTGAAGTGCTCAATAACTTCTGTATTATGTTGTTAATATTAACTCCCCAGGGACAGATTAGTCATTCAGAACCAGTTAAGATTTTGTGTACAATGCATTTGTTTCCTTTCAGGAAATATTTACTTCTATTTTTCTATCAAATGTAAACACATTAAAAAATAAACAAAGACAGATATAACTTTCAGATCCTGTGGTCATAGACACATTCTAAAAAGTATTTATTGTCTGTTAATTCTCATTTATATTGGCTGGTTTTTCAGGATAATTTGCATTTTATACTGCACTTATTCCATTAGGAATTACTTTGATGATAAAATTTAAAATAGAAACAGAATCAGCAAACTCAGAAATGCACACTGATAAAAATGAGATTTAATTTAATTAGAACTGTATAAGCTAAAAAAATCTATATTGATATGTGCATACATTGAGATATGCTATTGAGTTATAGGTCACTCTCAGCTTATTTCAGTCATTACCTCTCTTGAAGTTCCCCTAAGACATAAACAGTGAGAAAAGATATTGCTGATAATTAAAGCAGAAATCAAGAAAGAGAACTCATGTATCTTTTATATTTATTTATCTAGTTTCCAGGATGTCCTTGCAATATTTTTGCATTGTATATCAATGAGATATTGCACAAGGCACCTCTGAAGAAGTGAAAATTAAAATTACTTGATCTCACAGGATAACAAGGTACCAGAAATGAGATTTGCTTCAAAATGTCAAAAAAAACCCCAAAAAACAACCCGTATTTACAAAAACCATCTTAATTCAGGATTTTCATGTGTTTCATCTTTAAATTTTAATAATTCAGACTTCTGAGAAGTTTCTCTATATTCGAGGCTATGTGAACACAAAGAGAGGCAGAGGTTGTTTATAAGTGTGAAATAAGGAGTGGTAATTTGTCTTTCTGACAGAATTCAGCACAAGTTTGGAAATAATGATTAAACAACATTCAGTAAATACTACTGGCAGAAAAAAAAATTGTTTTAACATTTTCTACAAATTTAGCTAAAGAAACTCTTGTAAGAACGTGGAGTTGATAACAGAACATACCCAAATGCAGCATCCCTTTAAAAATCTCATAGTTAATGCAGGCACTTGTTTATTTTGTCATGATTTGTGAACAACTCCCATAAAAATCCCGGGGACAGGTGGATGGATGGTGAGACTCAGGGAGTGCAACATCACTTACACTGGGAGGGTGATTTATTCACAGAAATCAACTTAACAATGCACTTGTATAACATTTGCCTGGAGACTTCACTTTGTCAATGGTTTTTGGCAGAATTATCTCTGACAGAACAATAGCAGATGATTGGCAAGGAGAAAAAAAGACAGAGTAGTATTTTTTGTAGAGAGGAAATGGCTTTTACTGAATATATTTTTATTTGAGGTGCTATTCCCCAGATGTAAAATAACTATTTTAAAACTTTGTACTGTGATTCTTCTCCTTAGGTCATTGTGCCCAAGAAAAATTTTCTTTTCCTTTTTTTTTTTTTTTCCCTTTGTTAGTTGTTGGTTTATTTTTCCTTTCATCATTTCACATGGTTTTGTGACTGTTGAGTTACTTTCTCTTTGTTCAAAACCTGTTGCTTTAACTGCAATATTTTTTTTTCATTCTCTGGAAACAAGTTCCATTCTGGTAGATTTTTCTTTGCTTCTGTGTTCCATTTTACTGGGAAAAGAACAGCTGTGTATAATTTTAGTAGCCTCCAGCAAACTTTGATGGGTTCCTGAAGTATATGATGTTGGATGGAGAAAATAAAGGGGAAAATCTCTGATTTTATATCAGTTAACAGATTTCCTTGGCTTTTCCCAGATGCTCAATGAATAACTATGTAGAGATGTAAATTTACATAAATCTGAGGGGCAATTAGAGAAAAGAAGGGATGCCTCATATTTTTATTGCATTCCTTTACATGAGTAAAACATTAGAAATGTAAATCCTACATATATTGAGCTCTCCAAGGAGGAGGGGAAAATTCCTGTGTGCAAATAAGGAAGAGAAATAATCTTTTGTAGCTATGAAGATATGAAAATCTATATAAAGGCAATTGAGACATTAAACTATTGCAGAGTTCTTGGGTCAAGTCTGTGAGTATAGAAACTGCTCAGAGAAAATTAAAATTGTGGCCTTGAGTTATTATAATAGAGACCTTCATTAGTACTTATGGATAATTTTAAAAAATAATCTCACCCTTTTCACCATTAATTTTATATGTGCAAATGAAAGAATTGCCTCAACATAAAAATTCCCTTTAACCAAGGACAGTTAACAAACTCTTATCCTGTATAACCAGTCTCAGGATGATGCAGACTTTGGGGATTTACAGAAGTCAGGAAAATGTTAAAATGAGTTTAGCTTTAAAAAGCAAAAATATATGGATAAATAAAAAGCCAACAAACTGTAGCCTCAAAACAAAGTGGAGTCAGATAAAGTATATTCCTTTATCAGTCTGGCTTTGATAGGCAAATAGTTTTTCTTTTTGGTTCCAAAATGCAAATACTGATTTGTTACAGCAAAGAGCAAAAAATATTTTACCTCACAAATTATCTGGAATCTTTTTCAGAATGATTTTTAATATTAAAATTTACCACTTTTTTTTTTGTTGTTTTAAAGACCAAGGGAGCAAGAAGCTTTTCTCCTTTAACAGGAGGAAGAAGCTGACATGACAAGATGAGAATTTAATTGAAGGTTGTCTTCCCACTTGACAATAAATATTGGTACTAAGTTTTTTTGTTAAATATAGATATATTAACAACCTATGGAAGTTTTAATTTTTTTTATCTTTGACAACAACAGTCATTCACATCAAATGAGACAATGAGAAAGTCTTTGCTACTTACAGCAAAATGGAATTAAATCTGAACTAGGACTCCTTCCAGATTTCATACTACAACAATTTGTCACTTATCTGGTAACACAAAAATTTCTGCTGACTTAGTTAAAATAAAAACAAACGGATGCCTCCAATTTAATGAGTTCATCCCTGGAAATGATATGTGTGTATACTTGGCCAAATTCTTAAAAAAAAAAATAAAAAAAATCAAGTTTTCATAAAAATTTGTATTTGACCTGAAGGCCCATTCCCTGTAGAGTCAGGGAATAAATAAATTCTTTTCCATCATGATCTCACTGCTCTTCACAGGGAAAAGTTTATCCTGGACCTCCAGTGCCCACCATGGACCAGGGCTCCCTTCCTCTTCTCCTCCCCAGATCCCAGAGGCTCAGGCACTTTACCACAACTGCCTTTAGGACAATTAAGGACAATTAAAAATCTTTTAGATAAGTTTCTGCAGTCCTAAACGTTCTCTGGAACAAACTCTTACCTTTGTTCAAAAAAAGATTTCTAAGTCATCAGTAATAGTTTTCTGAGAAGATAATTCAGGGAAGTCAGAGACAGAAAATGACTAAAAGAAATTGCTCCTCTTCCAACATCCTTTCTCAAACACCAGGTGGAAACCAAAATGTGGTCTGGGTAATTCTCATTCTTGCATCAAATTAATTAGCAGTGAATTAGCAGTAGGACAATTTTGATATTTGGCATTTTCTCTCTATAAAGTGAAATGCAACAATTTTATCCCTGAAGTGACACTTTTGATCAATTGGTGAAGGAGAATATTTTCCCCTTGAAACTGGAATATAATTTTGATGAGTATTATTATTTGTTATTTTCAGTGAGGCATCTTTCCTGATTATAATTAAAATCCATTGAAATTCAAAGGTACTTATGAAGGAATTGAATTTTAAATATGAGTCCTTCAGGTGCTTCATAACTTGAGTTTTCATACCATGGGAGACAACCCAGTATTTATTTATCTCATAGTTGAAATACAATCTTTTAGAAGAAAAAAAAATCTGATTTGAAAAGTAGTGGAGGCAGATACCATTTTATAATATGTCTTTTGTTTTGGTGAGGGCTTCAGTAATTTAGTTTATTTCATTCATCATTCTGTTCAGCCTGTTGACTGAAATGCTGATTTGTTGGAGCTAAAAACGCCCAGCGAGGCCAAAGATTTCAGATGCATAAGAAATATAAAGACAAATTCCAAGTTGGATTGGTCTCTTCCAAGTCACATAATGTGTTTTCTTAAATTATTGTGTTTTATTTTCATTCCTTGAAAGCTAGAGGGCAACCTTGTTTCAAGAGACACATCAAAAGCACATCACTAACTGGAAGAAGTTTTGCACTAATAAAAGTCTTTGTTCTGGCATGTTCTTTAACTAAATTGAGATATTTGCCCAGGACTTCATTCTTTGAGTTCCACTTAATAGGGCATTTGCAACTCTTCTTTTCATGTCCAGACACTGATATGGATTTATGGTGATTGTGGATTGGATAACAAGGAATATTCATGATGGAAGATGTGTTCTCTGGTCAGTGATAAGGAGAAAGTTAATTTAGCAGATAATATTTATTTAAATATTTATTTAGGGGAAAGCTTTTTGGTAGTGCAGGTGTAGGACAACCCACCAGCCAACTCGCTGGAGCCATCAGGGGAATAGATGTGACCAAAATTAGGTGAGAGCTGCTTTTCCTTTAATACAAATTATGTTTATCTGAAAATGCAGCAGCCTCAGAGTTCACTTAAGCTGTTTTCTGCCTGACCTGAATTGTGTTTGCTACAGGTCTGAACATAGTCAATGTTCTTAGGACAAAATAATCTGATGCATAATAATTAATTAATTCTTCCTTATGATGGATTCAGCAACTCTCTTCTTGTTTTATTCTAAAATCTTTTTTTTTTTTTTTTAATAGATGGTCATAAAAGATGTTATATAGAGCTATATGACGTTTCTTGAATTTCATGACTTTGGCAAAATGTCCAAGTAACCAAGACATTCAAAAAGACTGAATAAAACTTTCAAGTAAAAAACAATCTCAGCATTTAGCAATAAATTCTACTGTTGAGCATTTGGCATCCAAAAGTAGAGTAGGAATTCCTTTAAATCACTAGTCCATGGAAAGGGAGCTCATAATCTGTATGGCTGGATCATCATGTTTCACTTGGAAAGGAAATAAACACTTAAAAAAATCAGTCCTAGGTTCTAACAGGAATAAAACCTGAGGTTGCAGAAATGATCATTATGAAAATGCTTTTCAAGTAGAGGAAAGGACGTTGTAGCACGTGGTTCCAGAGAAGGTGTTATGGATAACCAAAAACTAGATTTTAAGTACAGCTGAAACTTTATTCTGGTATAGAAGTTATACCTGTTATTACCTCAGATAAAGTCTATTGAGCTTGTTTAAGGTAATCAGCTTTGCCTAAATAATTCTGGTTTTATTAATAGATTTTAAGCATCCTTTGAGTCTTAATGGAAGATGATGCCATTTAAAGTGGAAACCGTTGAACCAGGTGGGTTTTTTTCCAAAATAAATAGAGGGAAAGTCACCATCTTTGCACATTAGTACTTTTTAAAATAGGTCTGTTGATATGAGGAGATTTGGATGCCATCACTTTTGATTTTATATGTCCAATCGCTATTCATACCTACATAACATGAAAGTCTCATTTTGGTACTTTTCAACACATACTGCTATTGGTTTTGGGTGGTTTTATTACTTTTTAATTTTATTTTTTTTTTCAGTGTTACATGAATGGAAGCAAACATAAACTCAGAAGCCTGTGAATGTCTTTTCAACTGAGGAGATGTATGCAGGTCTCACAAGAGGTAAATGTCAGTCTAGTATCACTTAAAGATGTGTTTATTCATGGAATATTGTTTCAAGAATTCTAACAGTTCTCCCAAACATACATTAACAACAAGAAGGTTTTGTTTTTAGATCTTATTTTCCAGTCTGCACTTTGGTAAGGATGACTAAGTTAATGTGTGTTCAATTTTCTGACTTCATCATAAAGGTGTCTAAATAAGAGTGTTTTAATTATACAATTTCCAGTTCAATTTCTGATTATGTTCAGTGGGGATGACTTCAAGGAAAATCCTTTCTTAGGTTTGTTTAAGTAAGTAAAGTTGAGATTTTTAAATTTAAAGAACAGAAAAGCACTATATAAAAGAATATTTCCTTGCTATCCCCAACCTGTTCCTGCTTTATAAAGGTCACTTTCTATAACATTGTGTTTCTCAATTTAGGCTCAAAAATAATACACTTTTTTGATAATATAAATCAAGGTGCTCTTGAAGGTAAGAGATAATTGCAATTTTGCTCTACTTCATTAAGCCAGTACTCTCCTACTGTCACACAATTTAATAACTTTTTTCTATCCAGTTAGAGTATTTCTATGTTTGCTTTTTTTCTCACTCCATTTCCAGATTTTTCATCACCCTTATTTTAAAGACTTATCATTTTACACCAAACAATAATCATAGAATTGCAACAATTTTAACTAGCTCTGTCACAATTTCTTAATTTTTTTTTTTGTAAATTAGTATGACTGTGATATGTGTCATCAAAACACTCAATAGAATCTTGTAACCTAGAAATCACTGTGTGAGAATAATTGAAGAATTAGCTATTCTTTATTCTTCTTCCAGGCCAGAAGTTTAATGATCCTACCTATTTCCTTCTTACATATAAGAATTGCATCCTGGAAACATGCATTTATTGCATACCAATTATGTGCTTTTTGCAGCATGGCATGCAACTAGGAAAAATATTTCCTTGTAAAAGATTCATGTGATCAAATATCCACACAATAATTATATAGCGACACTAAATTAATATAAGTATTAAATATCATTGAGATATTACTGATTTTTAGATGCTTGGTACCTGAAAATCCTTCCCTTAAGGATTGACAAAACATGGTGTATTTTCACAGTTCCTGGTGATTTCTTGTATTATGTGATTATTAACAACAGATGAAAGCAGTCCTGGAAAACAAAAATAATACAGCCAACCAACCAACAAAAAAGACCCAAAAACCACCCCAAGCAAACAAAAAAGCAAAAAAAACCAACAAAAAAACCCCTCAAAAAACAAACAAAAAAAACCCAACCAATAAACAAACAAACAAANAATTTTCCCCAGAGAGGTTTGTGCCCAGACACATTGTTAATGGAAACCACCCCTGATTCAGCAATACTCAGGGTGAAGGTGACAATTGATTTTTAACTACCTGAGTGTGGCTTCCCATGAGCATTGGCTGGTTGTGATGAAGAGGAGGGGTGAGGTGGCATCTCAGCCTTGCCATAAGCATTGGCTCTCTGTGATGAAGAGGAGG
>VXBR01002364.1:155362-197037 GCA_013400215.1 Cisticola juncidis
ATGCCATGAGCATTGGCTCTTTGTGATGAAGAGGAGGGGTAGGATGGCATCTCAGCCTTGCCATAAGCATTGGCTGGTTGTGATGAAGAGGAGGGGGAAGGTGGCAGCTCAGCTGTGCCATGAGCAGTTGGCTCATTGTGATGAAGAGGAGGGGTGGGATGGCATCTCAGCCTTGCCATGAGCAGTTGGCTGGTTGTGATGAAGAGGAGGGGTAAGGTGGCATCTCAGCCTTGCCATGAGCATTGACTGGTTGTGTGAAGAGGAGGGGTAAGGTGGCATCTCAGCCTTGCCATGAGGCAGCTTGAGCAGCCTGAGCCAGAGCTGGAGAATCCATTTGTTAAAACACCTCTCATCCCTCTCCATCCTCCCCTGCCAGGACAGCCCTGGCAGCAGGGCTGCCTCCTTGCCCTGTTCTCTGCAGTGCCAGCTGTGCCATGTGGCTCTGGGATGGGGATTGCAGCCTCCACGTGGGCTCTGTGAAGGATGAGCAGCTCCAAGATCTGTGTCTGGGACATAAATTATTCACGGAAGGATGTCACACAGGGGTATGAGTGAGCTCGTCTCACAGCGTTGACTCCAGCTCCTTCTCGTTTTACAAGGGGGCTGCTGATGGTCACACAGGGGGAAAGGGAAGGATTAGCTCATGATCATCCTTCCTCTCCATTAATTGATGGATTTTGGCTTCCCTTTGGAATGCACAGCACGGTGGAACAGAGTCTCCTACAGAAACAGCACAGCCTACGGTTCTGCTGTGGTTAGACACTCAGATAAATTTTTGTAGTTTGCTTGCTGCCTTGGAGTTTGCTAAAAAGCTGTTTCAGATACAGCAGTGATGATTAAACAAGAAATTCTGTATAACTCATGAGAAGACCCCAATGAAAACCTTGTAAATTCAAAATTAAGCTGATATTTTATCTAGGTTGTATCATGAAATAAGAAGATGAACTGGAATGCATGAAAGACAGAAAGCATCAATTTCTGTGCTTCTAATTTATTTGTTTTTGTCATAAGGTTTTTTTACATTTTTACATTTCCATATTTACATTTTTACATTTCCATATTTAATTCTTGCATTTCCATTTTAAACAAATGAACAATGCCTATGCAAGATTGTAAACTTCAGCCTACATGTCAGGATTATAATAACTCCTCAAAACTATTTATGGTGCTTCATATTTGCTTGTTCTATGCAGCTCTTATTTTGCCCATTTGTAGCAATACTTTAAAAATCTTATTTTTCCAAGAATTTACAGTTTTTAAACATGGTTTATTCATAATCACTGTATAAAATTTTTTCAGATTAGAAACAAAATTGGTGTCTGTAGTGCAAATTCAGAATGTCTCAAAGGAAGTTTTGAAAGACAGCTTTTCATTTGTCGTGTTTCTTGAATTTTTACACACCTGTTAATAGGACTTCACAGTAGTTTTCTGCTCCTTTCTTCTCTGTTTTCCTGTTAAAAATCAATCATAGGGATTTCCATAATGAACACAGCTCTTTCTAAGTGTTAAAGAACACACTGATAATGATTTCTCTCATACCTGCAATAAGAGAAAAAAAGAATTCAAAACTTTAATCTTTAGTTATATAAGGGTTACAACTAAAGATTCCTTAATGAATTTAGATCCACTAGATGAAAAATTATTAACATTATTTTACTCTTAGGATAGATCACCTCAGAAAACTTAACTTTTGGGGATTTAATTAAAAAACCCAAGCTAACAACTTTTGCATCATTCAATCATTTGTGATCACAAAAAATAGCTTTGAAGTAATGACACCTAAATTTCAGTAAAGTAGAGATTAACAGCTGACCAAAAAACTTACCAAAGTGTGGCTTAAACAGCACTAATGAATATAGGAATTTTTTTTGTGGTTATTTTTACCTCTGTCTCCTGGAAAAATGATGGAAGTTTTGTTTCCTCATCTGGAGATACTTAGGATGAGCTTGTCTGTTTCAAAGGGCTGAGCTTATGAGCAGATTGTGTTTGATGCCATTTTTGTGCAAAACCCCTCAATATTGGGGGTTGCACAAGTGTCTTCTAAAATGCTATTCCAGGACTCAAAGCCCAGCGGATTTGTATCCATAGCTGATGCTTATAAAAAGAAAAAAAAAAAGCAAAATAACCAAAATACCAAACCATATGAATTTTGTGTGTGTTTCCTTGCCAGGAAGCTGTTTCTGCTCTTTCATATCCAACACTTACTGTTATTTTGTTATGGAAAACTTAGCCCCGAATTAAGCAAGGAATTTTCAAACTACAAAATGTTTTCCTGCTAATCATAAACTAGGTGGAATTCCCTGCTGTTCTGTGAAACCCAATGTGATCACCAGTAATCCCTCAGGCTCCCTCTGCTCTTCTGGTGATAAAAAACCAGGAGTGGTTTGATATCCTGCTGCCTATTTTGCTGTTTTATTTCCTGATTCAAGGGGTTGTATGCTCCATGTTTTCAAAATTAGTTAAACAAATAGTTAAAAAAATTGGAATTTTATGTATGAATTTATCATATATCATGGGAAAATCCAAAGCAAACCATTCAACAGAACAATCAAAACAAATACATTCTTTCAATTGTTGTTTATCTTTCATATTTTATCGCTTTGTTATTTCTGTGATTGTTATTCATAGATGTTTTTGGATGGGATCAGCAGCCTGCACTCTCTGATGAGCACCTTGCTGTCAGTCCTGGCAGCACCATTCCTGCACGAGCAGACATTTAATGGGACATGGAAGAGTTTCAGGAGGATGAGCCAGGTCAGCTCCACCCCTTGTTTGTAGAAGGCAAAAGGTTTTAAATCCTCTCAGAGGAGAGAATTTAACTGTGATTTCCAAATAACTTCTAAATGCTTTGACTGTAAAAATACTTGATTAAAAAGGAAATGTTTATATGTGTAACTGACCATCCTTGGAATAAAAATCGCTCATGCCTCTGCAGCAAATTCCAGCCCTGGACCATAAATTTTAGAAGGTTTCTCTGTATAACCATTCTAAAGATGTTTTCAGTTTAAACAATCACCTATCCTGGTGTATTGGGTTCAGAAACTGTTCATTCTTGTTAATACTCTTCTGAGGTGGCCAACTCTCCTAATAAGTAAAAAACCTAATTTAAGGATGTGAATATTTTACAGGGGTCAGGCTCATATAAGCGATGTTGTTTTGGTGGTTCTACCTCTCTTCTCTCCTTAATTTTTAACATTATTCTAATTTAAAAAAATCTTTCTCCAGACTCCTGTCATCTTATTGTCATCCTCCTCTTGTTCAAGGGCATAAAACTGGCCTACTAGATTATTGTATGCATAATATTTTTGTTGTCTTTCAGTGATTTAATGTGACAAGAAATATAATAATTTATCCCTAGTTATCAATAATGTTCTTTTCATATGAAAAATATAATTTGCAGTCTGACATTTATACTCTGCTCAGATCAATAATGAGCATAAGGAGTAGAAGAGAAGGATTAACACATTGGGTTAAAAAACCCTTTGGGGAAAAGTTTAAACACTGAGCTCTAAATTTAGATATTTATTGACTTCAAAAATGCTATGTACTTACACAGTCCTAATAATAAATAAATCCTGTCAACACACCTGCAACTCTGCTACAGAATAGTCCTATGTTCTTTGTATTATATATATATATATTTTTTTTTTTTTTGCAACAGATACCAGGTTCCATTTTAACATTATAGTTATAATTTTTTTTAATAAAAGGGGAAAGGAGAATAGGGGTATCAGAGTCCATGATTGTATAATAACAATGCCATGATTGAATTAGGCTTGGTTCAGCATTTAAAAATCCCTAAACAAGATTATATCAGAAAAAAACCCAAACAAAAATAGATTGTCTTACCATTGTCCTGATTAAGTGATCTCATTCTAGATATTTAATTCTTCCACTTTTTAATTTGGTAATGGAAAAATTCAGCTGCTTGTGGCGTACCTGAGACCAAACTTCATGGTCTCAATGATCATCTCTGAACAGCTTGGGAACCTATATGGATGAATAATTTTCTTGGGGTCTGATCTACTATATCATTTTTTTTTCTGAAAAACATTTCTTAAAACATTGAATAAAATATGAACTTGTCTGATGCCAAATTTCTTGAAACCAGTCATTAAGATTTATTATTTCCATTATGAATACTGTCCATTATAAAAGAAGAAAAACATGACTGTAAGGCAAGCATATATTTTCTGTCATAGCACAGCAGTTTGTCTTCAGTGACTGATGTTGTTTGCTCTTTGGGAAAGTAATAACAGAGAAACAGCAAGTAAGAGTTGTATTTTTAGCAGAAGCTCATTGTTTACATTATTTTCATTCTTCAATAAAGTGAATGCTTATTATTGTCAATAGTGACAACCAAAAACCACCTGACCTCTTCTTGTAGCTAAATACAGCTACAAACATTGGTGAAATGGTTGTAATGTAGAAAGAATTTACAACAGACCTCACCAAAATGTACACATGGTGGCATATCTTATGAAAAGAAACTTCCTTAATAAGATGTGATTGTCTCCTTGAGTCCTGTGAGTAATTTGGGCACCACAAGACAAAAAAAAAAACAAACACATTAAGCTGTTAGAGAGAGTTTAAAGGAGAGCTGTGAGGAGGGTGAAGTGAGAAAACCTCTTGAAGAGGTCTCCTGGTTCAGCCTGGAGCAGACCGATGAGGGACCTGAGTGAGGTCTTCATCACCCTCATGAGGGGAAGCAGAGAGGCAGACAAAGATCTCTCCCCTCTCCTGAGCAGTGCCAACACTCCAGGGAAGGGTGTAAAGCTGAGTCAGGAGAGGTTTATGTGGGATATCAGGAAAGGGTTCTTCACCAAGAGGATTGCTTGGCATGGAACAGGCTCCCAGGAAAGCCACCAGCACCAAGCCTGGCAGAAATGTTTGGGCAGTGCTCTCAGGCACAGGGTGTGACTCTTGGGATGGTCCTGTGCAGGGTCAGGAGCTGGAATCAAACTGATCCTGATGTATCAGAATGGTCCTGATGGATCTCTTCCAACTCAGCATGTGCTGTGATCCTACAGTTCCTTTCTTTACGAGTGTCTTGGGAATGGTTCCTATCCCATAACCATTTTATTTTTATTTTATGTCCAGAAATGCCACTGTACCCAGCTCCAGAGTGGGAATATTTTGATGGATGAAGGCATCCCAGGATCCCACAGAGGCTGGGATCCAGGGCTGCTCCCCCTCCTGGTGGGGTGATGGACACAGGGGCACCATGGCTCTGACCTGGGATCCTGGGGTCAGCTTTTTTTACCCCTCTTGTTTTATTTTTCTTCTTTAGGCTCTGTGACCAGGGCCTGCCAGCCTGCTTCTCTGCCCCTCTGCCACTTGGGAGCCAAAGCTGCTATTTCAATATTTATGTTTAAGCTGAAAGAACTTCAGTGTGTCAACCCCACTATTATTCTGTATAGCTGTGGGATTTTTTCCCCCATGGATTCCAACTATTTATCAGCAAAAACCTGTGTGAATATCTCTAAAACAATTTCATCTATTAGGATCAAAGAATTACAGAAAATCACTTTCCACAGTAGTGTGTTGTTACAATATATTTCAAAACATAACTTGTATAATCTGTATATTTATAACAAAATTTAGATTTGTTTCTTTACTGTAAAACAGCTCTAGACAAGCTTTCCAAAACAAAAATCAAAGAGCACTTGAGAAGCAGAAGAAATAAATTTGTAATAAAGGCCTAGTGTTCTGTGCAAATAGTGAATGAAACTCTGGGAACATGAGTATTTTTCATCTTAATTTTTCATAGTAAAGATGTCATTGTAATAAAAGCATGTTTTTAAATTTGTGACATTTTCAAATTGGTTTCAGATTTATGAGAAAGCTGTGCTAGTGGGAAATAATCCAAGAAAAAAAGCTCAAAAATGTTAATTAGAAAGTACGATTCTTGTTGTGTCTTGAGCTACCAGAAATATCTGCTAATTGCTACCAGTCATCTCCTTTCACTTCAAGCTGATCTAATTAATTTCAAAACACCCTTGAATTTCAGAGCCTGGATTTCTAGGTTTCAGAAAATTTATTTGCTCTTGAAAGCTTTAATAAAAACTCAAATATCATCTGAATCAGGTAGGTCTTTTAAAGTAGATTCCACTTTAGGTAGAGCCCTTGAAAATTTTGTTTCCCATGCCATTCCTTCTTAATATAAAATATTTTGATACACAACATACTTAATGTAAACATTTGAGATAACTGTATTTGTAGTTAGGAAACTCTAACTCATGCATAACATACACAGAGATAATTTTAAAAGATGTCATCTATTAATATGCTTTTTTTGTTAATCAGTTGCCTCTCATGAAGGTGAATTATTACAGAAATTACCTGTATGTATAATATATTTTGCATTCTGTGCATCTGTGGGCCTTCTGAATGAAGTATTTCTAAATGAAGTGTTTCAGCTTCATTTAAGAATTTGTCATAGAACAGGGCGCAAAACAGTTTCCTGTGCACAATTTTAACAAATTTAGCACAAGCATTTGGATGCAAGGGTTTTATTCAGAATTGTGTCTAACATTAGAAAGATCTGTCAGTTGGCTGAGATGCATATTTGGGTGGGGGATATGAATTCTTAAACACCACTGTACATTAAACTCAGATGGAAGTGATATTAAGTGAAAATCTCAAATTAGTTGTCTGCTGGTTGGTTTGATTTTCTTTTTTTTTACCTGCAGAAATGACAAGTGTGATGACAGCATTCAGCTTTTTCCCAGCTTGCTTCCCTGTGCCAAGGCAGACTTTGGATCCCCATTTCAATGTGGTTGAGGGATTGTTAGCTCCAGACATCTGAATAGTCAAAATGTGTGGTGAATAATCGCAAAGTGTGCTTCCCTTCAAGTATCTGGCCAGTGATCTCCCTTTTAGCCTGAAGCAATAATTGTCTGTGCATTTTAACAGTTCATTTGCTTTCACTTGTTTCTTAGCACATTGGATTTTATGCCGTTTTGAGGGAAAACCCTTGTGATGGTTGAAATGAGCATTTGTATTAGACGTGGTGCAGTGGAAGAAATTCTCATACTGGCTGTGCACATTTTCACATGGATAAGCAGTGTCTGTGGATGCCACCTCTAAAAGGATTTATTTATTCCTCTTCTTTTGTAGAAATGATGGATGAAGGTGCCATATTTACCATATAATAATATTTTCCCAGGTATTGTTTTTTACAAATACAAATACAGCCATAAAACAAATACTCTCTGTGGGTTATCAGCATTAAATTAGAGAGAGAGTAAAGTTTACATAGCACTCTAAATGGTGACCAACCACAGGAATCATTTCCCAAATGGATAAAGAAGGGAAAAGAATTAAGCACACTAACTCCTAAGCAGTTTTTTGGCCTGAAGAATTACATGAGGATAGTGTAGCATTCATTAGAGTCCTACAAAGTTTTGCAATCAAAATGTCAGTCTGTACAAGATTAGTGTAAAGGATAAACTGAAATTTGTGCTGCAGCCTCAAGAGGCAGCATAGCTGGGGATTATAAACATTTTTCCATTCAGTTTAAATACAGTATAGAGAAATTACCTTATTTCAATTTTTTTTTGCTATTGAAGTTTTTTGGAATGTATAATTTTATTTCTCTCAGTGCTGTGCAGAATTTGTTTGTATAGACAAATCCTGGTCCAAAGGAAGTTGAATTTCTTTCAACATTGAAATAAGGAAAAATAGACAAGGCAGATTTCTAAGAAGGTGGGGGGGAAAGGATGAGGGAAAATAATTGTCCCCTGGAATTCTTTTCTGAATATTTTATTTTCTTATTTTCTCTTTGAGATACTTTTAAGGATTGTGACACTCTTTAGTAAAGAAGGGCTTGATGTACAAGATTTTGCTCTCCATTTTTTAAAAGTGTTGAATTTAGCCATATCTTCTATTGATGACAAACACAAGTGCCTCACTACATCAAATTTAATTTTCTCCCTCTTTTAATTGAAAATATCTCGTACTCTGTTCTCAGATATCTTACACGTGCAATACAACCACATGCTGTTGTATAATATTGTTCAAGTTGACAGAAATCTGAAAATGTACCAAAACCATCCAGAAGTTATTTCTGTGTAGATGACAGCAGGTTGCAATGCTTTTGCTTATTGTCTTAAATGTGTGTTTAATGGCAAACAAATTGAGAAACGAACTTGATGGGTATAAAAACAAAGCAAGACACAATTTTGAAAACTGGAGTTTATCTGAAGGGTGCAGAGACTGGCTGGAGCTGAACAGAGTGCTGTACCTGATGCACAGCATCAGGTAAAATTTTGATTTTATCTGCTAAAATTTTAATTTTAATTTTAATTTTCTCTTTTATCCCAGAAATTCATTAACTTATACTGTGTAAGTTCAAGGTAATTCTTAAAGTAAACGGTATTATTGCTGTTCATTTTTTTAAAATTATTTTTGGTAATTTTTCAGCTTCTAGGAAGATATTACCTTGTTCTTTTTCAAAAAACCTCACATCACCTTTTTCTTTTTTCCAAGGCATCCTTTAGATGACTGCTGGAAGAGAGATGATCACCATGTGTCTCTTCATATCTCCAACATGTGTCTAAATGTTACCAGTGTCACCTTGCTTTTCATTTGGAAAGAAGAATTTAAAAATGGTAAGGGATGTATGTGGAAAATTTAAAGTCCCTGTGGCAGTGGAACCTGACCTTCTGGGTTGTAGGAATATTAGCCATTCCAGATCTTTAAGGAATATTTAGGTCTTAGACATTTTAAAATTTTATTTCAATCACAGTGAGTGTAGTACAGTATGAATGGACTTCCAGTTTCCTTCAGCTGATAGCAAAACCCTATCTATATTATTTTTTACATACATAGTTGAGCCATTTCTCTGTTATGTCCATAGTGTTGTTCTGTTCCAGGGCTGTATTAATTTTTCATGTCCTTCATTTACATTTCTGGCTGAACTATTAAAGTGGACTTGAAACACAGGATAAGTCTTTAACTCTCTAACTCCCCTAAGTGGTCTTTTCTTATTTCTGTTTTATTCCCTGATTGTGTCATCAAAACCCTGAGTTGATTTTAGGGTTTTGATTTACAGTATACTGAGTCATTGAACAAACAGGTTTAAAGAATTAATTAAGAGTAATGAAGATCAAAAAGGTAAATGGGATCATAAATCAGGAGAGTGGTAGCAGAGAGAGAGGTTAGTTGATCTAATCTCAACCAAGTTAAGCGCTTAGTATATTCTTATCATGACTATCTACATTTTAAACATGATAAAGCAAATAAAATCTTTGTGCTTGTGGTAAGCATGATAGAGAAGGGAAAGGGAAATTGAGATCTGAATCATAAAAGAAATTTTTTTAAAATTCTCAATGCTTGGCTTTATACAAACGAAATAATATGCTACAAACTGTTAAACAGTGAGGTACATGAAGTTATTAAATTGTATTTCAGATATAAACTGATTAAATATGTGTCATTGTCATAATCCCTGTTTATTGAAATCTGAATGGAAAATAATTAGGCTCTTTTAATCAATGCTAGCAGACTTAACTTTAAGACATTTGTTCCCACTCTCTAATCTTCTGTCATCTGTGCCTTCTGATGTGGCAAGAGTTCTTGCCAAAATAATAAATTTAATATTATCAGTTAATCTCCAATAACACTGCAATAAATGGCAAACATTGTGAACAGATAACCTACACCCAAATAGAATGAAATTAATTTTACCCAAGGAATGAATGTTGTACCAGAAATTCTGTGAGCAAAAGCACTCAGCTGTGAAGTAGCAGAAAACACTCAAGATAAGGAAGAAAAGGCATTTTGTAATCAGTAACATCACTTACCAAACCACTCCTCCTTCATTCCCTTAGTCCAGACTCCTAAGGGAAACCAACAAATTACCTTCAAAAGTTGACTCTGGAGTCATAAGTCTAAAAAAGATTTGCAAATTACAAATTACAGACTCAGCAGACATATTAGTTTTTCGACATACCACAAATTTCCTCACACCTAAAATCCAACTAAGCCATCAAAGTTCTAAAATCAATATTTAGCTTTTCTTTTCTATCCAAGAGGGTTAATGACTTAATCATCTCACTGTCTCCAAACAGTCTTTTCTATTCCTTTGGTTCAGATTGTTATTTTAGCTCCAATTGGTTACTTGACTTATGTACTAAATTAATGCCAATGAGAAGTTCTGATGTCTCCTGTTCCTGTTCTACACTTGTGTCAAAATCTTGAGAGAAAAGTGAGAAGCAGTAGAAAAGCTAGAGTGAGGAATAAAGATGTTTCATTGTCATTAAAATGACAGTTTGACATAATTTGCATTTTAATTCCAATGCAAAAGTGATATTTACTTTCTAGAAACATTGATAATTTAAATTTCATGAATTTTATATATCATAAATTTCTATTTTTAGTGCAAAAGATGTGGAACTAGATGACAAGAATGAAGATGTTGTAAAAGCTAAAATTTTGTACAAAATAGCTCTACTGTCTTCACATTTCTGTGTGAACATTGACTACAAATTTGCTCTTTACAAACACATTTGAGATCATATTCAGGGTATTCCACTCAAATTAACATACTAACACCCAAAACTAACATACAGTCTGGCAGTTACTGTAACTAGCAGCAAAAATATATGAATGATGTTAATTTAAAATAGAAATTACTTCTCAATTTACTTTAGGGGGATCTCTGATTTCTTATTTATAAAATGGAAAAAATAAATCCTTCATTTTTCAGTCTGGATCTAGATATTCCTAAAGGGAGAAAAAAAGAAAGAAAACAAAACCATACATTTCAAAGAATTTTGCATGATATTTAGAAAACTAGTTTGTATATTGGTCAATATGGCATGAACTTAGCCTGATGAGACAATATAATGTGATTTATCTGTAATATTTGTACTATAAGTTACAGCAAATAAGAGACAGAAGGATACTTCTTGCCATATTCTACGTCATACCATTAAACTTAGTATATAGATTTATATATTTTATTTTAATTTTTAAAATTTATATTTATATTATATATATAAAATATATTTATATTATTTTAATTTATATTAATTTACAGTGTTGTGTCATGTGTTCCTGAAAAAATAATTAATAGAATTTTTTTTTTTTATTATTTGCATTTTGAAGGAAGATAACTGAAAATAAGCTATGCAATTTTCATCAACTATGTCAATCAGAGGAGTGTGGATTTTGTTTAACGTTCATTTATCTGGATGCAAACATTAGACAGGGAAATTTGAAAAGTTCAAAAATTGTGATTAAAATTAAAATTCAAATTAGGCTTTTTAATCAGCACTTAAAAATCTTCCAAATACTTGACTAATAATAAATGTAGTTTTATTCATTACTGTGGCAATTAAATGCTAATTTTTTATTATTATATTGGGAGTTTAAAAAAAATCCAAATTGTTTCCAGTTATCAGAAAATCTGTAAAAGTATTTGTGCTTCTATACTTTACTACTGTGATTTTAAGTGTGTGATTTCTGAACATTAGAGATGATGTTTTGATTAGAAATAGAGCTAGAGGCAGGTGACTTCCAGAAGGACCTGTCAGTAGTAGAGGGAGCGAATTTCCTGAGATAACATAAGCATCAAATTTTAGTGCTCCCTGTGGTTTTGGGGAGTGATATTAAAGAGTTCTGTGGAGAAGGCCATACTTAGGAGTGAAGTGAGAAGTCATCTGTCTTGGGTTATGTAACAAAAAANTGTTTTTGTACTACTACATTTGTGTTTTTAATATTCCTAGTAAAGAACAGTTATTCCATTTCCCAAAACTTTGCCTGAAAACCTTTAACTGCAAAATAATAATAATTTGGAGGGAGGGGGTTTACATTCTCCATTCCAAGGGAAACTCCAGTTTTCCCTGGCAGACACCTGTCTTCTCAAACCAAGACATCACCTTTATCTATTATTATTCCCTTTTGCTCTTTTGGCACTGGGGAAGGGACGACACAAAAATTTCTAGAAGTTTCAAAATGTTTCACTTGTTATCCAATGTAGATTAAAAAAAAAAGTGCTAAATTTTCAAATAATTTTTCCCTATTTTTTAGGCAGATAATAATAGACAGCTAGATTATTAATAATTATGCCACCATGAGATGTAAATTTGAACCTTTAGGCTCCTTTTGCATTGCAACTGAAAGAAAAAGGGAGGGAAAAAACCCCCAAAAACAAACTCTAAAAAACAATTCATGAATACTTAATGAATGAGCAAACATTTGCATCATATAAATATTTTCTTTCTCCTCGTCAGTATTCAGGGGCTGTGTTGCCATCTGGCAAAGGTTTCAGTTGACTAACGCTGAAGCAATAAATTAATACAGTAAAAGATGCTACCAACAGTTTTAAACCAATTAAAATGCCGGGAGCAGACTATGTGTGTTAAAATGTCATGTCATGATCCTGCAGCAGAGAACCAAAGAGCTGTAATAATCCAAGTGTGAAAGAACAAAGATTGCAGGATTCCAGGGTATTGCTCAGTGTGAGCCTCATGGCACGCAGAAATATTCTTGTAATTCAGAATGGTAAATATTCTGACTCGTAGGAGGGTGGACAATAGCTTTATGATAAAACAGAGTTTGTCTCAATTTTTTTAGTCTTTAATTGGGATCCAAGAAGAAAAAAAAAAAAAAAAAGGAAAAGAGTAAGTCAAGTGTGTGTTTTATTTCTCCTATTACCATCCAAATGCTTAGTGGAGAAAAGGGTTGAGAAAATTCAAAACTCACAAAGTTTCACTGCCTGGAGACAGGGAACAGCAGAAAGGTTCAGTGGGGTCAAGGACCAAGCAAGAGCTGTGTCTGTGTCCGTGTCCTGCCAGGGCTTGGACTGTGAGATAAGAACCAGGCTCCACAGGATCCCTCATCCAGAGCTCCCTGTTCCAGCACAGGGCAGCTCCACTCTTCAAAGGAGCTGAGCAGAGTTTGTGCTGTCTTTTGAAGGTCTGGTTCCCTCCAAGTTTTTATGGATGCTGTAAAGGTGGATGCTGTGCTTGGGAGTTTGAGACTTTCCTTAGAGAAAGGCCGTGTGGCCTGACTCCTTTCTTGGGGAAAAATGTCACTGGATTTGCAAGCTGAGTGAAGAGCTCTTGTAGCAGTAATGCAAAGCAATGCCATAACCTCTCCTGAAACATTGAACTTTTGAGGAATTTTCATTGAACTTTTGAGGATTTTTTGCTTCTTTTTTTCCTTTAAAACAGGACAGGATACTTTAAAACAGTCTGGGAAAAAAGATGTTATCAAAGATCTTTCTGAAGGTTTCCCAGGCAGGGAATACCTGTGGGAATACAAGACAGGGAAGAAGCCCACTCCCAAACCTGTCAGTTTGGTATGTCACTTTTGTACAACATAGAAAGGAAAGAAAAGAGAAGAAATGTTCCATATCCTTCAAAAAAACAGTACAAAGAAGTGGAAATATTTTCCAAGAATTTCAACCACTTCTTTGCTTTCTGCAGGTGTCTATTGAGGTAGCAGTAGTGTGGCTGTGTTACTAGAAAATATGCAACACTGTTAGTGTCTTCTGCAAATATAGTGGAGGATGTTTTTGATTGTAAATTATTATCATTATCGTTATGAGAAACAAGTTGAAACAAGGCAGTAAAACCTGCTAATAGCAAAATCATGCTGGGGTTATTTTCTGCTGAAACTTAATCACTAAGAAGAGAGCTAGCTGAGTGACACATAAAAATGTACCAGGATGGAGTTGTATTTTAGACATATCAATGCTATTGTTACTGAAATATTTGAAATTTCAAAGTGATATATTGCAATGGTTTTATGTCTTTTGGAAGCACAAATGATCCCTTTAATGTTGCTTGATCTCATTGCTGTGGGAGAAAGACCTTTTTTCATGAATGGCAATGACTGAAAGATTTGAATGGAAAACATTGTGGTTTTCCTGAAGTATATATTGATAACTACTTGTGCACTTGCACAAGCACAACATTCTCAGCTTTCATTTCTGTTAAATAAGGCTTTTCAGTTAAATGATTAAAAAAAAAATCCATAAAGATTTACCTAGATTCTACTAAGTTAAATTGGTATCTGTCATATTAAACATGAGATAAATAATAATAAAAAATTAAAATACTAAAAAGCTCCAAATCTATTTACTGAATGAAAATGCCATTACCATTTGGACCATAAGATCTGACCTAATGTCTATCATAATTAATTCAAAATATTCAGAGTGCAGGAACCTTTAGAGGGGAAATGTTATGAAGATTTCTCTAGTGACCCTTGATTATATAGAATTATATAACACAAATGTATGTAGAGGAGCTTTCTAGATAAAAGTACTACTTACTATTTAACAAAAACTATATTTCATGAAGATTTCAAGGTAATAGGGGTTTTTTTCCAATTATAGTGATGCAAGCCCTTTGAGAATTAACCCACAACTCCCCATGCCAACCCTTCCCCACAGGTGTGGTTTTTTGGGCCTTTTTTGTTTGTTTGTTTGTTTGTTTGTTTGTTTGTTTGTTTGTTTGTTTGTTTGTTTGTTTGTTTGTTTGTTTGTTTGTTTGTTTGTTTGTTTGTTTGTTTGTTTGTTTGTTTGTTTGTTTGTTTGTTTGTTTGTTTGTTTGTTTGTTTGTTTGTTTGTTTGTTTTGGTTTTTTTGTTTTTTTGTTTTTTTTGGTTTTTTTGTTTTTTTTTTTTTTTGTTTTTTTTTTTTTTCAGGGATCTCTTTAAAATAACATCTTAGACTATTATTTATCAGGGAGACAAAAGCAAAGGAATAATCAGGAAGTGAGTTTTATTTTCACCATCCTCATCTTCATAATCACTAAAGAGCACCAGCTTGCACCTGGAGCAATCTGCATCTATCATCCATAAGTTCCAACTTAAATTTTAAGAGCTTTTAACGAAATTATTGTAGTGCTGGGGTGACTGACATGTCTCCACTCAACTCTCTGTTCTGGTACTTCTACAGCTCCTTTGATAGAGTAGGAAAACTCATTTTAAATGGTTTCCTTTTATAAACACAACCAACCTAAATGCTGAATTATTTATGCTGAATTTTGATCAGTGATATGTGAGAAGGCAATTACAGCCTGGACATGCAGGAGTTTGCAGTTTCTCCAGCACCATTTTAAAACTGTTAAACCAAACTATGAAACAGAACATGAGCAATCTCTAAATTCAGACACCAGGGATCTTCTGGGGAATTGAAATAAAATAAACAATTTGAGAGTATATTCAGTGTTCTTGCAGAACATTTTATAGCTGCAGTGAACCACTTAGCTGGCTTGTTTTAAGCACTTTTCTCTTGTTTGAATAATGTAGTGTTGCTATTAATGTTTAAAACACAGATACTTCTTGTGTATCTCCCCAGCTGATGTATCTTAATGAACTATGCCAGCTGAATGGGGTGAGTCATTGTCCTATTGACCCAAGTTCAGAATAACACTCCAGATTTGTCCAATTTTGTCTAAAATTATACAGGGCAGGCAGAATCTCCAGGGGAGCTTCTGCATGGAGATGCTATTTCCAAACCAGATAGACAGGATGATTGAACAGATAATTTGCAGATATGATTGTTATTGCTGCTGCTCGCCTTGAGCTTTAATAAGTGCAGAAAAACCTTTTTGTTGGATTCAGGGCCTTTGCACACTGCTGCTGTGGTAATTTCACCTCAGTGATTCCAAAACCAACTTCAATTATACGATCAGTTTTTAAATAAAAGAAGAGCAGGAGAATTAGGAAATGTAAATGGAACTATTCAGTCACAGTCATCTTTATTTTTGTGGTCTGTACATAATTGTTTTAAAAGATAAAAAAACCCTCTTCTTGGTCTGAAAGTAAAACATTAGCAGTTAGAAAATCAGCAGAAATATCAGTGCAGCAGTTCACACAGGTGCAGATCACAATTCAAAGCTTGTCTCACAATATTTTGCCCCAAATGTGCCTGGATAGCCAGAGAAATGTATGGATTGAATTCTGAGTTATTAGTGCTAAGATGCTGTCTTTATTTTCCCATTTTAGTTTCAAATTTTTTTAACAAAAACTGCGAGTTAGAGACACACTCCTGCCAAAATATCAGCCACAGGGACATCTTGGGTCATCATGACAGGTATTTATTATTCTGTTTTATAGCTATATAGGAGAATCTAGATTTTATTTTCTTTTCTAGTCAAAGGGGAAATTATGCTGTCTCCAGGCCCTCTGTTCCTCCTCTGAGTGTTGCATGGGAAGGGAGGTTACAAGTACAATTTCCTCCATGCAAACCACAAAATGGTTTCTTCTACACAATTTTATGTTTCAAAACTTTTATCAGGCTGGACATTTTCGGGGTTTGCTACAACATGAAATACACTTATTTAGAAATATTCTTAAACTATGTGGCAAAAGAGCATGTGTGTGTGTTGACTTAAAGAGAAAGTTGTAATCTTGGTGTTTTTCTTGTGTCTTCACCGCCCCCCATCACTCTGTAGCCCCCACCCCTTTGTTTTGTCACATCTGAGGAGGTTTGTGGAAGGAAAGTGTAAAGTGATTTTCTCGGTTTCCTAGGCTGCAGGCTGATTAGACAAGTTGAGGTGCACTTTGGCTCTGTGACAGTGCTTGACAAAACTGGTAGAGCTGGCAATTCCCTTAAGGGACATTTTTAGTACATAACTCTTAAATAAGAAAGCATCTGCTGTTTTTCATACTGCTCTTCTGCATTCTTTTATTTTATCTCTCAAAATTAAAGATGTAGACGCAATTGAAGATAGGTTTATTTTCCCTCTAGAACAAAAGACTAAATCTTTTTTAAAAAACTGTTAAACTGTTGTTGAGATTCATTACAGAGGCAGATGGGTCAGAAAATCACAGAACTGAAAGTAGTGCACATAACAGCACTGCTTGCTAGCTTTTTATTTATTTATTTATTTCATTTTTTTATTTTCTTGCTTTTGTCAGGAATGTTCTCACAGCTAATTAATTAAGCTGTTTATTCTTCTGTGTGATATAAGAGAAGATTCTAAGGTCTTGCCTGGACATCCATTACAAGCACACAAAACATAATTTCTGGTAAATTACTGTTCTCCATGATTTTCATAGGTCGCTCGTAAATTGTCATGTTTAGAGGTCACACAATTACCTGTCAAACTAACATTAATATGTTTAGAATTAAGTCTTGTTAAAGTCAAAGAAGCAAATTATCTCAAGTCACTTGGGAGTAATGCATTCACACACAGAAAATAAATGCTGAAGGAAAAACTTGCTAAAATATTCGTTATCTAGGAAAATCAAGGTTTGCCTTACTGTGTATCCAAAGGGACTGTACTCCCAATTCAAAACATCAGATTTACTCCAGTTATTTAATTATTTACAAAAGTAGTTCAGATGGAGCTAACTGGAAATTTTAATAGGTTTTATGTGACCCTTCTCTTACAAGGCTTAATTTGTCAGGATTTTTTTTGGCTGATGATGGAGACAACAGAACCTTCTGTGGCACCCTTGGATCAAGAGCAACACCCCAGGCTGTGTCAGGACTCAGCACCTTGGCTGCTCCTTCACCCCATCTCAGAGGGAAAATGGAGCTGGTATCCCTGGCAGGGCTGAGTTTGAGACACAGGGCTTGCTTTTCATTGATGGCAAAGCCCAACAATCCCAATCCCCTAAAAACACAGCACAAAGGCAATCACAATAAATAAGAGCTGTGGTAAAAGGAAAATCATCTTTGCACTATGCCAACATTCAGATGTCCATGTTCCACAGGAACCTATTGCACTGTGTAGGTTTTCAGGATCTTTATAAAATGCTTTCATTTCATGTTATCACTTGGTGCACTTAAAGAAAACTACTGGCTGCTACAGGAGGAGACAAAAAGAATATTGTAGAAACCCAAGAGAGATATTGAAGGGATGAAAAAAATATACAAATTTCAAATTGGTAGTAGTTGTGTTTTGCTCCATACAGCTAAGAGGAACATTTTGAATATTTGATTATTTGAAGTTGTGAATTTGATGATTTTGATCAAGAATTTTGTGTTTATTTCCAGTACTGTGCTCTTCTTTGGTCCCATCAAGAATTATTAAGGAGAAACTCACTGTGAGTTGTTTGACAGGAAGATTTCTAGGATGCGGTTTTCAGAGCACTAATTACTTAAAACCTTGTGTTTGTTGTGAGGTTTCAGGGCTTCTACACTCCTCATAAAGAAGCTGCTGAAACAAAAATTACTTTTTTCCAGTTAGATGCATTCAAAACCTTCCTATCAGTTTTTATTAAAAATGCGAAATGAATTTTCGGCGGAGCTTTGACACTTACGTTGTTAATGTGCCTTCAGGCATGTAATTAGTAGAAGACTTTAATCTTTTATATTCCATACTTTGATCAGAGCAAATAAACTCAGAGAAGCTCTAAAGTATTGACCAGCATCTTTGATAAAAGGAACTTGTGAGCACCACTTGAAGATACTTTTATCAACTGGAATGTACAACATTAGATCTGCTTATATTAGAGAGAATATTCTCTTACTGTTACTATTGGTATATTGCAAGATATTTATAAACCAGAGTGCACAATACTTGATCTGCCTATAACAGAGAGAATTGGCATTATTGAAGATTGCATCATAATGAACATCTCCCAAGAGCTCATTTAAAATAGTTTTATTCTAGAATATCGAAATGTAATATATTTTACATTTGAAATTTTCAGATTCCATTTGCAGAGAAAGTATTGAGCCAATAAATTTGAAAATGTATTTAAAGTGAAAAAAAAAATTACTTGCGGTAAGTTATATATTGCAAGAAGTTTCTAAAATAACAAAAATAATTGTGTTACTAACGATAATATGCGATGCTTGCAGTTAGGTTTTTGAAAAGCCTTAAAGCTTACAGATATTAAATGATATCATAATGCATTAGATGTGTACAAGGAATACGAATTTGATTTTTTTCTCAAATTAATTACTACACAAACCATTGTTAAAAAAAAAGTAAAAAAAAAAAAAAAAAAAAAAAAAAGAAAAAAAAAAAAAGAAGAAGAAAAAAAAAAGTAAAGGGTGAATCAATGTTATGAAAAATTCCAGATAGTTTTATCCTGAAACAGAACTTCAGCTGCAGAGTAGCACTGATCCACCCCAGCTCTGCAGCTGGCAGTCCGTTTGTTGTGCCACAAGCTTCATTTGCCCTGAGCAGAGCAGGGGCAGTGGGACAGGGTCTCAGCCCTTGAGCTGCTGATGGTTTCAGGGGCAGTGGGACACTCACTGGTCTCAGCCCATGAGTTGCTGATGGTTTCAGGGGCAGTGGGACACAGTCTCAGCCCATGAGCTGCTGATGGTTTCAGGGGCAGTGGGACACAGTCCCAGCCCATGAGCTGCTGATGGTTTCAGGGGCAGTGGGACACAGTCTCAGCCCATGAGCTGCTGATGGTTTCAGGGGCAGTAGGCCACAGTCTCAGCCCATGAGCTGCTGATGGTTTCAGGGGCAGTGGGACACAGTCTCAGCCCATGAGTTGCTGATGGTTTCAGGGGCAGTGGGACACAGTCCCAGCCCATGAGCTGCTGATGGTTTCAGGGGCAGTGGGACACAGTCTCAGCCTGTGAGCTGCTGATGGTTTCAGGGGCAGTAGGACACAGTCCCAGCCCATGAGCTGCTGATGGTTTCAGGGGCAGTGGGACAGGGTCTCAGCCCATGAGCTGCTGATGGTTTCAGGGGCAGTAGGACACATTCCCAGCCCATGAGCTGCTGATGGTTTCAGGGGCAGTGGGACAGGGTCTCAGCCCATGAGCTGCTGATATTTTTCCTGCTCTCCTCCCTCCAGGCTGTGCTGCAGATGCCCAGTGGTGCAGAGCCTCACAGCTGAAGCCACACACCAGGTGCCCACCAGCAGCAGAGGGAAGATGGATCATGTTTGGCTCAGCAGGGAGGGTGCAGGGATGCAGTCAGGCTGTGGTTCTGTGTCTCTTTTAGAGAACAGCTGGATGAGTTTTTAGTGAGGGGAGGCAGCAGCTCCTCTATTTCCCTCTCCCCAGCAAAGAGGGAGTGGCTGCACTCCCAGGTGGGACAAGGACAGCACCTGTGAGATTGGCACTGGTCCTCATGTGGACATTTAGAGACACAGTAGACTAAATTTCTACTAAAACAATGAGAGGTCACTGTGGTTTCCAAACCACAAGTTATTTTTTATTAAAAAAGAGGTATTCTTTGTGGCCAATGCATTCATAAACAGGAATTGCACACTTTCTGTGTTGTGCATTCCTGTTTATAAATGCTGATGAACCCATAAGGATCCTCACTAGGCACATGTTATATTTCCTGCCTGAGCCCAGAGGATATGATGTATACCCACAGTCTGGAAAGTATTGCATATATAAAATATGACAGAAGTTATGCCAGTACATCATTACACGTGGTTATCCTGCTGCTATACACAAATTACTTTAAATACACCAGAAAAACAAACTATATAGGCTCCTCTTTTGTTTTTCTTTTCCACATTTCCCTGCAGTTTTGTTATGGTTTTATGAAGTCTTATGAGAGTGTTTTGAAGTGAAGAAGTGAAGTGTTTTGAGGGTAGTATTCAATATGTTAGAGTTATTGTGGAAGAAGATAAGTGCACTAAGGCTAACTGTGAGGATCAGAAAAAAAACCTGAATAAATATTTTGGGGTACACCTCAGTTATGGGAATCACAACATTCTTGCCATGTCTGGTGGAGAAAAGATCTGAAGGGCATGAATAACATAATATTAAAGAACTGCCAACAGCATAGACTGACTTAGAAAATTGAATATTTGTTTAAACTTCCTCTAAAGGATGAAACAATGCTTAAAACTACACACAGCTTATTTCCATGCCTTTGTGTGGAGAATGAAATTCTCCTGGGTTTGGAAATTAAACAAAACAGCTGTTTATGTAAATTAGTTAAGGCAGGGTTTTTTTTAAAAAAACCCATTTTTATAAAATCATAATATGGACTTAATAGACAGCTGTTGAAGAAAGCATGAACATGGCAATATTATCTAAATTCAAGCTGCTTGGAAGCTGGAGGCTTTTTTCCTGGGTTTTGTTTTGTTTTTTTCTTTAAGTCTCATAAAACGTACTGCTTGAATAGGTGATACACAGACTGTTAAAATGTCACTTCAATTCTCTAGATGAAAGTTAACAAATCCTACATGCTGAAGCAATGTGAAACCAAATTTAACAAAAGTCAGGTGGCTGTTATTTGTGTACTCTAGCACGAGTGCTGGCAACTGTGCAGTGATAGAAGATCAAAGCAAAACAAACAAAACCTTACAGTGCTTCTGTGCTTCCCCAAAACAAAACAACAGTAATTAACGCTGGATAAAACACTTTTGGCTGTAAACTGCTAAATATACTCACAGAATACATTATCCTCTCAAAGTAGCTGTTATTCATTAAATAAATTATTCAAGAATAGTCTTTTGCAGTATTTGACCATCTCTCTATCTGGTTGAATGCCAGCTCATTGAACAAATTGTTCAGAATATAACAGCTTGATTCATGTATAATGTATTTGAAAAGCTTCTTTTCTGATTCTTATAATCTCTGCTGAGACTAAGTAATATCCTGTGCTTTTATTAATAATTTGTCATCTGGCTGACAAAAATGAATGTAGGCAGCAACAAAGGGCAGGATCTGACTTCTTCTGAGGTCAGTGGGAGTTCTGCCATTGACTTTAAGTGGGTTCAGGGTTTCACTCAAAGTGTTTAAGTGATGACTTTGAAATGTGATCTGCATTGTTAGTGTAATTTTTTGTCCATATTCCAAGGAACTGATTCTATTCTAATATTCTACAGTGATGAGGGTGTGCATTAATATTTGGGTATAAACTTTCTATAGATGATTGATGTAGCAATGGAACCATTATCCAACACAAACAGAAATATTTGTGTTAGTTACCTCTCTGAAGAGAGTCATTATTTGAGTTTATTTCAATCTGTGAATAACAGAAATTGCAGTATGAATACAATGGGGATTTCAGCGTTTTTTGGTGATAAACATATAAATAAAAAAACTTTGCAAATTTACACTGTCTCTGCTTTCTGAGAAGACAGAGTCAGAGGTGACACACAATAAGCAGGTTTCCAGAAGCCTCCTTGCTTAGCAGCTCCTGCATGCTGAAGACAAAGTGACAATGATAAAAGACCTGTGCTGCTGATTGCATTAGACAAGACAGGACAAAATAGCACAAGATATATTAATGTTGAAGTTAAATTTAAATCCAGGTATAAACTACTTCAGGCAGTGTGCGTAAAGCAAGAGAGCTCAAAAAATAAAGCACCATGCATTTATCCAAGGTGGGGGTTCATCTATCCAGGCTGTGAATGTTTTAAGATGAGGTTTGGAACAACAGAATTGTTATTTGAGTTGGAAATACATGGACTGCCTTACTGCTTGTGAGTACTGCATTGTCTGTGGAACCAATGTTCAGTTATTTCTTGTAAAATTTCAGCTTTTTTCTCAAGTCATTACTTTCCAAAACGCTGTCTACTTGTATGTGTGACCTTCAATTTCTATCACCATGTTTAGATAAGAGCAGCTTATTAAATATACTATTGGCCTATTACAGCTTGTAGCATTCCAGTAACTGAGGCTTTTTCCATTTGTACAAGAGCCTGTGTCAAAATACCCCCACCCAAGGGGGTACCTGGGCCTTCCCACCTGGCCTGAGCATGCATGAATTTGTTTGTGATTTTCAGAGGACTTTCATCACCAGGAGGACCAGATGGAAAGGATTGGGACATCAGTGGGATCCATGGAATGGTGAAATTTCCTTTATTCTGTCTCTGTCACTCTCTTTCTGTTCCCCATGTGCCTCCTATTTAATTCTCTTCCTTTTTCTCACTTTCTCTCTCATATATTTACTATCAAATAAAACCTATACTATTGACTTTGTCCTATGGCCTTGTATGCATCCTAATTCAGGCCAGAGGCATTTCTATAACTTTAAAAACTGGACTGTAACAGTGTCAGGTGAGGGGAGAAGGAATATAAGGCATTCCTGAGTCAATCCTATTCCTCAGCAACGTGAAGTGATCTTGGATATCTGCAGTGGCTGCTAAATGAGTCTGAAGTTCTCTGCAAATCTCCTGCTGCTCTCCCTGTTTGTGCAGCCAGAAATTCCAATTCAGATGCAGGAGGTGTCTGAGGAGTGAGATAAGGTCAGGCTGCACAACTGCTCCAAATTCTGCTGAAACCTGATCTGCTCTGAGGAGGAGATATCAAAGTCCATAGGGAGAGGAGCTGATAACATCCCTTCTGAAAATGAGGCTGGCTGGATTAATTTCTTAATGAGAGGGATGCAATTGAAAATCCCAGATTTGCCCCAGAGCTGTATGTGGAAAACTTGAGTTTGTGTTCAAGACCGTTTTTGCTGCTGATTATAAAAGTATGAAATTTGAAATTATGTTAAATGTTTTGCCCTATTCTACATCCCTATTGTTTTAATTCCACTTTTTAAAATCTATGAAATATAGAGGAATTATTACCTTCCATGCTGCAAGATATTCCACAAAAGAAATATATAATAAAAACCCCAACAAAAAAACCTAGAAAACACCAACAAAAACAAAACAAAACAAAAACCAAGAACCTTTACTTCTTGTTCAAATCCTGCTGCCTTAAGGAGGCAAACTCATAACAACCCTTAAAATATTAAATTCAAAGAAAAATCTAGAGATTTATCATGTTTGTAGAATGATCATTAAAGCACCTGAAATCAGCTAAATGTTCCAAGTAGAAATGAGCAATAGAAATATTCATAATTTAAATCTGTCCAGACGTAATGTGAATGCCTATTTCATTAACGTCATTGTAACTTCATTGGATTTTCTTCTTTAAATTTGGTTTGTTTCTCTCATTACCTTCCATATTGCACTTAGAATCTCTCGTGTTTCCTTAGTTGGGTGAGGAGATTTGCAGAAACAATATGAAAATTAATAGATGTAAGTCTATTTTCTGTGTCATTGGGTGCTTTAAGTGCACTGTAAAAATTAAAAGGCAGGTGGCAAATCAGAGCAGAATTCATAATATTGCCCATATGAAATGCATTTTAGTGACTTGGCATGTCATCATCAGTAAGACAGAAGTAAGTTTTCTCAGTATAAATAAATATTCTCTAGATAAACAGCTCTCTACATCTCAGCAACCAGTGATGCTCCTGGGTGTGTTCTCTCTGTAGTTTGCTCAGTTTGCCACCATGCAGAGGAAGGATTTTCCCTGAAGCACAATTACAATCTTGTCTGCATGATTCTGTGTGATTCTGTGTAATAGCATCAATGAACAATAGATGAACTTGTCCCTTTATTTTGCATTTTTTACAAATACTTTGTATTTTTTACAAATATTTTGTATTTTTTACAAATATTTTGTATTTGGAACTGTCCTCTTTTCAAAATATCAAATTTTTGCATGAGCTTTTTTTATGAGAACTTCATAAAACACTGCAGATTCACAAAGATTGACTTTTTCTTTATAAACTATGCAATAGGAGATATCTTAGAAAAACTTTCAATTCATTTCAGGTAGAAATGGAACTGTTTTCTCTTGAAATGTTGCCAGAATTAACTGAATTTTCATAGGGAAGGAAGTTAGGCTTGGAAAAATTCTTTGTGAGATGATGGTTTGTAGATACTGCTGGAGAAATTTGGTACCACAGACCAATTTTGATACAGATTTTTGACTAAGGGAAAGGGATCTTTGAAAAGACAGAGTGAAAAGTGAAAAGTTAGAGCATCTTATCTCTTTGACAACCATAATGACAACATCATTCATTTGCCCTGAAGAGCTTCTGATCTGAGGAGATGAGATGAACAAAAGAACAATAAGTGAACTGAGCAGGCAGCAGGTCAGCACCAGAGCTGCAAAGAGAATTCAAAGTGTCCATTAGCTCATCTACCTTTGGAAAAGCTTGTGTGCAAGGCATGAATGGGCAAACCATGATGAGAGGTCATCCTTGTGCAGCAGATTTTAAGGTCTCTCTGTATTTTTTTTTATATATAATAAATGTAAACCATTAGGCTTCAGCATACGAGGGAAAAAGAAGCTGAAAGATGAACAGAGCTTGTCACAACTCATTAGGGAAGCTATAAACTTTTCCTTCCTGGGAATTAAAGCCTATCCAGATCTAGGCAGAGAAAAGAAAATAAAGTAAATGGCATTTAGATACTTAAAAAGTACTTGTAGCTATTGATGAAGCAGCACCCACATCTAACTCACACTTCAGCAGCAAAAATCTCTGCATTTCTGTGGTGCTGCTCTGTTATCTGCTCCTTCTGCTCCTTAAGAGTGCTAGAAAGGTTTTGCAGGTCAGTGATTATATCCTGTCTGCCCTAAGTTTGTTTCAAGTCTCCTCAAGTTCCCTAATCAAATGTTTCTTGAGTTACTTCATATGAGGATATTCTCTGAAATAATTATCCCCAGGGAACTATTAAGGAATTGGTTTCTACACACACACACACAAAAAAAAAAAAAAAAAAAAAAAAACAAAAAAAAAAAAAAAAAAGGCGCCTTTTAAAGTAAAACTGATGTCTTCTGATTATTTCTTGAAAAAAAAAACCCCACAATAACTAAGTTGTCTCAGCACTTATATAGAAAACAGGAGTACATTGGTACATTGAATTTATGGTACATGCTCTTTTCTGCCTGAGACAATGTAAAATTGCATTTTACTTGAGTCTGAATATTCCATCAAACCCAATGTCTGCTGCATCTGAGCAGAGCATGTGGTGGTACAAACTTCCAGTGCCCAGAGCAGGTGTCTCCATTCTTCAGGGGCAATAAATGACTCTAACTTTACTCATCCCAGCCTCTGTCAGTGTCAGCCTCTGGAGTCCAGCTATCACTAATTCCTGTTTCTCAGTGGAAAATTGGTGCCAGTCCTCCAGCAGTAAGGAAGAGAGAAATCAAGATAGACATCTGTCTTTGCCTCTGGAAACCTCTGCCCTTCTTATCCTTTTTTTTTTTACCAACAGGAAAACTTTTGCACATCTCAATATACTGTAGGTTTTGCCTTCAGGTTGCAGAAAACTCCCCTAGAAGTGTCTAAGGACTGTGATTTCTAAAGCTTGCTGTCAAGTTGTCTCTGTCTAAGTTTGGAAGTTCAGCTGACTAGGAGTTTCCACAGTCAGATATTAAACTAGAAGAATTTTTGGAACTTATTTCTATATCTTAATATAATATCCAGTTAAAACTGTGCTGTTTCAAAGATGGTTATGCATATGAGTACTGATAATTTCAGGTTTTGTACACAGCTACAGTTATTTTGGTACACAGCTCACCCTGTGTTTTTGAATTAAAGCAATCTACCAGTCAGGGGTATCTGGCACTGGTCATCATCTGGAGATGCTTTTATGAGACTCTCTTCAGATTTTCTTTGCACCAAAGTCCTTTATTCCTGTGTGCTCATGTTGGTGAATACTGTGACTTGCTCAACAACCTGTTTAATACCCTGTCACCATGAGATTTCCTAGTTTTCTGAGAGTTCATATTAAAGTAGAAGTTCTCACTTTCTCACTCTCTTTCCTGTAAACAGGAGATTGTGTTTTGTAAATATTACCATTGTTTTCACATTCTCCAAAGACAGGAGAGGTTGTTTGACAGTCCTTTTGATCAGTGTGGTTGAGAGGTGGGGATTCCACTCTCCAATCCATGGAGAGTCTCCAATCCATCCAATCACCTTCCTTAAAATATATAAGAGGATGTAACAAACAAAGGGTGGATTTGCTCTGCCCTGCTTGCTCTCACAACTTTCTGTGTGTGGTCATTTGAGCGTGGCAAACAGTGACAATACCCAAAGGAGTTTGTCTGAAATGAGGGGGGAGTGTTGTGTTTTATAGTGGGACAATGTGACAAAGCTCAGCAGGGCAGTGGCAGGAAAAACAGCCTGACTGTGAGTCCCCAAAGGTCCTAGAGGCTGAGTGATGCAGCTCAGACCAGTTTAAAATATATTTCCAAGATATTTTAAGAGTAGAACCAAAGCAAGTGACTCTTCCTGCTCTGCTCTGTCCATGTGCAAACTGATTTGCTTTGAGTATGACACAGTACGAGGCTGTACTAATTCCATCCTGTTCTGTATAAATTATTTTCAGATTACAACTTCTTTCAGAATTTCTTCTTTCAATGTACATTCTTCACAGGTATGGAATATTCTATGGAATCTATTCTTCCTCCACTTGTCTAAATTCTGGATACAAGAGTGTACCTGGACTTTTATGTACTCTGCACATGCATACCAGACTCACAATGGACTGAGAAAAATGGATTGAAAAGTCAAATATACAGGCTGGAGATGTCAATACTCTGTCCTGGGCCCTGATTTGAATGACTGCAAGAACAGGAACTAAGTGGTTGTTATTATGCAAATATCATTCATTCTTAGCATAACCTTTGCCTTCTCATGAATTAATGAAACCCCATAAAACACATTTTAAAATGAATGCTAATTCAGTCTTTGTGTGAACTGGATTATGGGGGTATATCACATTTCAAAAATAGTATGTAGTTATCAAAAAAGATTAATTGAAAACAGGGGCTGTGTAAACCAAATATTGAATACTGAATCAAGCAGGATATCTGAAACATGAGCAGGTTTCCTGACACGTAACACTGCTGTCTCTAAAAATGCATACTTAAACTTATGGAAAATAACTTTCCAAGGTTGCACAGTGACAGCTCTTCATGTCCTCTCTCCATGAAATTTTTTTTTAAAAGAACATTCAAAAATTTTGCAAAAGCAGCTTTCTTGCTCTGGAAGAAGCTTGCCTACCTTGATGATCAGCTGCATGTAGCAATGTGGTCAGCAAGACAACAAAAAACTGCCAATAACGTAAACAGGCTTTTTTTTTTCCCATTTCCCCCTCCACTCTTGTCCCTCTCCTCTTTTTCAAAACATTTGTTTTTAAATAACAAAGCAGACTCAGCCTAGCAGTGCCCTCTTATCATGATAAATTCCCTAAGCTGTGGTGAATGTTTTCAGACTAAGCTGTTGACCTTATGATAAAAAATGCCAGTTGTCATCAACAACCAGATACTCTGCAAAGAGACAAGAGAATTTCTGCAAATTTCTGCAGCCTGACACATGTTGCACATAGAGCATAAACCTTCCTGGTGTGGGGACATTGTCAAAGATATTTGCTTCATTTTCATTTGGTCTTTTTACAAGACAGAAAACTAAATAATTTTTAGGATTTCTAAATCTTTTGTAGAAAATTACCTTCTTGTTGCCACAGAGCTCCAATGGGAGAGGAAAATATAGAAGTTGAGTGGTAATTCTGAGGCAGTTTGGTGGCATATTTGTGTCACACCTTTGTGTTCTGCTGTGTTTTTCAAGACAGGTATGGCTGCAGATTTCCAGGCTTTACTCCTGCTGGAAGAGTAGGAAAGCTTAAGATGTTTTCAGTTATCATTTTGAAATAGAGTTACCTTGTCTGTACAGCTCCTGGTTTCCAAAAGGAAATGGCAAATCCTTTATGACTGCGTTCAAGTTGAGTTTAATTCACCAGGTCCAAAGGTATTTCCACCTTTGTGTGTCACAAGGAGCACAAAGACACCACTCCACAAACTGACAGCTGTGGAATGTGTGCTGCAGCAGGAGAAGTGACATAAAATCCTTTACTTTGTCATGAAGCAGAAAGTGATAAAATAACAGATTTTTGTGTGCTTTGTTTGTGGTTTTTGTTGGTTTTAAATATACAGTTTAAATACTGTAGTATTGTCATTGTCATTTCAACATTATACATGCTTCTTCACCTGAAAATAGAAATTTGACAGATGTTATGATTAATTGGGTAGACATGGGGATTGATAATATCTTGAGGTTTTTTTAACAGGCAATTGCATTCCTTCCTCTCCCAGTTGCCACCATTCTTTTTCTTAACCTTATTCTTCCATGAGGGAAACGGTGTGGAATGTTGTATTTACAAATCAATCATATTGATGCCGTGCTCACTTAGTACACATGGATGTGAGAATAACTTTTCTTAATATTGTAATTGAAGCTGAGGAAAATTCCAGGTGGTTATTGTGCATAGAAACAACAAACAAGTTTAAAAATATATCTATTGTGGATCTGATGGGTTCAATATAAGGACAAAAGTTCTGTCCAAGCAAGAGAGATCTCCAGGAAGACAAATTTATGACAGATTTTTGCTTTTCTTAATATGGGCATGCTCAGGCTGCAGCACTAGAGTTATTTGATTATATATTTCTAACCTGTGTTTTCTTTTACTGAGAAACAGAGTAAGGTGAAAATAAAATTTGAAATAAAATATATTTTCATGATATGGACTGATGTCCACTGGGTTATGAATCAAGATGCTGAATTGCAACATTTCAATTGCTATTTAATGCCCTAAAGGGAAATTGGATGGTTTATTCACCTCAGTCTTATATTCAACTCTTTCCTTGCTCTGCAAGATAACCATCTTCACTGATAAAATGGGGATAGACATGGTCATCTCATTTCTGTAGTTCATATATATAAATATAAATAAATAAATAAATGGAGAGATTTGCTATATATAATAATGATGTTTCAGTATGGTTTGGATAATATATGGGAAATAATGGTAAATTTTTTAATATTAATTCTTGATTACCTCACTCCAACGTAATGAGAAGGATGTAAAGGGGTCTCATCTAACACGTTATACAGACTGCTGGCTGCTTCAAGTGCTCTTTTATATTTGAATACCCTCAGGCTGAGCCCAGCCTGGAGCTCAAATTTCCATTTGGGCAGATTTTCCTGTTCTATTGTTGACGTGCCCATAAATGGTGATCTCATCACCAGCTTTATGAAATAAGCTGTATCTCTCTAGTTTCCTCTGAAAACACAAACCATCAGTCCTTTGTTCCACAGTCCTAAGCCAGGGGCAGCTTTGTCATGTATTGGACGCTTTTATCCTTCCTACCTTCTGCTTTTCTCACCTGCATTCTAACCATTAATATTTATATTTGCTCTTCCCAGTGGGATCTGATGTGGTGGGTTAATATGAACGACTCTCAGCTGACATCACAAAATAGTTTTTTAAAACCTCAGACCTTTTCTGGGCCCCATTTGCATTTGGAACGCAAGTTTTGAGCCCAGAGATAACATTTGTCAACTTTGCAGCTTAGATTTGGTAATTCAAATTCCAGAGAACACCTCCAGTGTGACCTCACCTTCCCTGCTCGCTCCTTTCCCTTCCCTCCTGTCCCCCTCTCAGTTATTTGAGAATTTTCTGAACAAATCTCTGTTTTTCCAGCTGATGGTGACAGCTCTGCACAGGCAGTCCCAGCTCTGGCTGGAAATACTTTCTGATCAAGTCAGTAATTAATGCTGCACTGATGACTGCTGGCATCTGCACGGGTTTATTGTCATCTGCACTAAACACAATGTACAATGGAAACGTGGGGGGCTCTGAAGATGGAGCCTAATAAATTTACATGAATTAACATTAAATTTAATTTGCCACATGCCAACCAAACTGTGCAGCAGACCTAAATCCTTTAAAAGATATAGATTTCTCTTCTCCAGCTGCTTCCCAGGCCTGGCTGCTGCACTTACTTCAAGACTTTGCTCTATTTCTTAATTATAACCAGTTCCCACATATGCTGACTGATATAAACAAAGTATTGTTGTCTCAATTAGAGAAAAACTATATTTAATTTTACTTTTTAAAATATTAAAACTATTAATTTACCCGTCCTTATAATACAATGCACAGAATAGATATGATTTATTACTGCCATTTTCTCTTGCCAAAATATGAAAAACTAACAGTAATGAAATTATACTTTTCTTTGTAGTAGTTAGGCTAAAAATATGATAAGATTGAAACTTGACAGTAACATAGAAATAAACAGGACCCTCCCATCTGGTTACCTCTTGTAGTAAAGAACTATAAGTTTACTCTTTCCTTAATGAATTATTTGGTGGCTTCTGGCATCCTCCAAAACACAAAGCACTGGAATGAATGGTGTTAATATTTATGCCACTGTTTTAATAATCATGGTGTCAAAAAGAGCTCAAACTTCCCAATAAGTGTAAAATACAAAGAAATAGAAATAAAACAAAGAAAGGCAGCAAGTATCCTGGTTTGGGACAAATTTGGAAGGGAACTTTCCCTTGATGATTCCCTAGAGAGCAAAATTCAGCAGCCCTTCCCCACAGCTGTTCAGGACATAAATCTCCTTTGAGAAAAGGAGAAATAAACTGTTTATTTAACAAGCAAAGTATTCACAAACATGAAAAAATGAATAATAATAAACAACAAAGTATGTTTAATGTGACTGTGAGAAAAAGATCTCCTCTTGTAACAAAAAAGCTTCAATACTGACAAGCCAAAGCAATTGTGAAATAGTATATATTTTTTTCAGAATGAAATACAACAAGCTGCATATTACATTTTTAAGTATAAGAAGAAATTTAAACATGTTGTCAACTTTAAACAGGTATCTTTAACAGAAAAAATTCTCTTGAATTCTGTACTTGAAGATATCAAAGTTTTCACAGCAAAATAATATGTTCTAAAAAGAATTGCTATCTTTTATTTTCATGTCTCTAAATGTAGTTTCATTTGCCTGTACAACTACTTTATCAAATAGTGTGGCAGAAAAAACTGTTTCCACCTTCCTTTTCAGTTGTGTTTGAAAAGAAGCAGTGCAGAGACTGGGAAGGGGCAATGCCTGCTAACTAAAGATGTCCATCCTTTGCAGAACAGTTCTGACATCTATGGTGAAAGGAGATTTAATTTTTGCTTCATACCTGAGCATTTTATTGCATACAGACTGCTTTAACTCCTCAGAGAAACCACAATTCTTCCTATGAATTACATGGGGTAACTGCAATATCCTAAAACAGGCAGATCAATGTTTTGTGTCACCAGTTGGCTCTGGAGCAAAGCCTGACCCTGCACGTTCAGTTCTGCAGTGTTTGGTTTAATCTGTCACAAACAAACAGTTCTTTATGTTTAGATCTTCTGACCTTTGAGGAGGATTAAAGGTTTCAGCTTAACCTGTTCTGTTGTCACATCAAAGAGTTTGAGGTAACTGGAGAGAAAGGTGATTGCTCCTGAATCTCTCCAGTTATTCTGGAGGGTTACCAAGAATTTCAGGGCATAAAAGACTCCCCTAGTGTTCCCTCTACAGCCCTCATCTACAAAAACATCTTAGCATATTGTGAGACAAGTGCCAATTGTCCAAGGAAAAGCAGGAAGGGGATTCTGCTGCAGCTCTGGGCTTCTGAATGGCTTCTGGACACATTTTTCAAACTGCACAACTCTTAGCTCTGCTTTATCTGCATAAAGCCAAACCAAACCTGCCACCATCCCCTGACCCTCTGTCCCTCTTCCCTCCCTGAGATGCCTATCGAGCAGGAAAAGAGGATCTGGTTCCAAAGGTCAATACTATCCTGGTGCTTGTCAAAACTGAGACTCTCATGTCACTTTTACCTGTGAAAATACCTCAAAGTGGGCCAAAGAGAATTCAGATGAAGGTAAATGTCTAAATTATTGCTGAAATCTTACTACTAGTATTTTTTTTTTTCAGAGGTGGGTGTTTGGATGTAGTTCTGAAGTGGATGAATATATACTCATCAGACAATGAAACTGGCTTTTTAAGATAACAGTTGATGGGGTGGGTATGTGGGATGAAGCTAAACTGGGTTTAAACTGTGAACTTCAGCCCCAACAGAGCTGCCAGTCACAGCTTGTGCCATTAGGGCACAATCGGGCAAAATTGAAAAAGGCCATGGGAAAAAGTTGTTTTTTCCAAGTATTTTAAGTATTATTTCAAAAGATGTGTAGTTAATCCTTAAGTGATAGTATAACACCATTTTCAGCAGCTTTAAGAAAATATGATTTCTTTTCTCCATCTTCCTATCGTTATTTAACAATTTGCTGTCACAGTTCTAAGGTTTTAGCTTTTATTACATTTCTATGAATGTTGAATAAACTGGAGTTTTGGGAAGTGCAATTTTAACAAAGTGATATTCAAATATAAAAAAATAAAAAAGAGTAATAAAAAGCTGCAAATTTAAACATTCTATGCATTTTTTAGCTCTAGAATATGTATTTTTTTAGCTCTAGAATGACATACTATTTGTCATCCACCTTAATTTTCTACGAAGAATATAACTGGATCATTTTTTTTCATCACAGTGCATTTTAATTCCAGTATATCTTAAATCACTTCCCAAATGTAAAATAATTTACTATTAAATTATATTGCCTCCAGAGAAAAATGTCATTTGTTTGTCAGAAATCAAAGGCTCAAATGTATCCAGCTGTTACTGAATTAACTAAAGAAATTGTCTTTCATTTTCTGATGGTTACTGCATAAAATATCTGGCTAAAAGAGAGCAGTTACCACAATTACTAGGCAAAGATCTGGATAGAAATTACATAATCTCATTACCTGTAGGGAGCAGAGAACTCAGAGAGAAGAGAGGTGTGGGTTTTTTAATGAGCCCTGAGTCAAGCAACAGGAATACCTGAGCTCTGTTTTAAAAACTTCTGAAATGCATTAAGTGCAGCTGTGTTTAAATGAAAGTTCTGTTTTGGATAATGAATAATGTATGGAGGCATCAACAAAAATTAACTGGTGTTTCTAAAGACAGTACAAAACTTTTTAACAGAAAAAGTTTAGATTTGGAGCATAGTATGGCACATTAGCATAAATTTAGAATATCCTTGAGAATAAAAATCAGCAGCTGATGAAAGTATTGTAGAAAAAAGGGGGTTTTATCTGTAATGTTACATTCCATCTATATCTACATCACCTATATCTATATATCTATATTTATATCAGCTATATCTATCTCTATATATCTGTATTTACATACACTTATGTCTTTATCTGTTAACTCAAGGTGCAAATCCTTCATGAATTTATAAGCACAGTTGAAGAGAGGAAGACAGAAAATTGTGAGTGGAAAGAAGCAGTTCTTTAGCAGAAGATTTGCAAGTAAAAGTGGATCAAATGCCCAGAGTTTTATTAAGTTGGTCATATTACTGCCATCCAGGGCAAATTAATGGTAAATATTCAGATAAAATACTGGTTACATACAGTTAAATGAAACTGCATAATTAGTTTTAGAAATGTATTTCATTAAATATAGAGTTGGTCACAATAAGATGAATTTACTGTATTTTTTGAATTTCTAAACTTGGCTAAAGTAACTTGGGGAAACTATTATAATGTCACTTAGGCAGGTAAAAGGAGGATTTATAAAAAATCCAAGAAAATATACATAAATCACTTTTGAAAAAGACTGAATTTGACTACTTACAAATGGAGGAAATATTTTAGCAAAAAGACTAAGTAATAGCAAATAAATAGGGTGAGAGGGGCAGCAGCAATCTGTGTCAGACTTTGTGAGACTCAACATTTTCCTGATTGACGGGGGAATTAATGTTAAATTACGTGAATTGCATTACAACAGAATTTTTTTATGATGCCAAGTTGGTGAAAGGGTAAGAATTGGAACTCACAACCTTATATATCTGTTTTGTCTGACAGAACCAACAGGTGAGTGAAGGCAGAGCAGCTCTGACTTTACCTTTTCGTGGGCTCCAGGAGTGAAGCCTTGCAGAAAGGTTGGAGGCCACCCTAAGGTGTTTCACAGTGTGGATGTGGCTTTTCTTCGATCTTTGCTCTTCACTAATTACATTAGTTGTAATTACATGCTGTTACTGGCATTACTAACAATGTTAATGAGTCGAATACACTGGATTTTCTGCTGCCAGATAAATTTTTAAAGGCTGTTAAAAAGGTAGGAGTAAGTTTCAGGAAAGATCCATGCATTATTCAGCAGTATTGAGTAGTAGACACGTCTTAATGTGAGAGCTTTGGAGAACTCAGTCTGAAAAGACTTAGAGGAAACTTGATTATTCTGCACAAGTACTTTCTAGGAAAAAAGTTAGTGGATTCTCAAGGACACATAAATCTGATGTAATAAGAGCTAGAAACCAAAATCAAGAAACAAAACACAGGGAGAAACCTGTGTCTGATAATTTCAGTGTTTGTCCTCGTGAGGTGGTCACAGCCTGTGAGAAATTCTTTATTGGCCTCTAATCTTTCCCTCACCTTTTTTCTAAAAACTCTCCTCTTTTGCCAGCACTCAAAAAGTTAGAAAATCCCTTCTGAGACATTTCAATGGAAAATACCTGGTGGGATTTGAAAAAATAAAAACTGGAAGGTGTTCATGAGGAGAACAGTTGAAGAAGAGAGATTTAAGAGAGAAAACGTTTCCATTAAAGGACTAATGCCTGTTTTAATCAATAAATATTATTTTTCAATATGTGAGATGAAACTCACATACTGAATAATAATAATAATAATAATAATAATAATAATAATACATAGAAAGTATTTCAGCCATGGACATGATGCTTAAAAAAAGGGAGTTTTATCCATGCCAGCAGTTTGTGTGTTGTACTTTTATGATTCAGCAACCCTGAGAAAACACAAGCCATTAAAATTTTGCTAATACAGCTTTCCTACCCAGTGACTGGTTTTGTTATTAAAAATGATTAAAAACTAATGTGAATTTTGAATCCCTAGAAGGCTGCACTTAAAACACAATAAAGGCTCACCTCATTACTGAGTCTAATTTTATTAGATTCAGCTTAGCATGAATATTATCCAAACCCTGCTACAGTAGAGTTTTGTAGGTAGGATCTACATTATTGTTAATGCCAATCTGCTGACACTGCCTTATACAATATATTTTTATTAAGTATCTAATAATTTTACAGACTTTTATTACAGCCAGCAGGACTTCATTCAGGAGGACATTAGGAAAATGTAGGAAAGGAGAACATTTGTGGCAAACCTCACTCGGCACCGCAGGAGTTCAGCTTTGCTCTTGCTGTGAGGAGTCACCTTTGAGCAGAAAACCCCATAAAAACCTTTATTACTTATACCTATTAGAGAGGATATTTACTGTGCTGTGGTTTAGAACTTAGTTCTGAACAAGTATGGATTCAAGGAAAGCCAAGTTTTGCTGTTCTCTCCCTGCCTGCTTCTTTCCCTCCATTTTTCCTTCATTCTCCAAATACGTCAATCATTATCACATATTTTTCTCTTTGACTGTTTATACCACTGCAGAATCCTTACAAATGAACCATTTTAATGTACAAGCCCCAGGATCCTCCATTCCCACACAGCAGGCCCCCTGTCCCTGCAGCTCAGCCTTCCACCCCTGTGATTCAGACCGTTGGCAACCTCATGGCCTGGAAAAGTGATTTTTTCCCATTTGAAGATACTGTGTACACTGCGTGGCTCATCTATCAATGGCTTTCTGGTTATTAATTGCTCATAAATGTTCATAAATTTGTGTCACTCTGATGAACCTCTTAACTTGCATACAAGCTATTAATTATTCATTTGTAAGCAATTATGCTGATGATTTTTGCATCCTCTATAGCAGCTCATTATGTAAACTAACCATGTTAACAGTCCCTGTACTGATTTAGACCTGAGATACAGCTTTCCCTGACAGCAGCTAAAGACTGCAAGATTAAATTACTCCTTTTAAAAAAGTACAAATCATTGATAGATATTAGTTCTTGCCTTTGTTATTGACAAAAAATCTTTGCTCAGAAATACAGTCAAAAATGTCATACTTTGTTTAATTCCTTTTAAAAAGGAATAAAAAGACCCCTCGTAGGGTCTTTGCTGAAGGACAGGTGAGCTGGTAAATCTCCACTGCTCTGCACTGAGATAATTTGCAGTTAAAATCTTGAATTAAAGTCTTGGGGGTAGCTTGAAGCATGCTTAAATCTTTCAGTTGATGTACAGAGGAGTTTTGTAGTTTAAATTATGTAACACATCCTTATTCTGCTTATTATCACCATTTTCTCACTTTGAAAATGAGTCATATTAAATGGGGAATATATTAATTTTTTATGATAGAACTGCCTTTGAATATATGCCTTACCTATAGGAGTAATGAATATTTGTTAATAATGATGGTAGCATTGTCAATAATTTCTAGTCTAGTAATAGATTGAAAGAGTTGCTGGATATATGAATAAATACACTTTCACAAAAACTACCAAGCTGGTGCAAAACTTCCTGTACTCACTTTACTAAAGAAATGGGAAGCTATTTTTGAAATTGTTATATTTATTTGTCAGTGAGGATCATATGAATACCATTTAAACATTTAAATATCACACAGGTCCTTTCCCAAAAACAATCAATAGTGCAGATTCATCAGAGATTTGTTACCAGCCAACACAGCACCCCTATCAAAGAGCTCCTCCTCTCAACTGAGGTGCTCCTCTCTCATTAGTGACATGCATTAATCACCTTCATTTGGGGTTTTGCATCACTGGAGTGACTGCAGGTTGATAGCTGGTTTATATAATGAGCAACCGTGCAAGAAGCAAAATATTCAGCATAATTAATTAGAAATGAATAATTAATGTCTTCCATATACTCACAAGTTCATCCAGCTGTCATGTACTGTAAATGCATGAGAATTTTAGACATTTAACAGCCAAAGGGATATGAGTACATTACAGTTGGATGCTATTTTTATGATTTTTGATCAAAATCCTGCTGTCTACATCAGACTTCAAGCTCTAGGGAACTGTGGGGGCTTTGCTAAAATATTATTCATCAAGAACTGTAGTGACAAGACAAGGAGTAACAGGTTCAAACAGAAACAGGGAAATTTAGATTTGATACATGGAAGAAACTCTTTACTGTGGGTGTGGTGAGGCATTGGCACAGGTTGCCCAGAAAAGTGTGGATGCCCCATCCCTGGAAGTGCTCAAGGCCAGGTTAGATGGGGCTTTGAGCAAACCGATCTAGTGGAAGAGGTCCCTGCCATGAAATCATTCTGTATTCGAGATATAAATCTGACCTTGATAATCAGATATGCAAAATTACCAGTAAATAAGGCATAACTCCTCTAGAAGTAGAAAGATTCTAGTTTTTTGTCTTGCTAACTCAAATTCACATATATTTGTAATCAAATAGATAATTTCCTGTGAAACAAACCACTGAGAACTATCCTGTTTTTATTCATGTCTGAAGAGCCCTCTTGATTGATAGAAATAGAGAGTTTCCAGGGAAAGCTAAGACCTACACATTAATGAAAACATGTACCTGAATATAGATGATAAAACTGTCTCAGGTGAACAAAAAGCCAACAATCATCTGTTATTAGATATTTCAGCAAATGCTCAGAGAAGATAGATCCTATATCTGAGTCTACTACAGGGAAAGTTTCAGTTTGAGCTCACACATTTCTTGACTCAGAAAACATCTTACCACAGGGCACAAATCAGAGGACAGGCTTCATTAGTTTCAGTTCTACAGTTTCATTGAACTACTTGTTTGCTTTTTGTTTTGTTTTAATCTAAAATCCTTGGTGGTTTAATTCTACATAGTCTAATTTATTGGTCTATAATGGCAGTTTTGTTTTCAATTTATGAATGCTTTACCTTATTTTAATTGACATTTCTGGGCTTTTAAATTATTTCTGCACAGAACTCGCTCTCAAAGGGTTTAATTTGGATCTGTGTAAAAACTGATGAATGTACAGAGCGACGGGAAAGAATAAAAACAAAGAGCTGGATACAAATATCACAACTCAGAAACAGCTCCCCAAAGGGAGATTCTTTCAGGCAGATCAGTGTCCTCCTGTGCTGAAGCCAATGGAGCTACACTGGTTTACACCTCCTAGGGACCTGGATGCACACCATTAATACCTGATTCAAAGCCCATAGAAATAATTTGCTTTTAGTATTGCAGCTTTATGGCTGGAATAATCTGTTGGTATTTATGAGCCTCCTTCCTAACGAGTTCTGACACATTTGTTAGGGAAGCCTGTGATTGTGCCTTGCCCAGGGTAAATCTCTGAGGAGCAGTTTCTTCCCTGGGATGCTCCTGGAGCAGTGCACACCTCTGTGATTGCTGGATATAAATAGGCAGCCCAGCTGCTGCTGCTCAGGAGATGTTGACTGAGTGAGATATTCTATGGAATTGTTTACTGTTTGTTTATTTATTTGTTTTCTGAAATGCACCTCAGGCAGTTTTTTCTCCTTCCAGTACTAGGAACTGAAGCTGTTAATTTTGAAGCTCCTGTGAGAATAGTAGAGAAGCCCAACACTTAAAAGAGTTTGGTAAAATACACCTCCCACTCATTTATTAGCAGCAATTTGTCTGTTAGGTAATTTAGCCTTCTAACTACTGACGTACTTAGTGGTGCCTAATTCGTGGGTTTTGCCCTCAGGAACAGGTGGAGTTGTGTGCCCTGCATAAATGCATGAGAGACTAACCCTGAATTTTGGCTGAATTAGGTTTCAGAGCAGCAGAACTGCAGCATAAAAATGGGTGAGGGATGACTTAGTGCCTGCTTGGTAGCGACCTCATCGGTTTTTATTGTCTTAAAATATGAACATTTCACAATTTTTCTTACTCCTTTTCTGCAGACCTTGCTTGAGAACCTCACGAGACCGGTGGGAATTTTATGATGACACTTCTGGATTTTCTGTTTTTGAGTAGGTTTTATCTGTACTGTTTAGGCATTGTAGTTCCTGTCCCAGTACAGTTAGGCCTGGGCAAAAGTAAAAAGTAAACAGTAAACAGAGTGCCAGACAGAGAGAGCTGCAGGAAATACAGGTGGCTTTTCATCCAGCTTGGGGTTTTGCTTTAATTTCAAAATTATCTGCTAATATGTTCATTCACTAAATAGTTTATCACTGAGATGCCTTATTCACTTGAGGTAGCTCAGATGAATTCCTACCAATTTTTTTTTTTTTTTTTTTTTTTTTTTTTTTTTTTTTTGAGTTTTCCTGTTCTAAAATTTTGAGTGATGATGGGCGTACACTATACATAAATATGCACAAGTTTTCTCCAACAGAGAAAATCTCACAACATTCTTTCTTCTCTGCTAAGTTTTAACAACACAAGTGGACTGTGCTCTTTTTTCATTCCAGTTTTATTTTGACTGGATACCCCTGCTTGTCTTGATATAAAGTATTAAAATTCTTCACTTATCCTTATGATAAAGTATATGACCTTTCACTTTTCTTGCATTATTATTCATCCTTCTTTGATATCATTGGCATGTTATTTGCAGTGTTTTGACATTCCTGGCATTCTGCCATGTTCTTCAAGCTTTTGACCCAGAAATGTTAAAAAGGGAGGCACATTTTCAAAGAAGTTTGTTCCTACAGGAAAGGTAAATACGTTGTTTTAAAGAAGCTGCTTTTCTCCTGCCCTTTTTACTCTTGGATTCCTTTGTTATTCTTTTCCCTTTGAACAATTAACCTTGATGTATTTCTCATCACCTGCATTTGACAGGGAGCGAGGTAAACTCACATCAAAAAATCATCTGGATATGATGGTGTGGAGGATAAAAAATGAGTTAAATCACATTCTCTGTTCTTTTGTATCACTCCAAACAATGAAGTCATTGAGATTAGTAAGATATGAAAATAATTTTGCATCCAATTCTTAGTATAAAAGTCCCTGATTTTTTTATGTGATAGACACATCTGAAAAATCTGGAAATTATTTCTATATGTTTTTATTTCTTCTGCCAATGGAAAATCTTAGACTCTTGAAATAAGCCCAATATGAACTGATTATAAACTGTGTACTCCAGAGAGACTTGTTAACCCAAATAAGTTAAATTGTTGTTGACATTTTTGATGCCGAGTTCCTGAAAAATGATGTTTTAGTGTTAACTATGGGCTTGCAGAAGATGTTTTTGGTGACTCTCTACATAAGGGGTTTCTTCCATAAGAGTTATGAATCTGGATAAAGGCTGCTCTAACAGACCATGAAAGTTTAGGTTTTCTAACCAGGTGGCCATGGCATTCACTTTTAAACAGAATATTGAGACCACTTGTCTGTGTTTAAATCTGTTCCTTAACACGCTGCCAGCTCATCCTTAAACCCTCAGCAAGGCTTTTCTTTTAAAATGTGTTCTGGGGATAGTACAAAGGGCTAAAACATACTAAAATGTTTGAAAAATTCTAATATATCTCCTTATAACTGATACTACATGACATTTTCTACAAAATTATGAAAATACTATTGTAAAACAGGAGATGATAATCCTGATATTGATTTTGGATAATGACTCATAAATAAATTTTACATGAAGATTTATTTATTTCTTCAGTTCTTTCATATATGTTAAATAACTGAATAATAAAAATAATATAAATTTAGATTTTGAGATCACTTAAATTACTTTATATGCAAATTATTTCTTTAGTTAATAGAAACAGGTTTTTTAATACTTTGTTTATGGGTGAATCTGTGATAATAATAACATGAATTTAGTAAACTGAGCTGACTGTGCTGAAACCAGGAAAACAACTGAACTGATTTAAACTAAACTTGGCATGAAAATCTTTTATTTTGAAGCATCCTTCTTTCACATAATAAACCAGAATTTTTTAGATGACATTTTTATAGCATGACAAAACGAGCTTTGATGAGCCAAGGATTGTAATTTGTTGGATTACTGGGAATGAGCTGACCCAGTTGCTGAAGATTTCAGACACAACAAATCATGTAACAATATATAAAAATATATATAAAACAAATATATAAAACATCAATATACACACACATACACACACAAATAAATATATATAAAACATTATTGACCCATATGATTAAAATGGTTTATAAGGCAGTGAGCTTGACAGGTGAGGGAGAGAAGTTTCTCCCCAAAACACAGATTACCTTGGGTAAAAAAAAATGCATTGGAATTTTTGTGGGTTTTTTTTTTT
>VXBR01002364.1:197053-226399 GCA_013400215.1 Cisticola juncidis
TGTTTTTTTTTTTTTTTTTTTTTTTTTTTTTTCACATTGATCAACTGTGATTTCCATCACATGCTTCTGCAGCTCCTAGGTTTATGACATGTCATTAGTGATAGCATTATTGATGACATTGTTTCTTTTTATACAGGGGGCGTGTGATTATTACACTGACATTTCTATATTTTATAGCAATTTTGCATGTTGTCTCAAAAATAGCTGCTCTTGAAGTCAACACTCTGCAGCTTCAGAATTCATCACTGTAAATCCATTACACTTCCTTTTTTCCAGTCAGTTTGATCTCTCTGGGCAAGTATGTCATGCATCTTTATAAACAACATGTTCTGCTCTGTGGAGATGTGTGCTAGTAAGAAAAAAAAAAATCAACAAAACAGAAACAAGAAGAAAGCAAAAATCCAACATGGGTTCCCCATAAAAATGTTTTCCCCTTGGTGAGTTTTCTCCATAGTTATGCAAATTAAATTTGGCAAGATTTTTTGTGACAGCAACAATGCACGTTGACAGTCATGTCAGACTAGAATTTGAGGTAATTATACTGTAGATTTTACTATATGGTGCCATGTCTTGATCTGAGACACAAAGTCACTCACAGTGAAATCCACCTGCTTATAAATATTGATGCTCCCAACATGACTTGTCAGACTGGTGATGAGTACAAGCCCTTTCTTATAATCCAGCAAATTATTGAACAACAGAAGTTGGCTGCTGTTTATCTTGCCAGCTTTGTTGTGATCAATTGCTGTAGAGCAGATGTCAGCTGCCAAAGCAGCACATTGAGCTCATCTGTGATGAGCAGTTTGCCTGCCACAGGATCTGTGCCAGTGCTGTACTCAGGGCTGGTGAGATTTTTATTTCCCTTACAGAATTTGGGCCTTTTTGTTTTCAAGTTCCAGTGACAGCACTGTTGGACTTGCCACGTAACAGTAGTGGCTGTGGTCTGAAATTCCTGCCTGAATGTGTTTGGGTTTGGTTTGTTGGGTTATTTTTACTGGATTGTGTAACTGCAAATTGTGCAGGATTATTGGCATTGCCTGGGCACAGTCTCTGGGTTCAGCTGTTCCTTCCTGGATCCTCTCAGTGCTGGTCTGGTCCTACAGCCTTCACAACACCCTTTGCTCCATCCACAGGGGGGTTTTGTTTTATCTTTCACTCACATTGTAATGGGAATTTAAGTATTGATCATTTCATCTGTCATCTGCTAGCTTCAGTTTTCAATAGGGTCTGACACCATTTTTGCTTAACTTTCTCACACATGGTTTTCTTTTATTCACAAGGCTGTGCTTGATTCATGCCTTCTTCTAAAACTAACCTGAAAGGTTAGCTGTTTCTGAATTCAAATTTTGTCAGTAAATATGGGGGGCAGTTCTGGAGATCTTCATGTAATCCTATCTGTTCTTCTATCCAAAACTGAAGCTGTGACTTTTTGAAGGGCAACTTGTATTGCTCGGGTACTGATACTCTTAATATGACTGGAAATTTTAGGAATATCTAAAGATTCATAAAGATGGAGTAATACAACTATAAGGAACTGAGGTCATTGAGTTGGACAGTGAATAGTGAGATCTTTCTCAATAAATGGATGGACAAAATGTGCTGAGTACTCTTCCTTCTGCAAGTGCCATGATGAACATTTCAGCTGTCTCCTAGGTCATGTGAAATATTCCTCATTAGCACACACAGTGTGGAGGAAAGCTGCTGAATAAATCACCTGAGTTTTCCTGCTGCAAATCTCCATTGTTTTACTTGTCTGTGTCACTGGTGATTACTTGGATAAGGAGCAAGAGGCTCCTCAACAAAAACAAAAGGAAAACTCTGCAGTAACTGAGAGTTGCATATGATTTTGTTGAGCTCTACCAGTTTTTAGGGAGATGTTTTCAAAGTGTTTGAACATTCCCTTCTAAACCAGGGACCTTTTTCTAAAATAGTTACTGATGGCTCTGTGAGGAATAAAACTGAGGATGATATGACTACAGAAAACTTACAGCATTGCTTTCCAAGTTTGGGCACCCAAATGTCATAATTAGGTTTTTTTTGTTGTTATTTGTGTGAAGGGTTTTACAACAGTTATATTTTTTCAGTGAGCATTGTGTGCTTACCAATATATAGATGCATTTTCTGTGTATCTAATTGTCATACTGCAAGCAAGTTCCTCATTAATATGAAACACTGTGGTAATGAGCTTCTTCTTTTAAAAGGATACATGAATTGGACAGTGTTAGAGGGAGAAGGAAAACTCACTGAATCCTGAACTGGGAAACCAGGGATTTCTGACAGGTCATTTGGTAAGGCTGTCAAGTTGAATATTTCTTCAGTGCTTCTGAAACAGAGTAGTTCTATTTAAAATTTATTGTGCTCTTGTTGCTTTACAAAATTTTCTTATTTTGAAATGACATGGAACTTATTAGCTATAACAATTATGTGTTCATATGTTACACATATATGTCTATACATATTTATACATGAAATACTTCAGCTTCCACAACAAAAAGATAATGACATTCACAACTGAACCAGTTTCTGTTCAGTGTGAAGGGTAATAACTGAAAAGAATAAATTTGTCAGAAGTAAGACAAAAAAGAAGCATAATATTAAACATAATTTAAAACCTTCCTGACATCCTAAGCTGCTAAGAGAAATTAAGTTTCAATGTCACAAAACCTGTATCTGCTGGGAAAATTAAATACTTGTGCTTACATCTATGGGGAAATTGATTAGAGGTAAAATCAATGGTGAAAATGTGTATATTCACTTGGAAGAGGATCAGTATCTGTTCCTGTGTATTTCACATAAGATACAAGGAACCCTGGACCAAAGAGAAACTGTCTATTTAAACTGTCAGACTTAAATTATAGAGATAACATTTTCTGAAAGCAATATGAGAGCTGGAAGAGATAATATAAAATCCCTGTGAATCCTCTGTAGTCCACATTTGAGTCCTTCTACTCAAGCAAGAAGAAATTCTTAATGCCAGTGACAACTTCCTTCCAAAGAAATAATAGAAACAATTTTATTATTATATATTAAAAAAAAAAATTAAAATAGAAAAAAAGAAAAGTGCATTGCTTTTGCATGAATGATGAACTGAGACTGAGGATGCAGTCTAAGAAATATAGTTGGAGTTAAACGAGTTTCTGGGATTTAGAGGGATGTGCTGATGATAAGCTATTAATGATTTAATAACCAATCATCTCTTCTTTCTAACTTGAGGTTTCAGGAGCCAGAGGGTAAAGAAAGTGTTCCCTGGAGCAAGTTAAGAACATCTTAGGCATTGCTCTTCATAGAGCCTTGTAATACAGATGCTTGTCCAACAGTGTCCATCAGAACCAAATTAAATACTCAGGGGTGAAGGGCTGAAATTGAGCCCTTTAAAGTGATTTAATCCAGTATACTCTGACTCTGACAGCATCACCTGACACAGAAAACATCAGCACTTGGAGCTCAAATTGTACAAATTATTTCATCATGGCTTTTTTAAAAAAAAAAATTCTGATTCGCCTGAAAGAAGGGTGGAGTCACCTTTTCTTGTATAAATTTGTGGTTGTAGAATCATGGAATATCCTGAGTTGGAACAGATTCTCCTGTTTCCATCTCCTGTTTCCAGTGCTGTCCAAATTCTCCAGGACTGGGGCCATGACTGTCTGGGGAGCTTTCCCAGTGTTTGACCACCCTGCCAGTGAAGAACTCATTCCTGTTATCCAATCCAGTGGGATAGAACAGCAGCTGGGAGGCTCAGAGATCCAATTATGTAATACACATTTATCTAAATTACTACTTGGTGTCTGGAANGAAATACTTCAGCTTCCACAACAAAAAGATAATGACATTCACAACTGAACCAGTTTCTGTTCAGTGTGAAGGGTAATAACTGAAAAGAATAAATTTGTCAGAAGTAAGACAAAAAAGAAGCATAATATTAAACATAATTTAAAACCTTCCTGACATACTAAGCTGCTAAGAGAAATTAAGTTTCAATGTCACAAAACCTGTATCTGCTGGGAAAATTAAATACTTGTGCTTACATCTATGGGGAAATTGATTAGAGGTAAAATCAATGGTGAAAATGTGTATATTCACTTGGAAGAGGATCAGTATCTGTTCCTGTGTATTTCACATAAGATACAGGGAACCCTGGACCAAAGAGAAACTGTCTATTTAAACTGTCAGACTTAAATTATAGAGATAACATTTTCTGAAAGCAATATGAGAGCTGGAAGAGATAATATAAAATCCCTGTGAATCCTCTGTAGTCCACATTTGAGTCCTTCTACTCAAGCAAGAAGAAATTCTTAATGCCAGTGACAACTTCCTTCCAAAGAAATAATAGAAACAATTTTATTATTATATATTAAAAAAAAAAATTAAAATAGAAAAAAAGAAAAGTGCATTGCTTTTGCATGAATGATGAACTGAGACTGAGGATGCAGTCTAAGAAATATAGTTGGAGTTAAACGAGTTTCTGGGATTTAGAGGGATGTGCTGATGATAAGCTATTAATGATTTAATAACCAATCATCTCTTCTTTCTAACTTGAGGTTTCAGTAGCCAGAGGGTAAAGAAAGTGTTCCCTGGAGCAAGTTAAGAACATCTTAGGCATTGCTCTTCATAGAGCCTTGTAATACAGATGCTTGTCCAACAGTGTCCATCAGAACCAAATTAAATACTCAGGGGTGAAGGGCTGAAATTGAGCCCTTTAAAGTGATTTAATCCAGTATACTCTGACTCTGACAGCATCACCTGACACAGAAAACATCAGCACTTGGAGCTCAAATTGTACAAATTATTTCATCATGGCTTTTTTAAAAAAAAAAATTCTGATTCGCCTGAAAGAAGGGTGGAGTCACCTTTTCTTGTATAAATTTGTGGTTGTAGAATCATGGAATATCCTGAGTTGGAACAGATTCTCCTGTTTCCATCTCCTGTTTCCAGTGCTGTCCAAATTCTCCAGGACTGGGGCCATGACTGTCTGGGGAGCTTTCCCAGTGTTTGACCACCCTGCCAGTGAAGAACTCATTCCTGTTATCCAATCCAGTGGGATAGAACAGCAGCTGGGAGGCTCAGAGATCCAATTATGTAATACACATTTATCTAAATTACTACTTGGTGTCTGGAACAGCAAATACAAGCTTTGGACAAATTATTCAGCAAATAAATGGATAAAAGTAGAATTCACTGGTAAGACAGGCTACAATCATACCCAAAACTTGGCCTTGGCCTTGGTGCAGTTAACAACTTCAACAGAACAGGGTTTCTGTGGTGAGAATGCTGGAGAAAGGAAACAAGAAAAAAGGGAAATCAGCTCCATTCCCTTTAGAGAAGGCAGAATTCCTCACCAACCAGCTCCAGAATATCAGAACTCACAGACACAGGCCACATAGATATGGGAAAAAAAAAAAAACGGTTAATGATAAGGCAAGATGTTAGCATTTAAAATGGAAATAAAGGAAGAGGAGGGGAAACTGCTAATTTTTCTCAAGGGACTTTGTAGATAGAGTGAAGCATTCCAAGTGATAAATAAAGAGCAGATTCATAACCTCCAGTTTGATAAAGATTTGGCTATTTTATATTTCTCACTAGTAGCTCCAGAATATTAGGCATATACGCCTCAGCAATTAAGATATAACCTGCTGAAATATCACAAATCCATTATAGTATCTTTTCTGGTACCATAAGGCAAAATATGTGCAATTATAAAACCTGTGAGGTCACATTTCCCTGTCTATGGAGTCAAAGTTTGCACAAAACCTCTCTCTCAGTTCTTTTCCAGTAAAGTTTCTTGATAGTAGCAATTCATTTTAATTTTCAGAAGTTTAATTCCCAACCACAGCATTCTGAACACATGCATTTTAGAATTACAAAGTGAATATCCCAAAACTAATTCTGAGTAAGCCCTGATAGCACTTAATTTAATAGAAGGTAAAATCCCCTCTTAAAAATCCGGGTGCAATTAATCACTGCTCTGATAGAGTAGTCAATGCTTTCTGATCTTTAGATGTTTTACAGTAAGGTGAGATCATCTCTACGTTTTATGGAGATATATCATCTTCATTTACAAAGAATATAATGCAGTACTTAATCAACTGATTCAACTAAACCAGCTGAATGATCTTGAAATTTAGGTTAATTGATTTATAAATGATCTTGTACTGACAAATGGTTTCTGTGGAATTGTGAGACTTGGTGTAGTGTCAGCATATTTTTTGTGAATAAAAGGATTTTTTCCAAATGAAGACAAACTAGTCTTTGCACAAACATATTGCAACCATTGTTTTGGTTTTGGGTTTTTTTTTGTTTTTTTTTTTTTTTTGTTGCCTTCCTAATTGAAGTTAGGTAAAGTTTTTTTACTTATCTTATAATCAAGTTTAAAATATTGATAGTAGTCTCTTGTAAAAAGCCATCACAATAAGAAAGAACAAAGAGATTATTAACCAGATTGTCTGCCTTGTTGTTACAGAAATGTATAGGACTTTCTCTTCACCTATAATATCAGAAAAATTCTTGTCTAAATTTTAAATGATAATGACATTTCACATTCCCTGTAATCCTTCAGTTTGTTTGGAAAACTTTTTGTTCTATGCATGATTTCCTTTGTCCAAGAAAAGAATGTGACCAAACTCACTTGTTATTTCAGAAGGTCATAAAGAACTTTCTATTTTAGGGTGTTGATATGAGAATTTGTATGTGTGTATATATAAATTTATAAACAACTAATGGAAATTATTTGCTACAATGAACTATAATTTATTCAAGACAAGTCTGCTTTGAAAGACTGCTCAGGAGTGTTTCCAAACATGTCCGTAGGGAGGATACAATAATATATTTTGGTTTAGTTTCCCACAGAGGCAACGCTTGCATCACCCCTGCTATGAACACCTGGTCACCTACAAACTGTGCTAACATCTTAAAAAAAAAAAAAGAAACAACTGAAAAGTAAGTATGCATATATAAAGTATTTTCTAAAACTCTTTCCTAAGGCTGTAGAAGAATCTGGATAAATTTCTCCATATTTCCAGATGAGTATTATAACCAGTACTCTGAGGGAAAATGAATATTCTGCTTTCAGATATACTTTTAAAGTGCTGCACTTCCAGCATGGAACTATTCTTTCCAAGCCTGTTTTTAGTAGAGGGTTCATTGGAATGGGTCCTGAATTCAAGATGGTAGCAAAGTACCTAATTTTGGCTATAATTTAAAACAAATTCCTGTCAGTGGTGTTTCTTCCAGATAGAAATAACTCTTCAGATTACAGTCAGTTCTTGGATTGCTCTGGCCATGAAGAAATTTAGGTGGTGTAGAAAATCAGACTGAGACTGTGTCTTCCCATTTGTTGTTCAGTCTGTAGCTCCTTGAAGGAAATATAATTTTCTTTTCATTAATTCAATGCCATTGATACAGCTTGCACTAAAAATTTTGATTTCTGCTCTATCTCTTTTAAGGCCAAAAATGTAATATTCTAGAAGGGTTGAGCCATTTGTTTCATTTTAAGAAGCTATACTAGAAACAGAAAATTGCTGATATTTTTCTTTTTGTTCAAGATGGGCACACTGAGATGCCCCATTCAGGCAGAGCACTCATCCATCCAGCACAGCCTTCTGTGTCCAGAGGAAATGCAGGATTCTCTTGCCCTCACCCTCTGCCAGCACTGACAACTGTCTAAGGGATATTTGAGGGACTACCACACTAATCCTTTTTGTCTGTCTGTTGTCCAATAATCTAATTCATATGTTACCCTGCATGTGTCTTTGTGTCTATGAATTCTACCACCCTCTGCAGTGAAGAAATATTTCCTTTTGTCTCTGCTCATCTGATCCCCCGTTACTTTTATCAAGGACACCCCAGATCTTGTTTGCAAGCACCAGCTGTGTATAAAATGCCTCTTGTCATCATGATTTTGTAAATATTGGTCAGCATTTCCTCTCCAAACAAAGGAGCACCAAGCATAGGCTTGTGCAGCAGCTGCCCCTTGCCTTTGATCTCCTTCTCTAGTGCCAGCAAACTCTTCCAGAAATGGAACTCCAGAGCCACATGCAGCCCTCATGTGTGGGTTTGGTCTTTTTATGTGGCAACAGAATAAAAAATAAGTGTTTTTTTTCAATATCCACCATGTTGATGTACAACATGTCATTGGCTGCTTTGCCAAGTGCTGAACGTTCAGCTGATGAATTCCAAGGACTCTAAAAAGTGATTCAAAAAATCTCTTCTGAAATGCAACAGCTAGTCCAGATTTTGGGAATTTATTCTGCTTCCATAATAATCTCATTTAATTTTTGTCATAAACAAATAATTGGCAATTTGGAGCTCCTGGTAAAAGGAGTTATGGAAAAAAATATTTCTGTTGGTGTTCTTTCTTTGTTCATTTTAAAATAACCATAAAAGAAAAAGGTGACAGAGATATAATGCTGGTACATCTTGGAATAATGGTTTGGATACTTTCCTCTGAATTAACTTGCACAAGTAGAGGATAATACAATAGTAATTGTGCCTTGCAGAATTACATTCCAATCAGCTGAAAAAAAAAATCAACTGGAAATGGTAACAAAGAGACAGATTGAATTCTGAATGAAATAAAAGATTGTATCACCAGAGAATTTTGTTTAGTAGGAAACAAAACTTGGAAGTAAGTGGATGAAAATTAGTATATTGAAAACTGTCTTCCAAATGGAAAAAAAAAGAACAGAAATGGTGAATATTGCATTCTGCTCCTTTTGAGGTCCTTTTGAGGTTTCGAAAAAAGGCATGGTTCTTCACAATTCAGGATTTAGCAACAGAATATGTTCTCATTTTTCTTGCCATAATGGAAAATGTAAAAAACTACCTGTGTTTCCATAGAGAACTTTTTATTCAGTTTCTTAAAACTGAATATGATGTTTCAGTAAGTGTCAAAAGTGTCAGTGCCCTTTATTATGAAATTCAGAACAGCAGATGTCATCTCAGACAGGCACTGTGATGGTAGAAATGTAAACCTTTGTGTGTATTGATTCTATTAAAATTAATAATGTGGTACCTTTAAATTCTGTTCTGGATATTCCTGTAATATTTTGACTGCACTGACACAGTTTACTCTCTTTATTCCATGTTTCTCCTGTTTTTCATTTATGAATAAAATATGTAGAAAGCTGTTAAACCCCATGGATTTTTTAGTGAAAGTAAAATTGGGTTACTCAAGATCAGGTTCTCTACAGATTGATTCAGCTTCTTTGATGTACCAGGCACAGTGCCAGCTTCTTCCAGCAGAGAATTTTCTCCTCATTTAAGGTTCTATCAGCTCCATGTATTGTGCCCTTTTCCATGTGCCTCTTCTAAATACTCTTTCATTACGTGACCATGGAACCTTATGATACCTAGCACACATTAATACATTGATATCAAGGCATCATTATCTTCTTTGACTGTAAATGTCTGCAGACATGGATTGTTTCTGTATGTACATAGTCCTTTGAATGATAAAATAACCCTAGAGTGGGTTATTTTATACATATATTTCAAATAGCAATATAGTCAGTGTTTTCTTGCCTGAATCATCTTGAATAAAGCACTACTATTGCACCAGTTTCTAAATATGCTTGGCTTTAGCTCTGTTTTTCATGTCTACTTTGCTCAGCTTTTGATTTTTGACTGGATGGGGTTTTGAAACCTGGTATTCACCTTTCCTCATTGGTTATTTATTCTGTTCCTTCCAGATCATCTGGCGTGTGAGGAGCAGAGAGAGTGAGAGGCTTGAATTCTCCCACAGATCCTTGTTCCTTGCATTAGAGTCAGTGCAGGGCTGCTCTCTCTGCCACCTTTCCTCCTTTATTACAGCCTGTTCTGCTTCTCAGCAAGGCAGAAAGATGCTGCTGCAATGAGACATTAAACTGGCTCTGCTTTTATAGCCTGTCATCCATATATGCAAAGCTTTGTGAACTTCAATTTCCAAATTTCCTTGTCTCAAACAATCTGCTCTGCTCAATACTTATGAATTAAGGCCTGCTGCCCTAAAGGGATTTGGTCAAAGTTATGATGCAGCTTTATTGCTCTCTCTGCATAAAATTCTTTCTGAGTCTCACCATTATTTCATTGTCATAACACCCCAAGGCCGCTTTGGGTTGCTTTGAAGAGCCTTGAAAGACAACAGTATAAACATTAGCAATTCATGTGAACAAAACATTTTAATAGCTATGGCAGAAATCTTGAAATATTTACTGGAAAACAGAGAGGATGAAACATCTCCTTACAAATTCAGCACCAAAGAAAAAATCATAGGCTGGTACAGAGATCCTCTGAAAGAACCTAAACATTGTTTGTTTTCTGTGCTGGTGATACTCTAGCAGCAATTAGAGAACAATGAAAAGAAAGCAGACAGCAAGCCTGAAATGAAATCTTTTAAACATTTCATTCCAAATGAGTAAAGAATCACATAAACAAGAAGACACAAAACTGAAAAAAATTATATTCATTTAAGCATTCTTATACAAACACATCATAATTCAAAATATAAGTGACTGGGGAATTATCAAGGCTTTACTTTGTCTTTATATGAGAGTTTCTCACAATTGAAAGAAATAGTACTCCCAGACAGATATTCTCCATATTTTTAAGTAATTACTGACTGTACTGTACAAAGTCTGTATCTTTCTTTTCCTCCCAGCTTTTTTATATAAGAAGAAAACAGAAAGACTTATTATGTTTTGGTTTACCTAATGTTTTCTGCAGCACATCCTGCAGAGCTGAAAAAAAGACACAGATAAACAGAATCCCAGCCCAAAGCATCTCTGCTAGGAGCTGCAGTGTCCAGGGCAGTTCTCCTGCTGTTAGGAGAATGAGCAGGATATCACCACGAGTCAATACCTTATCAGAGCTATCCAAAAACCTGGGATCACACAGCACACACAGAGAGCAGGGTGTAAATCAGGTTACTGGATTTCCAATGGGCTGTTTTGTAGTGCATTCCGAATCTATAATTTCATTTCCAGATACAGAAACCCTGCTGCAATCTCCTCAGTTCTGGACACCTTTTTTAAGCTCTTTTTTTGTTCCTTTTGAAACATCTGATACAATCTCGATCTCTACGATTTTTATCATCCTTGGGCTTGAAAGCTGTGGTTGTAAAAAATAACATAATTTTCCTCAAAGGGACTGTTCTGGTGTTATTATTCCTGTCCCACCCATACAAGTGCTCATGTAAGAGACACATCTTTGCAAGGACCATGATTTTTTCTGGTCTGCCACTCTCCCTGGAATATCTGTTCCACACTCCACAGGCTAAACAGTCAGCTGCTATTTTATTAATTATGCATTAAGCACATTTATTCCATTCCTTCCAAAACCATGGTGAGTTACCAGGTGTCAGTGGGGATGTGTCTATTAACACAATGTCCTGCTAGGACCTGGCAGTGGGAGAAACTTCATTTTTACAACCACCACGTGTGCATCCCCAAGCTCTTCAACTGTGTTTGCTGCTATTGAATTTTTATTAAGTAGCCATCATTATAATTAAAATAACTGTTCAAGTCATTCTTCAGCAAAACTGTTAGCAGAATCAACCTCATAACTAATTGGCCACTGGAGATCATTAGGATGAAGTAGCTGATTGAAAAATAATATTTTCTTTGTATGTTGAAAAGCAGACACAGCAGATTTAGGTAAGTGCAAATTTTTCCTGGTCCATGACAATACAACAAATAAAATGAAAAAGTTCTTATATTGTAAGATAGAACATTACAAATGCATAAAAAAGGAAAATACCAAAGCATAAAACTGAAGATGCAGAAAGAGGAAATGAAAATTAAATTGTATTCATTCCAGCTGGCTGCTATAACATCTGCTAGTAGGTGTGAAAAATTTTCTTATAATAACTTCTAATGCATTTCTCATAAATAGAAAAATAAGGATATTGTGTAAAATATCATCTAAATGTACAGCACTAACGTGAATAAACACAGTTCTAATGTTTGAAATGCATTTTATGATCTAGTTTTGGCATGTTGATGCTTCAACTTATGATTTTAAATTTCTGTGAACATTTTTGTTTTCCCATCTATGCCACTATTATTTTTACTGGATTTTGTTTATTTCATCCTTAAAGGTGAAATTCTAAGGAAGCAATTCAATTAAAAATGTACCAACAGTAGAATCTATGATAGAAATGATTAATTTGCCACAACTTATGGAAATTTTGGCTTTCTTGGTATTACAAGGAAGAATACATTATTTTTGTAGACACCTGCTAGTCATGTACCTTAATACACATGGCTTGACTTCTTTATAGTCAGTAAAAAGAGCTATAGAGTGAAAAGTAGCTACTCTAAAGAATATATTGCCTTGTATGAGAGAAAACTAACGTAATTAAGTAATTGTAGAGCTTTTAATTTTAAAAGTCTTTAGAGAACCTCTTTTAACTGTTGAAGATGCCAAAAAAGATCACGGCAATCTCATGGTTTTGAAAGTGTTCTTAAAGTTATAAATGGTCATAAACCCTGAGAATGGGAGATGTCCAAAACAGCAGGCATGATGCTGTTCCTCAGTATTTCACAGCATTTTTGTCCTCTGACATTTTCTTGTGTGCTGACCAAGCTGCAGCAGGGGGAGAATGTGCTCATGGTCCTAGAAAGAATTTGAGAAGCAGCTGCTGAGCATCTGCTGGGCTGTCCTTGCACAAGGACTGAGCAGAGGAGATGGGAACAGCACAGGTGATCCCTGAGCACAGAGCTCCTGGATAACCTGAGAGCCAAAACTGTGATCTGGAAAGCCAAAACTGAGATCTGGAAAACCAAAACTGAGATCTTGATAGCCAAAACTGAGATCTGGAAAGCCAAAACTGAGATCTGGAAAGCCAAAACTGAGATCTTGATAGCCAAAACTGAGATCTGGAAAGCCAAATCTGAGATCTTGAAAGGCAAAACTGAGATCTGGAAAACCAAAACTGAGATCTGGAAAACCAAAACTGAGATCTTGAAAGGCAAAACTGAGATCTGGAAAACCAAAATTAAGATCTAGAAAACCTCCTCCTGCTTCAGTGAACTTTTCTTAGGCAGCATATGACAAACTTGAAAACTCATTGCCTTTTTTGGGGTTTTTTTTTTTGTTTTCTTTTGGTTTTACTGTGTCTAGTCCAGACTCCTCAGCCTCCAGGTCAGTCCTGAGCCCAGCAAGGAGAATTCTCTTCTGAAGCCCTCAGACCTGGAGTTATGCTCAGATCACTGCTGGTGCTCATATGCAATATCAGAGTCTGAAGCAGGGGTAGGATTGTTGTGATTCTTGCTTTTATTCAGTGAAATGTGTGACTAAAGTCCTGTAATTCAGACAAGAGCACTTTCCTTGTTAAGAATCTCCTTATTCTAGGAAGCTGCAAAACTTGTGTTTCTTCCTCATTTAGCAGCTGTCTTCCAAACCACTGCATTCAACAGACAGAATTCTTCCTCACTTACAAGAGATGGTTGAGAAGGCTTTTCTCTTTCCTAAACAGCTTAACTTCTTTACTTTTTTTTTTCTTTTTTTTTTTTTTTTTTTTTTTTTTTTTTTTTTTTTTTTTATTTCCAATTACTTTTCAGCATAATGGCAAAAAGATTTTTTCTGCTACTGTAAACTGTAGGTGCATTTCTCTACTAGAGTATGAGGATTTTCTAAATGTCTCCATAAAGTAGTTATAAAGTTGAAAGGTACTTTGATCTTTCTGTCTTTTCTTTTTTGAAAGAATAGGAGTTAAAATAGTTTAAGTGTCTCAGGAATGTAAGACACTAACAGTTTATGTGTCTAAGGTAGCATCAATTCTTCAAGAGCAACATAAAAATATAAAATATTTCTACATAAAACAACACAAAAATTATTCTGTGTTGGTTGACAATCATTATAAAGTTGGCAAGGGCTGCAGTATCCTGAGCTGAGGTATCTTGGTGAGACAGCAGAACTGTCACTCCTTAATCAGTGAGACTGCAGAGTTTTGTACCTTCTTGCCAGCAGCATTTCATAAATTTTGATGAACATGTTTTCATCATCCCTGCCTGGTGATGGCTTCTGTCTTTTTCTATATGATAGGAACAGAAATAGAGTTTGACTACGGCAAAGATAGGACCAGGATGTTTTGGATTCCAAAATAAGTTTTCATTCCCATCAGAAGCAGTGAATAACAAAAGAATATGGAAGTAAAAATGTGCTTCCTCCATGTATCTTCAGGATCTTACACCTCTTTAGCATGTTTTATACAGCAAAAAATTATTCCCAACTGCAGTTTGTTTTTTTCCATGCCTATTTTTAATGTAGTAATACTTTTGAACCTTTTTTGCTGTATTTCAAAGGTGGTATCAACATTATCTGGAAGAAAATAAAGAAATGCCATTCACTTTTGTGGCTTGTTCAACATATAAAATTTACTAATGTGCCCATAAAGTTTTTCCAGTGAAAATTTTGTTGCACATGGTTACATCTCCTGCAGGTTTTTATGTTACTGTACATGAATAAGTGAGAGTTTTAAAACATGAAGCCAGTTCAGGTGAAAGTCAGACAACCAAAACACAACTCTGAGATTGGTCTTCATGGCACTGTGGTGACATCATGAAAAATTTCTGTTCATGAAGTCAGAAAATTTAATTTTCTTGGAGATTTCCCAACAAATCACAGATGAAGGTATCCTTTGTGCTTTGTTCTCTAACCATAATCACCCCTTGTGAATTCCCAGTTCTCCCCTTGCTGGTTACAGTACAAAGCTGAGCTGAAGGTCAGCACACAGGGACAAGAAAACTTTGGAATTGATTCTGGTAAACCTTGCTCTTGCAAGATATGCCTTATATTCTCCTCAAAAACTCTGATGTGGGACCAGTTACAGTGATAAAAATCTATCTCAGGTATATTGGATGATTATCTTGCATTCTCAATAGACTTTGTTGAGAAGAGCTTATTTTTTTGCTGTTGCTTCAAATTGCAGTCCTCAGTCAAGCAGAGATTTCTTTGTTGGATGTTGTTCATGTGATGCTTCCCAGAGTGTGTATTTATTTATTTTTTTTTATGTCAGAATTCTGATTCTCTTTGAGCTTAGCTTTATAATTTTCATATGACCTTCAAAGGGGACACAGAGCTGAGGCAGCATCTGCAGCAATGTTGCTGAAAGCTTGCTGAATAAAGATTGTTGTCAAACAGTTTTTCTTTGCAAAATCTGATAACAAAACTTGGACTTACAGTACATTAATCACCAGAAACATTTATATTCAATGTATCTTCTGCGTGTATGTTGTTATAAATATGTTAAAATATAGCTGATGGCTAAAAATGCTGAAAATACTCTCTTTTTCTTTTATTTACTCTCCCAAATAGAGTAACTTTTGTATTTATAAAGCCTTATGAAAAGTCAAGGGAGGTTGGATATTAGAGATAGAACACATCTTTCACAGTATATTTTATCTTATCACAGATCATAGAAAACATGGATAGTTCCCAATTCCAGATAACTTGAATCCCATATATATTACTGCAACTTTTCAAATATTATTTGTGATAAGGCATGGGATTGTTAATCTTAAAGAAGTAGGGTTTTGCTGCAAGATAGTAAAATATGATATAAATTCGTAATTTTTTATATTTTGAAGTTTTTTTCCTTAAAGTAGAAATGCTTAGAGAAGATAATATCTATTGCTATCTTTATATACTTCAGACAAAAAACATTTGGATATATAAATATCTAATGTAAATTTGGCTTTACAGTTGCATGTCAGTCATAACAAATCTTTCCTTTTCTGGTATGAATGTATAAAGATCAGTTCTTAAAAATGAAAAATAATTTTATTATCCACATATGCTGTTGTTATCCACTCCTGCTGTTGTAAAAATTTTGCAGTTGAATTATTTCTTTTCTGTGTATAATGCAAGAATTTCAATAGTGGGCAATTGAAGTAGAGAAAAAGAAAACAAAATTTATTCAGCTGGTATAATGTCAGGATTTTAGACTGACAGAAGAAAAATTGATACTTGTTGAGACATTTGTGATAGAATTTAAATGTATTATTCTATAATACACTTAGTATATTCTACATCTCTTTGGTATTTTTATTGGTTTAGTTGTAAAGAAATGTTTATCTCCTTTGAATAATATCTTAAAAGATATTGTTATTGGCATGGAAAAATGGCTTTTAATTTTAGAATGGATATCATATATTCTAAATTAAACTTTATTCCAAAGTATTCTCTCTTAAGCAAATAGAACAACTGAGAAAATAAACAAGCCATGACAACAGATATATGTGTATATCCTGAATTTTCTTCATGACCAGATAACTGGTAGAGAAGAATTTCAAACACAGAAAGCTTGAACCACAAATTTTAGAATTACTTGAAGTGGGTTAAAATACTCATCAGTAACAACAGCAAACTCATTTAAAATGAAGAAATGTTGAATGACTGCAATTTGCTGTACACATTCCACATTGGTTTATTTCCTTTTGGACTTCATTGAATGTTGAACAAATAATTGGTTTCCCTATCAAACAAACCAAAAGTTTAATATTGATTTAAATGAGTGTTGGATTGTGTTTGATTTTCTGTTTGTATTTCCATGTCTTTCAGAAGATGGATAAAGACCCCCAGTCTGTCCTCAGCCTTTCCAGTTCACAGGTATGGTCTGGATTTTAGTGTGGTTCAGAAACAGTTCAATTTGACTCATTTCATTAAGTTACATAAATCTTAAAAATATTAATCAAAACATGAAAACCATAAAAGAGTCCAAATATTTTCAATGCCTTTTGGCAGTTGTGGTAAATATTTGGATATTTGAGAAAAAAAAGTTATTATGACTTTTTTTCTTCATAATGACCATGTAAGCTTGCAGTCTGTGAAACAAAAGATACACATCATTTTTTCATTTTTTATAAAATTATTCTATGGATGGTTTGCATTGCATTGAACACAACTTTTATATGGTCCAAACTAATACAAACATGTCTTGAAGGAAAGAGAATTTTCATAGCACATTACATAATAGACTAGGTGTGAAATTAGTTTTATGGTGAATGGAGACCCTGAAGGTTGTTAGCTTTTTATTATGTACATCTCCTTTTCTACAGCTACATTAATTTTTTCATAGATAATAAAGTACGCTTCAATGAATTAATTAATCTTACAATATATGGACAGATTCCCAAACATCTCCTCAGCTATTTTCACACTGTTGTGTTCATAATCTGACATAAATCTGCATCATCTACCTTGTTAAGAACATTAATATGTTTAGAAAAAGATGAAAATATGTTTTTGGTGAAGTTTGACATCTGTGCCAGTTCTGTGGTTGGCATTTCCCAATATCACTCTGGTAGATGATTTTAGTTACACTAACAAGATTGGGGATCAGACAGAATTTTTAAGTCTTGTTCTTGTCACAGAGTTTTTCTGATGCTGGTTTTGGACATCACCAGTGCTGTTGCAAAGCTTTTGAATGTGGCTCCCCCAGATTCTCAGTCCCAATAGAAATGCTTCTGCTGTCTGTGTCACTCTGTAAAGCTGAATTTCAGTTGCAGCCACACATGAGAACCTTCCTATGTCCAGTTTTAAGTCCTTAATCTGGGTGTTGCTGTAGAAGGCAGTTTCAGAGGGGATGATTTAATCTGAATATTCTGATTATATTACATAAAAACTTGGAAACGCTCAAAGCAAGCAGAACATTCACAAAACAAATCTGCTAATCAAGGACATTTCTTGTTTTTCTGGAGAGGGTCTGCTTTCTAGGACAGAACAATTTCCTGTAAGTGCAACAATTATGACCTAAGTTTTTAGGTGTAGCAGTACAGACCCATAACAGAACTGATAATTCAGAAATTGGAAATTTGCCTGTTTTGTGGGACACTAAAGGGTTGTTTCTCTTTGCTCTACCTGATTCACATCCTGGTGTTAAACCACAGCTTATCCTGACATCTGTCACATTGTTCTGCTGCACCTCTCCCAGTTCTGATGTGCTCCAGAAGAGCTGCTGGCTGGAAATGAGCTAAACCCTGTAAAGGAATGAGCTAAATGTAAAGGAATGAGCTGAACCCTGTAAAGGAATGAGCTAAATGTAAAGGAATGAGCTGAACCCTGTAAAGGAACGAGCTAAACCCTGTAAAGGAATGGATTCAGATGTGTTTGTGTGAGGGCAGGACAGCCAGAGGGTGAGGTGGTCTAAAAGGTGGCACAAGACACCTGCAGCTGGCACAGGAGCTGAAATTCAGGGTTGGCCAGGCTCATCCTCTCAGCCTCAGTACCTTCAAGCATCTCAGCTCTCTGTACTTGAAGTGGTTTGATGTTGTTGTAAGGAGAACACTTAAAACCTCAAATCTGACAGTAGCTAATAATTTCTCATTGATTTCTGGTACGTGTTTTTAGCTCTTTGACCTAGATTTATATCAAATTTCCAAGAGATGTCAGAAGTTGCTTCTGAAGAGTACACAGTGAGTGTGCACTCAGCATTTTAGAATGTTTCAGTATGGATTGGGAGATAAGCTTTAATTTTTCCTTAGCAGTTCCCAAATAGGTCACAGAAATAACTATAAACCATCACCATTTCTATTTAGGCCATGTACTTTCCTATTCAGGTGCTGGCTGAGTGGTTTTATGACATGTACAATCTTTAATTGAAATATTTCTTGTTAATGTGGGAGCTTCTCTTGCTATAACTTGTTTCATGTTTCACATTCTTCCTGTAATTCCCCTATACTGACATAAATCTGATTACAGGAAGGTCCTGCAGAAAGTCCTCTGGGGAAGAGTTTTGACTGCAAGAGTCAAAAGCAACACACTTCTCTACCTGGAGAAAAATTGGAAAAGGCAGAACTGTCTGGAAAGCAAGAGTAGTTGAAGCTTGTTCTCAGCCAGTGCATACCTTCTGACAGTCTTTGCCTCAAGGGTTACTGCTGAGGCTCCATTGAAAATTAAATCTGACCCTGACCAGTGGAACCCCTAAGAAAGAAGAGACAGATTTGTCCTTTCTGTCTTGAGAGTGATTTGGAGCTGAGTTGCGTTTGCACTCCTCTGTACAAATTACATGAAATGCACCCCACAGTTGTAAAGGTCTGTTGGGCACTGAATGTTGAATTTTATGGCTTAAACATCTTCATGAGGGACCTTTGCCTATTACAATACTGTACAAAAGCTGTAGAGAAAACCACCAAAACCCTGAGTGAGGCCCTGTAATAATTGTTAATGAAGGTAAGAATGAATTAACACAGGGATCAAGGTTAACACTTCAGGGTGGAGACCACAGCCCTGGGGCTCTGAGCTGCCAGGCTGGCACAGACCCTCACCCCAAAGGGGGAGAGCAGAGGGTTTGGGGGGTGTGGTGACATCCAGGGAATGCCCATCCTCTGCTGTGGGATCCCCTCACTCCAGGAGAAGCTGCATCCCCGTGAGGGCCAGCAGAGGGGAGGTCATGGACCCCCAGAAGGGACCCCAGACCCTGCAGCAGAGCATGCACGGGGGCTGCAAGGGGCAGGACCAGACCTACCCTCCCTGGGGGAGGCACCTGGGCATTCCCACCTGGCCCAAACAAACATTAATCCAGTGGATTTTATAATTTTTGATACCTGAGGGACCCTCACTACCCAGAAGATCAGATGGAGGGGAATGACAAGATGTGGTTGGTGGGTGATACGCATCCACCTAACCACTGCCACTGTCTCCCATCCACATTTAATTTTCTCCTTCCTTCCTTCCTTCCTTCCTTCCTTCCTTCCTTCCTTCCTTCCTTCCTTCCCTTCCGTTCCCTTCCTTCCTTCCCTTCCCTTCCCTTCCTTTCCTTCCTTCCCTTCCTTTTTCCTTCCTTTCCTTCCTTCCTTTGCCTTAATAGTACAAATTTTAATGCATCAATATAAAATAAATGATGGCTATTATGGGTTGACAAAACCAAAGGAAATTATATTTCTACAGTTACTACAAAGTTCTTCACCCTCTGCCTAACTATTTTTTCTCAGACTGGTCTTGAGTTACAACCCCCAAGTGATTCCAGTGTGTGCTGAGTCTGTTTGCCATATCTTTGTGATCACTGGCACATTTTCCACTCCATTGTAAGCTCTCTCAGCCTGTCAGAGGAAAAACCTTCTCTCTCTCCATGCCAAGATAAAGTATTCACCAGTGAACACCTTATTTCAGAAAGACTGGAACTACACAGAATAGCAACAGTCCATGCAGAGAGTAGCAATAATAAAAAGGGTAATATTCATAATAACTTTCATTTAGTAATTTGTGGCATGAATATTGCATATATTGGATTATATAAAATAGTCTTTGGTTTTAGATGGAAGCCTCCTAAAGCAGCCACAGGAGGTATTTGATGATATTCTGTTTCTGTTCCTGAGTTTGCCACTGGTTACTGCATGATTTTAAAACATAAGATGTGGATTTATGAACTTCAACTATAAAGAAAAAAACATACTTTATACATTTTCAGAAAATACATTATTCTCTGAAGTACTTTTTGAATTAGATACCCACATACTGTGTTCATTTCTTTGAACTCAGCCATTGCAGTGAGTTTGAAACTAGATTATAAATCATTAACTTTCACATCAAGCAGCTGATGCTTAGGATTTCTGAGCTTTGGAAAGATTCTCACTTGCCTAAGGATGTCATCATTTAAGACAACTCTTGGAAGGCAGAGAGCCAAACCATGGGGAAAAGGTTCATAAAAGCTTAAATCATAGGTCCAGGCATCACTGCAGAATTCAGCTTTTAACCATTTACCAAAAAAGTTACAGATATTTCCAGCTATTGACCTAAGTGATAGAAATTTCCAGTGCATGACTCACTGCACTTTAACTGAATTTTTACTTTTTTCAGCAAGTACAGTTCTTTGGCCTGAAAAAGGCCAGGAATAGGGGAGGGATAAGAGCACCAGGATTTCTAATTATCCTTTTGATAATTAGACTGATGACTTAATTTTCCCTAGGAGAACGTTCATTGCGTTTAAGTGTGAATATCTGTTATTTAAATAAAGTGTACTGCACTTCATAGGGAAAGAACATTTAATAGATGCAAAATCTAATAATATTTGTGTTTTTATGTGTTATGAATCAGCAAGTCCTCATGAAGAGTGCTATATCTAACAGAACTGGAAAAGAAACAGAAAGATAAATGAAACAGCTGTAATTAATACATTGTGAATAATTCTGTTTGTTTTATACTGAGATTACAAATTTGAATGAAAATTTTGGACACATTTTTTTCTTTGTTGTCATAGTAGATAGAAAAACACATCTTGCAAAGAGATTTGAAGGACTCTCAGAAAACCAGCCGAAAGGAATGTGAAGTTGATATAAATTTAATGCCAATTTAATGCCAATTTAAAGCAGTGTAGCTGTGGAGTTCTACAGCTCAGCCCTCTCAGATGTTCACTGGGATCACCCCAGAAATTAAGGTTTGATTGATCTGAACAATGTGGGGCTACCTAACCTAGTAGTAAGTGAAGTAGTAAGTGAATATTGTGCTTGTGCCCTCTGTACCTGACAAATTAGAAATCCTGGTTCAGTAATTTAAGCAAAGTATCACTCTCTGCATTGCTGTTGGTTTAACCAAGCAGTGACTTATGACTTTTGTTAGATTCTATACATGCTGCCACTGTGAAGAAACACAGGTTTGCTTTCTGGGCTTTTTTCTTGATTTGGTGGCATTTGAGTGCAAAAAGGTTATTCAGATCAAAACTCTGTTTGCTCTTTGTGCATGAAGTGTTGGAATCTAAACCAGTAACTTCTAATAATGTCTCAGAACACATGCTGGGGGATAGTTGAAGCCAGTCATGGGAAACTAAAGTTTTCAATAAAAATGCAGCACAGAATCCTCAATAGCACACCAGGAATAAGGGATAGCAGAAAGAGCTACATTCTACAGCTGAGGAAATAATGATGATTAAGGTGACTGTTCTGCTAATAAATAATAAATCAACAAGAGAGTTCACTGATAATAATACTATTAAGGAGCAGAAAAGAGGCTCTTTCTGTAAAGTAAGGATTTTACACGACGTGAACAATTTAGCACAGCTCTGAAGATTTTGCTCTAGTTGATCAAAGAGAATTTAATGATCAAAGGTGCTTTTTAGAGATGTGAAGGGAGAGTGAGAAAATAACCTTTATTGAGTGAGCATAAACTCAATATGTAATTCATGACCTCTAACAGCATAAAATCCTATATCATGGACAAAAAAATATCAGTCTGTATCTACCTTACACATACTAAAGGGGGAAAAAGCTCTTTTTCCTTTTCTAAGAAGAAAAGGAGTAAAATGTACTAGAAATTATCTTTAAAGTGACTAAGAGAATGTGCAGGAAATAAGAAAAGAGGAAGTTTGAGCTTTGTTTTGGTTTTTTTTTTCTTCTTCCACATTTGAAGATCCTTCAGAATTGGAAGGAGGAAGGGTCTGTCTAAGATGACCTGGTAGGAGCTGAGCTTTCCATTATCATGGGTTAATAAGAACAAACAGTGCTGCTGGAATTGTAGAGAAACCACCAAATAAATAAGAATTCTCATTCATGAAGGTTCAAAGCTGAGGCTTTGGATTCTTGGTTTGGATTCTAGGCTGAGGATTCTTGGTGCAGCACTCTCTAAGGAAGAGAACTCTTCAACACCTCTTGTATGAAAAAGCTCAAAATGACTTAAATAATCTCAAACAACAGGTTTTAGGATTTCGTTTACATTTATTCTGAAAGTAATCACTACTGAGCAAGTGAAATAAATCTCAGATACTCTACTGGTAAAATGCACAGACAAAGAAGTCATGGGCCAGCAAGGATTTCTTTTGAAAGAAATGAAATTTGTCCATTGTGGTTACATAACTAGAGCTGATAGCCAGGTACAGGTTTTATTTATTTGTGTCATTATTCTCAACAGATAAGACTAAATTTAAACCTGCTGTACATATTAAAAGCAGCTGTGTTTGCCCATAAATTGGTGCTCCTAATAATGCAATGCTGAATTTCCCTGACTGACCCTTGTTCCTTTTACTGCAGGGTTGTTCACACCCTGCTGTTGTCAGAGGGTCCAACCCTGCTGTTTTCTATTCCTGTACTCACTCTGCTTCTGGAGAGAATTCCTCCCAGCCAGGCTCTTGGCAGATGTTTGCAGACACACACACACTTATTCCTCCTGCAGGCCTTCTTCTGCTCCAATAATAGAAATAAATAAATAAACAAACAGAAAATGATCCCCCTTCCTCCTGTGGAAGCCACTTATTTAGCATCCATCACATGGACAATGCTATTTTGTCATTGTTTCCTCAGGTCTTTATAATTTATTTTTATTAAAGAGGTTTCGATGACAGAGCTCCAAGTTGGAGCTAGTATGAATAAGAAAAGTTATTTCTCAGCATACATACAGGCAGAACCTCTAGCTATTCACATCCTTTAATAGATTTAACTAACTTACACTTACAGACCTAGTCTGTGCAACTTCATATTAGTGTGCGTAATGTTTCTTTATTAATTTTCCATGGTATGGAGAGATATTTTAAAGAGAGATGATGGCCTTCTAAAAAATCAAACTAAGAACTTAGGAATTTTGAGTGGCTGCTGCCAAAAAAGTATATAAAATATAATATTTTATTCCAAGGATATTGTAATAATTAGTTGAATATAATGTTTAAGACCACAGGCTGTCTGCAGAGATGGATTTTGGGGATGTCAGTGTTTTAATGATTAATTTAAATTGTTAAAATTTTATTTAATTTTTTAAAATTAATTAACAAATTAAAAATAAAATTTAAAAAAAATTAAATTTGAAGATTAATGGTCTTACCAGCTAGAAGGTCAACTTCAACTTGTCTGACAAAGAAACAAGGTACGTTCTGATCTGTGAAATAATGTGGATCTGTCAATAATCTAACTGCAGAGGGGTTTTGGATCATGGAAAGGTTTTTTTTTTACTTATTAGCAGGGTGTGGAAACACATAGCACCCATCTCCTGTATAAATAATCTGAGGGAAGAGAACAGGAGAAACCCTTGAGCCATTGGCAATGCCTGGCTGAGAATCCAACATCTCACATCTCTCCTGTTTTCATAAAAAGTTTATATACTAAAAAACCCAAAATGAGAATTCAGTATTTCTTCTTTATGAAAAGGTGTTCTCTGTCTCTGTTTTGTTATCTGTGGTATAAAAGCCTTTAGTAGTCCATAAAAAAAGCAACAGTTTGCTAATGAAATACACAGTAGTTGTTCTGTGTTAAAAATAATGTTACTCCAAGGCAGTTATTCTGCAATGTCTTAAAATCATCTCTGTATTATAAAAGAATGGGAAAATAAAAATGAAGTACAATAACTTGCAGTTAAAGTAAAATTGCCTGATGATATAAACAGAGTCAATTTTCATGTTTCCTCCTCAGCCTATTTTCTCTTTTCATGTGCTGCATAAAAAAAGTGAATAAATAATGCTGGAAGAAGGAACCTAACAATTTTAGGGCTCTAATCACCCTCCTACAGAGTCGTGCCCATTGTTCTACTCCCTCTCTTTCCAGCCCAATCATTTTCTCATTTTTTGTTCCATTTTGGCACAAATTCAGTAGGAGGGTGAGGAAGGTTTCTGCATTTCTGTGGAGACCTTTCCTTCACTGTAAAATTCCATGAGCTGGTGGGTGGAGCTCATTGCTCAATGCTGAAAAGAAAATCTGAGAGAGGAATTGGATATTCTTGCACTTTTAACCATTGAAATATATTCTTGTCCAACCATTAGTCATAGGCAATGATTTTCAAACATGTAAATGCCCAAAGCAATTACTTTTTCTCTGAAGGTTCTCCTTTCTATAGGAGCCTGCACCATAGCCATAGGAGGAATTTCTTGAGTTAATACAAATTTAGAAGTTAGCCTTTGTAGATTCACACCATCAATGAAAAATGTTTAATTCTAATTTCCATAGATTCTAAAATCTCATTGTGTGTGGATACTCTGTGGATAAAAGGGGGTACAAGCACTCAAAATATCCCGTTTTTCTGACCTCAAAGCATTTAACTGAGATAATTCTTATTTAATGAAGGTGGAAAGCACCTGAGGAAGATGCATGTTCCTCTGGCATCACATTTTTTGGCACACCTTCCCAGAGACTGAGACTTTGGCTCTTTCTGGCAAGCTGTGCTGTCTCCATGTGCACGTGCTGATGTTATAGAGTGAGGAGGAAAAGAGAAAATCTCTGTGCCAGCCTCCTTGCTCAACCTGCCAAAACCCTTCCAGCAGTGCTCCCACATTGTCATGGACCTTCCAAAACCTCCTCAGCTGAGGGAAATGCTATTTTTGTAAATAATAGAATAAACTCAAACTTAATGAAAAAAAACCTGACAGAAGTGACCTTTAAATGGTCTAAACACCAGCAGTTCTATGGCATTACAATTTATTTAACCTTTTGTTAAATAGGAGAGAGTGTTCATTTAAGTCACTCCAGCTTTATTGCTTTTCAACTGTAAGGAAATGAATTATGTCACAAAAGGAGGTTTTATTCTCATTGCATAACAAATTTCTCTGCATTTTATATTTTTACTTATTCATTTACAGGACAACTCATTTGATATAGATGACTCAAAGTTTCTTTGATTTTTATTTAAAATATTATTTTCAAAACTACATTACCAATATTTCTATGTGTTTTTCCTCCTTTGTAGCATTGCCATTTAAGATTTCTAATCTAATGATGCAGTGCTTAATGAGACCAAGTGACTCTGCTATTAGCTTAGGGCTTTTAGCTCTTTAATATAAGATTAACCATAAATTTCAATCATAATAGTGTTGCAGATCAGAATATTAAAATAATAAATACTAATATTGTAAGAATAGAGGACCTTTGAGTCAATCTGCTGCACCCTTTTTCTTTTTGAGAAGGGTCTGTCCTAACCTCCATTTCAAGAGCAGTGTTCTAAATGCCCTATTTCATCCATAGAATTTGGATATTCTTTTGTTCTGTCTGAGACAGGTTCTCCTTGAAAAGGCAAGTGATGTTTATTTGCTAGAAAGAGGGCTTTTGGCCTGAAAAAAATTGGGAAAGAGAGGAAAAATGTGGGGGTTTGCTTTGAATATATCATCCTTTTCTTCTGAACAGTAGCAACTGGACTTTGGTTTTGGGCATATCATCCCTCTGGATATTTAGAAATAAATACAGTGCTCTTGTTCAGGCTTATTATTGTTGTTCAGGCTTTAAAATGGAGGGAAAAATGACAATTTTCCTGAGTACAAGAACAGTTCAGGATGGCATTACAGGTGTTGTGTCTGTGCACAAGAGCCCTCCATCTGCTCTGGAGTCCTGCACAAGAGGGATTTAAGGCATTGTTGGGAGCATCAATTGTAGATCTACATCTGCAGCAGGATTCTGAAACTGAGACAGACAATCACAGCAAAGGTCATTGAGAGCCACATAAGTTTGGCTCAGAAGCATTTAATGGTAAAAGCTGGGTCTGTCATTACAGATAGGAAATCTCCAGGTAAATACTGAAGTGCTCTCCTGTCCTTCACACGAGTGGCTGGCTCTGAAATCTGTGACACACAGAGATACTTGACCACTGATCCTGTCCCTCTGCTGCTTCTTCAGGCTCAGTGTTTGACAAGATCCATGGAAATCACCAGAGAATTTGGAGCCAGTCAGGTCAGCTTCAACATTTCTGTAAATCCCTCTTTTCATGAGCAGAGAAATGTATGCCTCCAAAATGATCTTTGTCTTTTTTGTGTAGCCAGACAGACACATAAATCCTTTTCAAATATAGAAGTCTCTATGAACACCTTGTCACTTTAACTTCTGTCAAATATTATACACTTTCCATAAAGTATTGCTTAAATGGAATATTGTATTGCTTAAATGGAATGCCTTTAATGAAAATATTAATGCATATTTAATGAATAAGTTTATAGCATACTTTTAGATTTTGGATTCATCCGATATATCTGAAATTACTCTGAAAAATTTGACTTTTAACAATGTTGCACATTCCAACCATCAGTTATGTACTGTAGTCACCAGAATATAGTGCTCACCAGACAGAATTATATTAGATGAGAAGCTTAATACAGCATTAAATGGTTAATAATGCACCTGCATGATTAACTTTTGAGTATGCATAAGTCATATTTCTGACAAAAAAAAAACCAGGTTCTATTAGGTATTTTTACTCTATCGACCACATGATTTTTTAAAATCCAGTTTTTAAAAAAGTTTCTGTTTTTATCATTAAAAAAAGTCCCAGTAAATAATCTCAGCTCCCTACCCAAAATGTAATTCTGATATGGCAAGTGAATTTATAATCACAAACTGGTTAAAAATATGTTTCCTTGCTTTGTTACAACTTATAGCAATGTGATAATAAATATTACCTCATGGCTATTCCTTCCAGCTAAGTTTCTCATCAAATCCAAGCATAAATTCTGTACTTGGATGGGTGTTTACAGTTATTTCACAACATGATACATAAATGTTTTATATTCTATATTCTATATTTTATATAAAGAACATAGATGAAGATAAGGCAGAAGTCTCTCTATACTATGAGGGTTTGCTGCATACCATGAAATATGAAAGCCTGTGAAGGGAGGAGGGTAATGCTCTTATCCTGAAAATAACAACAAAAAAAAGTGCTTAACAAATTTCTACATGTACATTGAAAGATGGTGAACGACACAGAAGCACAGAAGCCTTTATAAATGTGAATTGTGGTATTCCTGAGAGCAGCAAGAACAGAGAGATCCCACAGCTTTTCCTCAGCTGTGACACAGAAAGGGCTCAAAGATGTGGAATTGGTTTGGATGTGCCTCCTGCCCTACCCAAATTCACTCAGGTGAGTCATTTTGGGCAACAGGATGGGATCAGTGGATTTCTGCAGAGCATCTGCTGTGCCTGTCCTCTGAGCATCTCCTCAGAGTGAACACCCAGACACAGCTAAATTCCATTACAGTGCTGCTTTCTCCTCTGTATTTTCCACTTTTAGGCTGGAGGGTATTTCCTCTCTCACACAGTCTATTCTAGTCTCAATGGGACTTTCACAAAGAGATTTTTGTTCTTTCTTTGCCAGTTTCCTAATATCTACAAGTAAAGGTTAATTCTCTCTAGTGTCAGGCTGTACCTGTCTCTTCAAGGCCAAAGTTTTACTTAGGAAATGCAGATTGGATATGTAAAAAAAAATAAAATCATTAAAAATATATATTTTCTTTAGTTGACTTCTCAGTTTTTCCATTGCCTTTTTTTAACTCAGGGAGTCGTGTCGTGCCCCAAGCTTGTCCATGGCATCCTCTGTTCCAGTATTTTGGTAGAATATCTTCCACTGTAAATTATGTTTTCAAGGGCTCATTAATATAAAGCATCTGAGATGTTTAGGGAGAGGAGATGTTTGCCCTAATGCAGCAGTATGACTAAGAAAAAAGATCTTCAAAGAGACTTTTTAATCTTTTAGAATTTCCAAGTTAAGAAGAAGCTGTTAAATATTTGGGGGAGGGAAGAGCTTATTTTCTGCAAATGAGTCTATCAGTTAAAAGAAGCAATGTATACAATTAAAATTAGGTGGCTAATATAGACAGAGGTTTCCATCTGGCATCGCATTATTAGAAGAAAAACAAGAACAATAAACAATTTCACCAGACTGATGGTTTTTTCCCTTCACTGAATCTCAATACTAAATGTAATTAGGATCTCTGAGCCCCAATGACTAATATAAATTTCTCTCTTCAGCTTTCCTTTGTGCAGGCTAATGAAGTAAGTAAAATATCTTTTTTGTCTGCTGGAGAAGTATTCTAGACTTTAGCTTCATGTCAGGAATAAATCAAGCCTCACAGAACTTCATATCCTCAGAATATCCCAAGGAAAGAGAAATTCATCAAGAATAACACCATTAGTGAGTGCCTGAGGGCAGCATCTTATTCTCTTAAACCAGTGAATAAACTGCTGGTACACAATCAGAGTTTTAATTGATTAATATTTGCACAGAAGGGGATAACAAAAAGATTGTCTTTATGTTCCTCTCAACAATCAAAAAATATTCTGACTCTAATCTTTTATCGCTGAGATCTATCACACTTTTTATCCTGCTGCTTCTCACAAATATTTTGTTCTTAATTTCATGTTTGCTTGTATACTAATCATGTTTTATAAAAATTAGTAAAAAAGAAAAAAAAAAAAAAGAGAGAAGTCCTTATGCCAAAGAGTCATTCTAAAATCTTTCAGGACATAAAAATACATTGTAAGATTTGCATTTGGGTACTTTGGGGTGTTTTTTTATCCTATTGCATTAGAAATACTTCTATAATCTGTAACTAAAATTACTCTAAGTAACTGATGAACAAGTTATGATGATTCATGTTCCTGCACTTGGTTGTACTTTCTGTTTCAATATCAAGATTGTGGCTCTGATTTGGGGATATTTTGCACCACAAATCCTTTCCTGAGATTCTGACTTCCATATATATAT